>CM062816.1:1550819377-1551265050 GCA_031772625.1 Pinus tabuliformis | reverse complement strand
AAAGAGGTTCAATATTATAAATGGGTCCCGGTTACAATGCCATGATAGGTATCCATGTACATAATTCTTAGAACAGTAGGCAAAAAAGCAAGGAGGACTCAGACTACCCTCCACCCCCTACCAGGATAACTTTCTTCAGCCTAGGCAAGATATGAAGTTGTACATACAAAATCTCTGTCAAGGGTTTAGTAAATATGTTAGCAAAAATAATACAAATCAATAATCCTACTGTGAATCAACTCTCAGATGCAATGCATGCGGATTTCCATATTGTTGGTGCATTGATGCTACTAACTGCTTGGAAATATGGATAGCACTCTGATTAGCACACCAAATTATAGTTTTTTTCCCTCTAAATCGGTCGAATCCAAATAGATTTTTTGGCATCATTAACAACACCTTGGTACTCTGTATTTGTAGAAGAAAGGGTCAGAGCCAAGATGAAAGAAACAGATGTGGACTTGCAGTCATCAAGATCACCAGTCTAATTGGAGTCAATATAACCAACTAGATTTGCATTACCATCGGAAGAATATTGAATTTCACATGTGTGTCCCTCTAATGTAGCAAAGAATTCTCATTTCAGCTTTCAATTAAGCTCATGTGGTTCTATCATGAACTGGGAAACCAACCCAACTGCATAGGAGATATTGGGACGACTATAAGCTTAGTATAGAATGATGCCAACGAGATGCTAATACAACTTGGATAGCAACTTTCCCCGTGAAAAAAATGGCATGGGTGAAAATTTGTAATCCTACATGTGAAATCTGCTTAAGATATCCTAAGGTATACCTGGGCTCAGGGATATCTATTCTAGATGCAGACTGAGCGATCTGTAATCAAAGAAAGTAGCGAAGGTGCCATAAGTTTGTCGTGTTGAAATGTTGATGAAGGGTGGACTTTCACATGATCAATCAAGGTAGGTGAACTCCAATTGAGAATGGGATCATCCACATAGAAAGCAAGTAGGAGGAGTTCATCACCTTGCCACAAAATATAAACATTTGCCTCAGAGTGGTAGTGAGAAAATCTTAGACAAGAAAGTAATCCATCTTCTCATACCAAGCCCGAGTGCTTGTTTGAGTAATAGGAATTTTAATTTTGCAGACAAATGAAAATTCTTGGATAAAACTTTGTCTGCTCCATGTATATCTCTTCCTGTAAATCCTCGTAAAGAAAGGTATCTTTGACATCCACTTGGTGTACTACCCACTTCATATGCAACTAGAGAATGAGCAAGGAAAATAGAATTCAGTTTAGCCACGAGGGTGAAGGTTTCAAAATGGAAATGCCTTCAACCTAAGAAAAACCTCTATAAACCAATCAAGCCTTATAGTCGTCTACAGTAATATCTGCTGCATACCTAGTTTGAAACTATGATCTACCAACTTAGGAAAAATGAATTTTATACTTGTCTACATACCATCTGCTACTTCTCATTAAGGAAAGATGCTCATATTCCATGGCTGTATCACACTCTACATCAATTTGGACCTATCTAAAGTCCTTTGGATCTAAGCATTGGCCATAAATACTTCAGGAGTCTTTGAAGAAAGGAGCTAGTTTTTTGTTGACCCCAATTAGGAAGTGGTGGAAGAACTTCACACATTGTGCTTCAAGAGAATGATCATGAGCTGGAGAAGTTAACTTGAAATAAGAAAAATTATATGAATATCCAAGAAGCTGACGAGAATTCTCATCAAATCCAACACTCCCTCTGACGATTAACTTGTGTGTAAGGATCAAGTAATATTTACTCTTTAACATCTTTTGGGTAGCCAACAAATATGAAAGATTTATTTTATATATCAATTGCCTTTCATTTTTCTTTGGATATGTGGGCCCAATCATTAAACCCAAAGACTTTGATATGGCCAATAGAGGTTTGTACTCTTCAAGCTTCCTCTGGGGCACCACTTGCACATATTTGTGAGGTGTGCAACTGTGAAAATGATTGGTACAATTAATGGCGCCAACCAAAAATTGTGGGGTAAGATCTGTGGAATGGATCATACATTTTTCCTTCTCCTTCAAAGTACAATTCTTTTTTCAGCAAAACCATTTTGCTATGGATAGAAGGGCACAGTATGTACCAGTTGAATACCTTCAATGGCACAACAGTTCTCAATTCTTTGGTTGATGTATTCACAACCATTATCTGTATGTGAACATTTGGTAGATTTTCCATATTACTTTTTAGTTAAGGCTTCAACCATAATAAAAATGTCGACAACCTCACTTTTGTTAATTACCTATATACCCAAGGGTGTCTAGAGTAGTCATTAATTATTGTAAGCAAATAGTTGGCTCTTTGAAAAAACAGGATAAGGAAAGGGAATGCAATATCATTGTGAACAGGTTGAAGAGCTTTTGAAGCTCTCCAAATTTTTTCTTTATCAAAATTATTTTGAGGATGTCTACCAAGAACACATCCAGTGAAAACACCATCAACAAAGGATATAGGTTGAAAATCAATCCCCACCCACCTCCCCAACATCTCAAAAGAACTTAATCAGAGAGTCACCCAAGTTTTACAAAGGAAATTTCCTCGCACATGAAAGATTGTTTCTTAAATTATTAATTTAACGTTTATGGAAAATGGTCAAACTCTCAAAGGCTAATATTGAGTGATTTTCTGGGAACTCGGCAGCTCTATATGCAAGAGAAGGTGCAACAGTTTAGAAGAAGGTTGCAATGTGTGAGGTCTGTCACAAGTACAGGGAAACCATCTGCAAAAAAAATCAAGCAGCAGCCAATGATGACCATGAACAGCAACTACAAGCAATCTATCAAGCCACAAAGAGGGGCAACAAGTAGATGGTGCTGCAACGACCCAACAATTTTCAGATCTTAAAATGAAGGTGGCCGAGGAATATGGAGGAAATTGATGCCCTGCAGCTATGGTACTATGTGAAATAAAACTACAGATAACAAGATAATACCAGGCTTAACCTTATACAGACAAAAGAACATAGAAAATGAACAGAGACTCAAAACTAATATAAGGAACAAGAGAATAACTGCATCTGTTAAATCTATTGTGTCTTAAAATAGAGAGTGAGGCCCTCTTTATAGAAGAGTGGGAGGAATGCAGCATTAAAGGTGATTGGTGGGTTTACCAATTGAGAATTTAATAATATACCTCAATGAACTTAAAATGAGTATGCACACTAACATGGCCAAATAGTCAATGTAGTAATACAGAATATAAGAAGACTAACTACAAACGGCCAGTCAAAAGGTCCAAAATAGCAAAAATTCTCATCCAAAAGTTGTTCTAGCCACACTTCCCAAGTTCCAATCCTATATGACTGCTAAGTATAATGTTGTACAGAGTCAATGACTATTTGAGCAAATAAAATACCTATTGGAACATGATAGAAACAGAGAGCTACATTAAATCTGGACCTTAAGGGGTTGCTTCTTCAAGGCCAACTTGGATCTCCATGATATATTCAACTGCTTACATATCCAGATATCTGTTGGGATGATGTTATTTTTGATCCTGCAGCATAGTTCCATGATACCTTGAATGGATAATGATGTTCAGAGGTTTCTTCCTTAACCTGAGGTGAACATGACTACATTAGTAGTGCTAGAAGTTGAATATGAGCTGTAATTTTGGAAACAAAGGAGTACAGGGAGTTCATTCTTTCTCCCAGTTCCTCATACCTCCCCAGATGCCTATGCATGAATTCTACAAATTCCTTGTCCTTTAATTGAAGCACTAACAATTGAAGAGCAATATCAATTACTTGTTGGTCCTGGAGTTAGGTCTGCACTGTGAACTTATATTCGCAATCATTCCGCCATCTCAACCACCTACTAGAAGAATTATATTAATCACTTTGTGCCTTTGAAATATGGTGCTCACATTCTTTATTCCTTTCCTGAAATCTGATAATTCACACATAACACAAACCAGGCTGGCTATGATTACTAGCGATGGCTAGGTGTTCTACAGAGTCCAACACATAGAGAGCTCACAAAGACTAGAATCTTTAACCCATTCACCCCATAAAAATGTGCTGATGGTCAAGCCAGCCCAGTGAAGTGTCAGGGAAACTATCAGACGTGCCAACCTGACATTCCACAGTGGAACAATAAAACCACACTCAAGGACCATCCTTATTTTGTTGCCCATGGTGATACCTGATGCATGCAGTGTGAAATAAAAGAGCATGCCAACCCAACATTCCACAATAGAACAATAAAACCACATTCAAGGACCATCCTCATTTTGTTGCCCTTAATAACACTTGATGCATCCAGTGTGAAATAAAAGAGCATGCACCTCTGCAGGGGCACTCTTGCTTGCCGTTTCCATGTGTAGGTTGACATTTTGGTTTATGTAGTGTTGTCATGCATTAGGTTATCACTCCTAATTTAACACTCCTCAATTGACTTGGATTTTTTCACTTGAATTATAGATGTGCAAGACCTAGAAAAATTCTATTTTTTCAAACTTCTCTGCTAGTACTTTGGCTCTAGCTAAGACAGATATTTTGCAGGATGATGTACTATGATAGAGGATTATCTTAGCACATCTGCACTTTTTCTTCTCCTCAAATTTATCAACACAAGGCTTGGATAATCTGAAAGTGCTGCTTCATTATTTGAAGCATAGTTCAGACCCCTACTACAGGTGATTTCCTTTGGGACCTGGAATGATAACCCCACACTTGCATACCATGGATAGGTGTTCTGATTTTAATGGGTGTTTGTGGTAGTGGCTTTACTTATATTGTGTGCCTTGTAGTAGTGGCTTTAATTTTGTTGGGTACCTAAAATAGCGGATTTGATTTGGATGGGTGCATGAAATAGTGGCATTGATTTGGATGGGTGCCTGAAATAGTGGCATTGATTTGGATGGGTGCCTCAAATATTAGCTTTCATTAGGATGAGTGCCAGTAACAGTGGTGGATTTATTTTTAATGGGTCTGTAATTACTAATCATAGTGGTTTTAATTTTAACGTGTGTAAGAAGTTATAAATAGTTTTCATTTTGTTGGATGCGTTCAATAGTAGTGGTTTTATTTTTAGTGGGTGTCTGTAACAATAGTGGTTTCAATTGTAATGAGTGTTTGCAATAGTGGTTTTAGGTTTAATGTCTGTAACAGTGTTCATAATATTAATAGGTTCCGCAATGGAAGTTTTAATTTAAATGGGAACATTGGTTTTAATTTAAATGGGACTCTCTAATAGTGGCTTTAATACAAATTGGCATCTGAAATAGTGATATTAATTTTAATGGATGGCTGGCATGGTGGTTTTAATTTTAGTGTGTCTGCAATGTTTGTTTTAATTTCAATGTGAGCCTGCAATGGTGGTTTTAATTTTAATGTATCTGCAACGTTTGTTTTAATTTCAATGTGAGCTGGCAATGGTGGTTTAAATTTCAATGTACGCCACCAATGGTGGTTTTAATTTCAATATATGCCTACAATGGTGGTTAATTTCAATGTCTACCTAGAATGGTGGTATTCAAGTTCTTTTCTGTAGGAGGTTTGTAACCTAGGTTAGTACAAGGGAGGAGACTGCCTTGGAAGACCTAGGTGTTTGAATGCGTGACAGCACAGGATCCCATCCAAACTCCACAGTGGTGAGGGAGGGAAGAGTGTCCATGGATTAGTACCAGGTGGGGTGACCCCCCTGAGAAGTTCCTTTTGCCTTCTACTTTCTCACGCTTCATCATTATGATACATTTTTTCTTGCAATCATAGGTTGGTTTATTCTATTCTGTCATTTTTTTCTATTCATCTACACAATTGATCAAAACAATATTTTTTAAACATTTCCCAAATGTAGTGTGTCATGTGTGTGAACATATTATTGTAAGATGAAATCCCGAACAATTAATATGCCACTTTGGTATTTATTCATATTGGAAGTAAAAAGGCTCTAGAAATACATTAATCAAAAGGGGATTAACAAACATTTCCCACCAATTTATTGAAGCTGATGATGTATGTGTTTGTGAGTGATCATTTAATTAATTGGTGGAATCCTCAACAAATTGCCATGTTAATATTTATGAAGTTTGTAATTGATTTTAATTTTGCAGAGAACATTTGTTTGTCCTGTAGATGGTTGCTTTTGCAGTTACAAGAGGCAGGACCATTTAAATCATCACATGATAAAGCATGAAGAAAAGTTATTTGTGTGACCCCAAGAGGACTGAAAACTGCAGTTATCCATTGTGAATAATTTGAAACACCATATGAAGTGGCATAGAGAGAGAGGTGAGTCATGGAAGATTCTAAATCTACAATCCAGAGAGGTGATGAAGTATTATTTCCCAAATCCATGTTATGGGAAGGTTTTTAAAAATCCATAAAGGCTAGTGAAGCACCTGGATGATGTGCATTGTAAGTATTTACCCCGTCACTGCAAATATTTCACTTTTGTTTGCACTAGAATTGAGTGTTTGATTATTGCCCAAAATGATGGGCCTGCAGGTCTGAGTGTAAGTTTAGTTAAACATTTTATATTAGTTTTTCTTATTTATATTTCTACACCTCTAACATGAAATCTCGTGTGTAGGGGAAATTTTTTTCCCAATAGTAATGTTGTTCCAAACTCTATATGGACTTTGTTTTCTAGTGAAATTGTTAATTTGTAGGTCCATCTTTTGGAAGATGAGTTTGTTTTTTAGAGCACCTTTAAGGTATTTATGATGAAGTATAATCTACATGGTAACAAGAAAAGGATCGAACGTTTTAGCCTCTATTAGAGAGTCCCATTTACACTAGAACTGAGTGTTTGATTATTCCCCAGAATGATGGGCCTACAGGTCTGAGTGTCACTTTAGTTAAGCATTCGATATCAGTTCTGCTTATTTATGTTTCTACACCTCTAACATGAAATCTCATGTGTAGGGGAAAAACTTTTCCCAATAGCAATGTTGTTCCAAACTCTATACGGACTTTGTTTCTAGTGAAATTGTTAATTTGTAGGTACAGCTTTTGGAAGATGAGTTGATTTTTTAGAGTACGTTTTAGATATTTATGATGAAGAAAAATCTATATGGTAGCAGGATAAGGATTGAAAGTTTTAGCCTCTATTAGAGAGTCCCATTTGCACTAGAACTAAGTGTTTGATTATTGCCTAGAATGACGGGCCTGCAAGTCTATGTGTCAGTTTAGTTAAGCATTCGATATTAGTTCTACTTATTTATATTTCTACACCTCTTTCATGAAATATCGTATGTAGGGCAAAACGTTTTCCCAATATCAATGTTGTTGCAAACTCTATATGGGTTTTTTTTCTAGTGAAATTGTTAATTTGTAGGTCCAGGTTTTGGAAGATGAGTTTATTTTTTAGAGTACTTTTAAGATATTTATGATGAAGCATAATCTACATGGTAACAGGAAAAGGATTGAATGCTTTAGCATTGCATTCATTTGATATGCAAAGATACAAATCAGATCTTGAAATCATGTATATTAATCTATTCTCGACATGCTATCCTTTATAAGTAGTTTATGTAAGTGATTCATAGGTTAGTGAGAGGTGGTTTATAAAGTTATAAGACATTACACCTCCAAAGAGTTTTGCAAATCTGAAAGATGGCTCTGCGATGCAAGTCCCTGTGTTGATGTAATAGCAATCTCCCATAATCCAGTACCAACCTTTTTCTATGGTTTCAGTGTTATTCACTCTAGTGTCGTCATTGGCTCATTGTTGTTCTCTACACAATGTCTGTAATAATTAAGCTAGTAGATATATTGGATATATTTGACTGAATCGTTCTTAGGATCTTGTGCTTTCATTAGGATTAAACTCAAATCTGCAATTTTGAATTGTATACAATGTACATCTGTTTGTTGTTTATTTTGGATTGATTCCATTTGTATAAAATACCTTGACTAATCAGAATCTAAGAGATAAAATTTGTACCATATCATAGGTTTGCCAAAAATCAATGTTCAGAAATGTGTAATGAAAATTCAAAAACACTATGTAACAGGAAAATGGTGAGTATTACATACTATTTAGTTCTCTGATTTCTATACTTTTAACATATAGTAATTTTTGGCAGATAAGCCTTCATCCTGTACTAGACAAAATTATTTACCACTTGATTAACAAAGACAGGCTATCAATCATGAAGAAGGTAATGTCTTTATTTCAATGTTTGCTTTATGAAATGAGAGCATTCATCATTAACAACATATTGTGTATCCCGCTTGATTGTGTTTGGACTGGGCATCTAATTTTTGATGATTCTCAATTTGAATTCATTTAACAAAATGGAAAACTTATCGTTAAAAGTTTCTTCTGGGATGCAGGAAGTAGTTCTTGTAAATGCAAGTCGAGGCCCAGTGATTGATGAAGAAGCCTTAGTGGACCATTGAAAAGCAAATCCCATGTTTCATGTAGGATTGGATGTGCTTGAGGTAATTTACTTTATACGTTTCCTTGGCACACTTTCATGTGGATGTGTATTTATTGCAGTTTTCACGTCTGGTGCATGCAAAATATGCTAGTTTAATGACCAAGTTGATATTGCGAATGAAGCTAGAATTTATGTTAAGCATGGAAGGCAAAGCACACTCTTATCGTATTTACTAGTTTTGGAAGACACATACTAGCAAGTTTCAATATTTTTGGTGTTAGGAATAAGCCGCTTCATTCCTTGTTTGACATGGTACAGAATGAGCCATACATGAAGCCTAGTCTTGCAAAGCAGAAGAATGTTGTTGTGGTGCCACACATTTCCTCAGCTTCAATTTTATTACGCAGACTCTTCATATGTACAAAAGTAGGAATGATAGGGAGAAAATGAAGCTATATGTCTACAATTCCATAATTGGTTCTATGTTTGCCCCTTGGAGCAATTGGTTGAAGTCTAAATAGTAGTTTTAAGAGTTTAGCATTTTGTCGCATCTTTTTCTGCATTTTTCATTTATGCACATTTGTGTTTTCTTTTTAGTTCACTAATTTTTAAAGGATGTTATCACAAGTTTTTCTTGCAGTTTTTTATTTCTGTCCAGTGTATTGTTTTTCCCCATAGTTTCTCATCAATTTGTGATTTGCATTAGGAGATTTTTGTCTATTATAGGCTAGCATTCCAACACCTTTATGTTCCATTATCAACTTTTCAATTTTAATTTCTTTGAAGGACAACCTCATTGAAAAGCATGAACCTTCCTCTCATTTCTTCCATGACATTACCGAAAGTTAGCGGGTTTAGTGTACCTGTTCATGTCTTTTTCATATTTATGCCAGACCTTGAAAAGTATGTTCAAAATTGTTGGCAGAGGATAGTTGCACAAAGTTCCCTCTCCATTCCCCTCTTGCCACTGGCACTGCACTAGTACATTACTAATTAGTTTTATATGCTAGGAATGGGGATTCACCTCTCCAATCCCCAAGACTCTTGAGCCATATTTCTAGTTCATTTCGGTTCCCATTTGTTGTTTAGCTTTTTGTTTTCTTGTTTGTTTTTTTTGTTTTTTTTTTTTTTTGTTCCCTTTATCTCTAGTAACATAGGCAACTCCAACATTTCTCTGCCAGGTAGTGGGAATGACCTACATCTTAATATGATCATAACCTTTCATTTCACCCAAATAGATGGCATTAAAATCCATATTCTGAAGATAAAGTATACTAGGGTCTACTGCGAACAGACTACACTTGCAATCTATATTTGTCGCCTAATACAACCATCAGAGAATGTGGTCATATTAATTTTGTTCAAAATTGGTTACATCTATTTGCATCTTTGCAAGCACAGAATGATCCTCGTATGAAGGGAAAGGAGTCCATTCAGCTTTTTTCATAAGCTATATGGACTTGTTTTAGGAGATGCAATGGAAATCCCATGTTGTATGGACACTGTATATTATAGATATTATTATTAATCCATAGGTGTGGTTTATAGGGCGGTGAGGAATTTTGATTTTTTAATAATTAAATGGATAAAATTTGATATTATATTATAGATATTATTAAGCGGTAGGTGTGGTCTATAGGGTTGAGTTTTTCTACAGGATGATCTGCAAACTATTTTGAAGATACGTGCTGAAGCAGTGCAGTACTCCAAAGCATCAACAGATCTTACAATGATGTGTATAAACCAGGAGCATATACTTAAAAATAAAACACTCCAAATCACCAGCAGATCTTACAACGATGTATATAAACCAAGAGCATATACTAAAAAATAAAATGAATGTCACAACCAAAACAAAAAATACAAGCTCACTACAACCAATATACAATAGGGTAGTTATTCTTCGCAGAAAAACACTAACCTACAAATATTAACCAACGTCCAATGGATGGTTCAAGAGATACTGAGATTGATATGGGTTCATATCAACCACAATATACATGGTCTAAAAAGCAAGACCATCCACATGGCAAGGTGATTGGCTTAAGATTTTGTACCATGTTTATATCGTGCTTTGGTATTGTTTATTTTTGTCTTCTCTGTAGCAACTAATTTCCGAGGCACTCCCTTGTTTACAAACTCCTGAACATTATTATGCTGAAAATAGCATCTCCAAAACATAAATGCATTGTGAGGGGGAACATTGCACTTTCTTTCTAATTTGGTCCAACTAAACTTTATTGTCAGCACTACCAGCTATGTTTGTTCACTCTTCATTCTTGTTTGGTCATGTTTCAGATATGGGTTTATGGCAATAGTTTCGAATCTTTTATTGTGGCAATTGTTATACCTGATCAGAAGGCACTTGAAAGTTGGGCTGCCACCAATGAGGTAATAGGGAATTTTGAATATTTGTGCTAAAATCAAAAGGAAAAGAAATACATCCTACATGAGCTCAATGCATCTGGGAAAAACCACAAGGTAACACATTCTAAATCATCCGTCATGATGTCGCTTCATGTTTTTAATTTCCCTTTCCAATACATCTTTGGGAACTTTCTTTCAATTCCGATTCATTTTTCTTAGTTATCTGTTAATTTCATGGTTGTTGGAATTTTCGATGTTGAATCTAACTCAAGGGTTTCAAGATGTTGAAAGGTATTCACCTTGAACCTAAGTCATTTGATGTGGAAAGGGACCTGATAACTCCAACATTTAAATTGAAGCAACCTCAATTATTGAAGTACTACAAGGTAAGATTGTTGAAATATTTACTGTACTTGTTCCTGTTCCTTTGTGGTGATTTCAACCTTGCCTTTTATAGATATTGATTCCCCAAAATTCTATGCAATACAGCCATTGCAGCTGGAAATATATCTATAGTATTTTTTGTTAGGTCCCCATAATACTAGTGATTCCCCCATTACTATTGTCGTTGTATCCCTTATTAATATTGTTGTGCCCCTATTGTCCCCATATTTTTATTATTGTGCCCCATAGAATCCCTCTATTGTTATTTTTGTGCATTTATATTATTATTGTTAGGTCGGCTTGGTTATATTGTGACCCCTTAGACTCCTATATATAGAAAGGAGGTTTTTTCATTTGAATAATCCAAGAATTGTTCATTTGTGTAATGTAAAGGAGGTTGTCCCCTTGAAGAGGTTGAATTATAAGGCATTGATATATCTTTTATATCTTTTTGTGAGTTGGTTTCATAACATTTGGTATCAGAGCTTTGGATTCTAGGGTTTTTCTCCTTCAAACAGGTCATCGTGGTATTTTCGCCATAAATTTTTTTCTGCAACATTTCAAATGCTATAAAGAAAACCCATTTGCGTTGAAATCATTCTAAACCTTGGGTAAGAATTTCATAGCTTTTTGTGCTATATTTTCGAAGATATGATCTAAGGAAGTTGGCCATTTTGCAGACTCTTGTATTACATTACAAACCGATGACCTAGGGAAAATATTCATAACTTTTGTTTTGAGCATCAGATTGAAATTTCATAAGGAATTATAGAAATAGGATGAAATTTAGTTTCTTTTGTATATTTTTCAGATCCTAAGGTTAAAATATTGACACATGGCACTTCCTACAAGTTCACTCTTCTGAAAAGGTATATAATCAAGTCATCTCGGGAGATTGTGCATAACTCCTTCTTGAAGAATCTAAATTTGATCAGACTGGTGGCATTAGAAAGAGGATGTAGAGAGCTACTGCAAGTAGCAATTTCAGAACTGGAAGATTCGAAATTACAGAGATACATCAGATGAAATTTCAAGCTTCTACAAAGTGAAAAAAGGTGTGTAGATTTTTTAAAATTTTTGCATAAGCTTGGTTTGAAAAATTAGTTTGAAGGAATTCGAAGGGCATAGTGAAGCATTATTATTGGTAATTGATGCCCTGAGGAAAGAAAATGGAAACACCTAGTAAGAAACGTGAAAGCTCTAGCATGACTCATGAAGAAGAGGAAGAAATGCAACATGATATATCAAAATTACAAGATGAAGTACATCAAATTTCATTCTCACTAAAGGTAAATGAAGACAAGATGAATGGTGTGGAATCTAATATGAATGGAATGCAAGTTAATATGGAAGCTAAGATGGATGGCATGGAAGCTAAGATGAATGGCATGGACGATAAGATGGAAGAATTGAAGATAAATTTGAATAAGTTTCTACAAGAAATGGTCACTAATGGTGAAAGGGTAGTAAAGGAAACTCATGATGAGAAAAAAAGAGATGTTAATCATGATTTCATTGACTCTAATGTTGGATTGAAGACCTACCATGTTCCAAAAATCAATATGAGGAAGTGTGATGGCAAGGATCCCGAAACATGGATACTACAGATGGAGCAATTTTTCGATCTACATAATGTGCAAAACACACAAAAGGTATGTATTGCAACTTTATATTTGGAACCAAATCAGTTTATATGGTATCGATGGCTTCGCTCTTGTAAACAATTTGTGACTTGGGCAATTTTTATGGAAGAAATGAGAGCACATTATGAGGATATAAAAAGCAACAATTTTTTTAGCCAATTTATAAATCTCAAACAAAAGGGCTCAATGATGAAGCACATTGAGGACTTCCAAAAATTGAACATAAGGGTAAAAGATATTCTAGAGGGGCATAGGATTGATGTATTCATAGGGACTTTAAAATATAATATCCAACATGAGGTTCACCTTTGGGAACCTGATTCATTGGAGAAGGCATTCAGGTTAGCAAGAAAAATGGAAAGCAAAATTATGGCAACCAGGAAGCCTACCACTCACAACTATAAAGATGGAAGTGCTATTGCCTCTAGCCTTCCACAACCTACAAGGTTCACACCACAAAAATTGGAAGAAAAAAGAGCAAAAGGGCTTTGTTACAGTTGTGACAGCAAATACACTAAAGGTCATAAGTGTGCTGAAAAGAAATTATTCTACATAGATTGTGAAGAGGAGGAATAAAAGGAACAAGAAATTTCAAAAGAAGAGGATATGCTCTAGGAACAGACGCTAGATAAAGAAGAAATGAATCCGACCATATTTTGTAATGAATTGGCTGGAATTACCACTCCTCAAACTATCAAGATAGAAGGACATGTCAAGAAGAAAAAGGTAATAGTGTTGATTGATTCAGGAAGTACCCACAATTTTATTCATTGTAAGATAGCCAAAGCATTGAATTGCTTCTTATATCTAGCACCAGAGTGTCAAGTGATGGTGTCAAGTGGAGGAACCATAAATTGCTCTAGAAAGTGCCATAATATGAAGCTATCCATGGGAGAATATGTATTGAATAGTCCAATGCTTTCCATTCCAATGTGTGGTCCTGATGTTGTACTAGGAGTCTAATGGCTACAATCGTTGGGTACAATAGCTTTTAATTTTCAAGAACTTTTCATGAAATTTTATGCGGAAGGAAAGGAAGTTGAATTAAGGGGTATTAAAGGGAAACCCAGAAAGATAATCAGCTCTAACGGTATAACAAAGCTTCTAAAGAAGGAAAAATGAGGTGTAATTGCATAATTATGCTCACTAGATGTTTCCACAGTGAAATCATCTATTTCTCTAGATCTCCAAAAACTCTTGGACAATCATTCCAAGGTATTTGAGACTCCAAAAGGTCTCCCACCTATTCATGATCATGATCATGCTATTCATTTGATTCCAGGAAGTGTTCCTCCAAACATCAAGTCGTACAGATATCCTTATGCCCAAAAGAGTAAAATTGAACGTATGGTTGCAAAAATGCTAGAGGCTGGTATAATTCAACCTAGTCAAAGTTCTTTCTCTTCTCCAATAGTATTGGTGCATAAAAACCTAGTCAAATTTCATTCTCTTCTCCAATAGTATTGGTGCATAAGAAGGATGGATCTTGGCGCATGTGTCCAGATTATAAGGAGCTCAACAAGCTCACTATTAAATATAAATTTCCCATTCCTGTCATTGATGAATTATTGGATGAATTGCATGGATCATTTTACTTCACCAAGTTGGATCTTCATTCAGGATATCATTAAATCAGAATGAAGACTGAAGACATTCTGAAAACAACATTTAGAACTCATGAGGGTCATTATGAATTTTTGGTCATGCCTTTTGGCCCTACCAATGCACCTTCTTTTTTTTGTGTAAGTCAGAAGTTTATATTATATAACAAAGTATAGTACAAAAAATCCGTCGTAGCAGATCGAAAGCAGGGAATTACAGTGAGCCATAACCAAACACCTGCTCAGAGAATTCATAAAAGGAGACTGCAAAAAGCACACCTCGCAGGGTGGCTCGACCTGAGCTTGTTCCTATAATCCGACACATCCGAGACATTACATATCATGACATTAACATAGACAGACTTAGACAGAAACATAGATAAAGCCGGAGAAAACAACGCAGGGGACTACCTAGATAAACTTGCCCATTTGACTTATGGTATCCAGACCCATCTGCCGCATGTGAGTGTCCATCCTAGCTTGCACTGCTGCCATGGATTCATTCTCCTGCACCTCAGTTGTGGCCGGCTGCGGAGTGCTGGCAGCTGGGTTGACAGTATCTCTAAGAAGCCTGATGAGCAGGGTGAGCTTCTTGTTGACAATTTGAACTGCTTCATGCACAATGGTGATTCGGCCCTCCAGTGAGTTGTTGTAGTTAATAAATTTTGCCATTTGAGCCTCCGTGAGGTTCACTTCGGTCACGATATGCTGCTTCTCCTTCTCAATCGATTCCAGGGCTTTGGCGATGAGCATCTTGGTGCGCCAGCTTTCTGCCTTTGTTCTAACAAACTGAGTAGCCCTTTTCGAGGGGGTTCCCGGATCCTTCAGCCAATCAACCTCCTCTGCAATCATCTCCTCCGTGCGCCCTTCTTCCGCCTGCTTGACCTTAGCCTCCAGATCAGCAACCTTACGCTTGTTCTTAGCTGCTGCATGGGTTTCATAGCCTCTCTTCACCTCTAGCAGGTCCTGATTCGCAGCTACACAGCGACAACCTCCCGCTTCCATCCTTATCTCTCTGTGCTTCTTCCAGCTAATGCAACTATCGTTCACGGATGCTTTCTCGTCACTATGAAGAGAAACTATGGAGAAAACAGGGTGAATACCCTCTGCTTTATAGTGTTTTCGAATGTGAATCCTCCTGAGTTTAGTCTTAATCCCGTTGTAGGTAGGATTACTGTTGCAATAAATTTGATTGAGGTTCTCACAAGCAAGGCAAATGCAGGTCGAATTAGATTGAAAGTGGCTGCTCATGATCCATTTATCAGTTTGCCAGGTGTTCTGTACGTTTAAGCGGTTGCTATGGATGATAATGGTGTCGGACAGACCCTGTTTGCTTGCATTTCGATTCTCCATGTGCTGAGCCTCGATCCACCCTGCCTCTTTTGCAGTCAACATAAATGTTATTGATGTCTTTCTATACGGATCCCTTCCAAGTGTCCTGTTTTTGATATTGCTGATGCTCTGAATTCTGTGGCTCGATCTGTAATGATCGTTTGTTTGGCTGGCCTGCCGCCGCCAGGAGAACCACCTCCCTATGAGTCCTGTCATGCCGTTACTTTGGTAATAATTATTCCTTTTACCGGTTTCATCAGACTTCTGGTACCGATTGCCGAAGCCATTATCGGCTACCTACCAATGCACCTTCTACATTTCAAGGTTTGATGAATTCCATTTTCAAACCCTTCCTTAGAAGATTTGTGTTAGTATTTTTTGATCATATACTAATCTATAGCAATTCTTGGAAGGATCTGTTGAACATGTTGACAGGGTGCTCAAACTATTGAAGGAGGAACAATTATATGAAAAAAGCTCCAAATGTTTCTTTGGAATACAAGAGGTGGAATATCTGGGTCATATTGTATCTCATGAAGGTGTTAAGGTAGACCGTAGCAAAATTAAAGCCATTAAGGAATGGAAAATCCCAACATCCAAAAAGCATCTACGAGGATTTCTCAGGTTGATAGGGTATTATCGCAAGTTTGTTAAGAATTATGGGAGAATAGAAGCACCGCTAACAACATTATTGAAGAAAGATTCATTTTCATGGACTCCAGAAGCAACAAAGGCTTTCGAACATCTTAAAGAGGCAATGTGCCAAGCACCGATCTTAGCTACACCAAACTTCACAAAAACCTTTACTGTGGAATGTGATGCTTCAGGAAATGGAATTGGTGTTGTTTTACTGCAAGATGAAAGACCCATTGCTTTCGAAAGTCATCCAATCAAGGGAAAGTATTTACACAAAGCTATTTATGAGATCATGACAGTCTTAAACACTTTTTAGAACACAGATTATCCTCTGAAGAGCAACAAAAATGGGTCACAAAGATGTTGGGTTATGACTTTAAAATCATCTATGAAAAAGGGAAGCAAAATGTTGTGGCAGATGAACTCTCAAGAAAGGATAAGGATGTGGAAGCATTATTGTACGCCATTTCTATTATCCAACCAGATTGGATAAATGAAGCAAGGGAGGAATGGAAGAATGACGAAGAAGTGTGGGCACTTATTCGAAAGTTACAACAATATTCCAGTACATCTAATACATTTAGCTGGAAAAATGATTCGTTATGGTACAAAGATTGCTTATACCTATGTAAGAATTCCCAACTCAAACAAAATATTCTTATGGAATTGCACACTTCTCCCTTAGGAGGGCACTCAAGATTTTTTAAAACTTATCACAGGGTTAGGAAGGAATTTTTTTGGGATGGCCTTAAATCGGATATTCAAAAATTTGTGGCAGAATGTTTGGTTTTCCAACAAAATAAAGTTGAAACAATTAAGACCCCAGGTCTATTACAACCTTTATCCATTCCAAGCCAACGTTGGGAGGAGGTTTCAATGGATTTTATCACAGGTTTACCCAAGTCTGAAGGAAAGAGTGTCATCATGGTGGTAGTTGACAGATTTACCAAGTATGCACACTTTTGTGCATTATCACATCCATTTAAGGCCAATACAATTTCTAGTGCATTTATGGAAACAATTCAAAAGCTACATGGAAACCGAAAGATTATTGTAAGTGATAGAGATCCCATTTTCACTGGAAATTTTTAGATAGAATTATTTTCTTGTCTTGGTACTCATTTAGCTCATAACTCATCTTATCATCCTCAATTTGATGGGCAAGCTGAGATAGTAAAAAAATGTTTGGAAGGATATCTTTGTTGCTTTGTATTTGTTAAATAGACAAAATCGGTCAAATGGTTTCCTCTGGCTGAATGGTGGTATAACACTTCCTTCCATACTACAGCAAAAATGACCCCATTT
Source organism: Pinus tabuliformis (assembly GCA_031772625.1). Taxonomy (NCBI): domain Eukaryota; kingdom Viridiplantae; phylum Streptophyta; class Pinopsida; order Pinales; family Pinaceae; genus Pinus; species Pinus tabuliformis. Next base: position 1,551,247,441 of record CM062816.1, on the reverse strand, counting down.
ATGGCACTTTATGGATATCATCCACCATCCATCAATTCTAAGGTTCAAGCAGTGGAACATCAAATTGAGCATCAACAACAAGTTCTCCAACTCTTTAAGGATAACCTCACGTTGGCACAAAATAGAATGAAACAATAGGCAGATCAACATCGCAGTGAAAGATGTTTTGATGTAGGTGACTGGGTATTTCTACGGTTACAACCATATTAAAAAATGTCCCTCAAGCAAGCTAAGAAGGATAATAAATTATCACCAAAGTATTATAAATCGTACAAGGTGTTGCAAAAGATTGGTACTATGGCATACAAATTGGAGCTTCCTGCAGCTTCTCGAGTGCACCCAGTTTTCCATGTTTCATGTTTAAAGAAGGTTATAGGCAACAAGCTCCCAGTTCAAACAATATTTCCACAACTTGACGAGGAAGGAAAAATTATATTGGAACCGGAAGAAGTCACAGAAACAAGAACTTGACAACTACGAAATCGATCAATTTCAGAGTATCTCATCAAGTGGAAGAACTTATCTGCTAAAGATTCCACATGGGAGGATGAGAATTTTATACAGAAGCATCTAGAACTACTTAAGCATTTAGGACAACACTTTTTTGAAGGAGAGGGTAATGTTAGGTCCCTATAATACTAGTGATTCCCCCATTACTATTGTCATTGTATCCCTTATTAATATTTTTGTGCCCCTATTGTCCCCATATTGTTATTATTGTGCCCCACAAAATCCCTCTATTTTTATTTTTGTGCCTTTATATTATTATTGTTAGGTCGGCTTGGTTATATTGTGACCCCTTAGACTCCTATATATAGAAAGGAGGTTTTTTCATTTGAATCATCCAAGAATTTTTCATTTTTGTAATGTAAAGGAGGTTGCCCCCTCGAAGAGGCTGAATTATAAGGCATTGATCTATTTTTTCTATCTTTTTGTGAGTTGGTTTCATAACATTTTCTGAAGATGTTTATTTTTATCATACTACAAAAATATGGACATAATCCTTATAAACTTGATCTCTTTTTCTCGATGTAGGACATCATTGACGAAATTTGTTGTTGTTATTTTCATTATCATCATATATCTTTGCATTTAGTAGCAATATAGATGAGATTTTTAGCACATGTTTTCGGTCATCAGTACTCTTCACTGTCATTAAAAATGGTTGGTGTGGAACTCCCAAGCCATAGAGGGCCCCGAATAATTGTGAAGCTAGGATGGAGCCATGAATCTATCCAACATAAAATTCAAAGGAAAAACATATTCCAGGTCTATTAAGTTTTAGGTAGGGAGAACTAATTGTAAATGTGTAAGAGAATATTATATCTGCTCATTTTCATTTATTTTGCTTTGATAACGACTCAATCACAGATTGTGGAATCACAAATCATAATTCTGTTTGTTTTATGTTTGGAAATCAAGACATTTTCTTATAGAATTTTATATGGGTGCATATACACAATAATAGACACATACATGTGTGGAGAAGAAGTTGAAGAAAAAGAAGTCTTAACATGGGGTGAAATCCCAACATAGGGATATGCCACTGTAGTGAGATAACTTGTATACATGAACATTTAATTGTATACTAATAGAAGATTTTGAAATTTTTTGCTAGAGATATAATATGTCTCTCTTTATACCTTTTGGGGCAATAGCTAGCTTTAGTAAGTTAAAAATATGGTTTGCATGATTATAGTTTTTTATAAAGATTATAGATCATGTGTCTAATTTTTTTTAATCAATGGCTATAAATGTAGTTTTCAGGATTTCCATAACTCTTCACGTAATTCTTTAAAGTGTGCTAGCTCAATGGAAGAGCGCCTGCCTTACAAGAAAGAGGTTGGTGGTTCGATTCCACTGTGCGCTAACATGAATTAATCAATGATTTTGTAGTTTAATTTTAATTAAATGTTTTTTATATCGATTTATTTCAATGGTGAGATATTTCTGGATTCATCGTTTTATATATTCTCTAGAGAGACAAAAGTGATCTTTAAATAGAAATTTTATTGTCTTTAGAGAGACAATAGCTACTATTAAAGACATATTGTCTCTAATCCGAGTGTTGTCTCTAGAGAGACAAAAATGAAATTGTCTCTTAAGAGACAATAATTCTTGTGTTATATATTGTCTTTATAGAGACAAATTTTTAAGACAATTTTTTTTAAGACAATAATCTTTAAGGCAATAATTTTGAAGACAATAATCTTTAAGACAATAATTTTGAGATACCTACTTAAAGACAATATTTAAGACAATACACAAGTTTTTTTTGTCTCAAGTTAAGACAATTTACCCAAAAATTGTCTTAAAGTCCCCTTTTATGTAGTAGTGTGTGAGACAGAGGAAACCCACATTACCATTACAACCAGTCAACATTGAATAACCATTTGAACAATGGGGATTAGATATAATAGCTGAGATCATTCCTCTCCCTTCAAAGTAGCATAAATATATCCTTATAGCAACTGATTACTTCACAAAATGGGTGGAAGCAATTCCACTTAAGGTAGCCAATTCTAAAAACATCATTGAATTTATTGACCAGTTTATTATCACCATATTTGGTCTGCCATCTGCCCTCATGTTTGATAATGCATCTTATTTTTCAGGCAATACTATGATAGAATTTGCTCTTAAAAGAGGTTTTAAACTTAAATACTCTACTAACTATTATCCTCAGGGAAATGGCTTAGCCGAATCTACAAACAAAAATCTCATAAGAATTATTAAATGAACCATTGATTAAAGTTAGAAAAACTGACACAAATCTTTAATATTTTCTGTATGGGTAGATCGAATAAAAAAAAACCTCAATAGGCACTTCTCCTTTCAATTTGGTCTATGGGAAAGACGTTGTCCTCCGTACAAATGTAGCTATTCCCTCCCTAGCCCTAGTTCAATTTATTGAATAAACTCCTTTGTCTTATATGAAAGAGAGACAATCACAAATCCTTAAGCTCGAAGAAGAAAGGGAAAAGGCCAAAATCACACATGCACAACATCAATAGTTAGTCAAATCTTCTTTTGATGCAAATTTTGTAAGTTCAAAATCCTTCCAATTCAAAGACTTGTTATTAAAATGGGATAAAGCACACGAGGAAAAAGGTAAACATACCAAATTTGAATGAATGTGTCTTGGATCGTTTCATATTGTGGAATAATTAGGCCCATCAACCTTTTTATTGCAATATCTATCATGCAAGAGAGATTCTCTGCCTGTTAATGGGCAAATCCTGAAAAAAATATTTTTCATAGAAGATAACCTCTTCTATTCATTGTATATTATTGTTTTTACCTTTTAGGAAAATAAATGTTCAGTAGCATTAACTCTTGGCCTTTATAATAATAGTCTCTTTTATATTTTGACTTTTCTCTTGTATAAGTAGAGATTGTTAAGAAAACATTTTTTACATTCGAAACATAAGCTAAGTTCTATCTCTCTGAAATTGCTTGTCCTCTACCAAAAGTAGTTATCCTTTGATGAAACTCAAATTTGTAAAAGAACATTTGTTCTACAATCAATTAAGAAAAGTATCTATAACAAAGCAAGGAATCTCTACAGAAAAGCATCTTTAACTCTATAATTGTCATCCAGAACATCTTAAGAAGTCAATGATTCTCCCCATCTAGTTAGCTTTCATTTTTTAGAGTGTAATTCTAAAATATGCTTAAACTTAAAGGATAAGAGGTCTCATCAAGATCTGACTTACCATGCTCATAGGGAAATAACTAGCTGACATTACCAATAATGCATATCAAAACATGGTAATGGCTTGAGATTGTATCAATCAAAAGGCAAGGGGTCTCATCAAGAGCCAACTTGTCCAGTTAAGTTACAACCAGTCAGTGGCATTGTCAATTTTGGTCACCAAACCTAGACAATGGCCTTTAAGGAGAGAAATGAAAATTTTAATGAAAAGAGAATTGTTTAGAAAACAGAAAAAGAAAGTAAGTATATGAATCTGAATCATTGTTCCTTAAAAGGTAACCCTATCAAGGCTATGGATGCCTGCTGCCAGTAGAGGCTCTACCTATGACAATTGAGTACACCTAAAAGTTGCTTTGTGAGAGTCCCGTGTTTTTATCTCTAAAACCGAGTAATGGCTAATGTAGACAAAGCAATTTTCATATTGAAGAGGATAATCAAATGGATGATAATTAAGCAGATTTTGTTTTTATTATTCAGAGAAATGTTACTTATGTTATATTTCATGTATTTTATTTTTTGAACTACCTTTATTTTGGATGTCTTTAGAAATTTCAAAAAACTATCAAAGATAACCGGTTCTTCCAGCGAATCGCAAATTGTTGTGCTATTAAATAACCCCTCCATTTATTAATATAACAGCTAATATTCTATCAATAAATGGGGACCCTTAAAAAATCATTCCAAAAAACAAATTTAGCATTTAGACACTTCCATTTAAATTTTTGGAATAAAACAAGATATCAAGTCAAAACCCTTTGTGAAAGCTAGCAATACTTGCCTTTTCACATATCACTGAACCGAGTGTGTCAAAAGCCTTATTAACAAGAAAAACACGTGAAATGCAATCTAAAGGAATCACCATGCTTAACCTAGATATCATTAGGTGTTTTCATTAAAAACTAGGTCCTAAGGCATTTCCTCTTGAAATAAAGCTCATATTGCATATCACATTTCAGAAAGGGTGCACCCTCACGAAGTATGTTGAATCATGCGAAATGCGATATTGCAATGTGATCCAGGTGGATGTTGGTGGCCACCCACCTATCCCATTTGGACCCCCACAACTGTCTCTTTCAGCTTTTTCAGTTTCCTAAATTGCAGCACAGTTTACTATTTTTAGCAGTTTTTCGGGTCCTGAACTTCCGGAGCCGTTTTGAGGCCCTAAACGACGTTTTTTTGGGAATCTGGGACAACATGGGTCCATGGACCCATGTTGCCTCCCAAAGTGGTAGTACTTGGATAGGTCTTTCTAACGAGCTATCGTACGCGTCAAACGGAGATCGTATGCCAAAGTTACGACCCCGGGAAATTGATGTACCAATTTACCCAAACAGGGCCCACAATTTGGCGTTTCATCTTCTAGGGTTAGGTTTTGGGATGTGAAGGGTTTTCCATTGTTTCTCAACAATAAATAGGCCTTCAAGCCTCATTGTAATACAGTTCAGAACAGTTCAGAGGCATGTAGCCACCACATCTCTTCTCAGAGATAAGCTACCATCGCCCTAGCTGATTTATTTCCATTTTTGTTTGTAAGCACATTTCAGTATTTTCCATTAATGAAATGAAGTATTATTTCCGCTGCATCTCAGTATTTATGGTTATCTCATCTCTGTATTTATGGTTATCTCTGTAATTTGTTGCGTTCCTGTTTAAATCCGGATCAGTGGTATCAGAGCGGTCTGCTTTTTCTCTGTTTTTCTTTGCATGTCCCCAACGAGGTCAGGATATAAGGAGTTAGGGCTTGAACTGGTCGAACCTTTGCAAGACCAGCCTAGCAAATCCCGACGGCCTCCCATGGCGGATGAGAAGAAAGACGAGGGGGCAAGAGATCCTATCAAAATCTTGCTCGAAGAAGCGCTTGAGCGGCAAAGGAACGCGATGATGGATAGCTTTGCGCAGATCCTTCAGCGGCTACCCAGAGGCGACGCATCGGCTTCCAACAGCGACTCTAGAAATGCCACACCCTTCAGGGTACTAGTTAATTTTGAAATCCCCATCTTCGAGGGTCAAATAGACGCAGATGCCATAGATAAATGGTTAAATCTGCTAGATGGGTATTTTTCTGTTCACGAATTTTCAAGTCGGGAAAAGATTGTTTTCGCTCTTCTCAAAGCAGCCCCCCACGTCAAGGACTGGTGGGAAACCTACTGCGAGCAGAAGGATGAAAGTACAGGCTCACTATTTTCTGCCGCACCCACTTGGAATGACTTCCGGGATGCCATCAAGGAGCAGTACCACCCTGTCGGAAGCTATGAGGACAAATACATCAAATGGACCACACTGCGGCAGGGACGAGACCAAGATGTGCTGGAGTTCACAAACATTTTTCATACCCTTCGCACACAGTTGGGTATCAAAGATTTTGAGCTGCATCTGGTACTCAAATACCGTGGCTGCCTACACAGATACATCCAGGAAGAGATGGGGTTCTTGAACATCTCCTCACTCGGTACAGCATACCGATACACTGTCAAAATCGAGCAAAAGTTCAAACAGAAGAAGCGAGACTTTGGATCTGCAAATCCGAAGCCCAAAGGACAAAGCCAAGGTGGGGTGACCCAAGACAACCCGTCGAAGCCGCAAGGAAAGAACAACACCACGAAGCCGAAGAAGGACACAGGAAAGTGGTGTGAGTTCCACAAGGGTCCCACTCATAACACAAGTGAGTGTCGGACCAAGCAGTCGCTGGTGGCCGAGTTGAAGGCTTCCGAATCAGGTGCATGTTCTAACCCTGAGCCAGAACCTGACAAGGGGAATGGCAAAGGGAAGCAGATCATTGATGCGGATCCCAGCGCCACTGTTGCCACTGCCAAGATCCAGAAGAATGAACCTACAGATCCAGAAGAGGGGGAGCGTCTTTTCCACTCACAGATGTGGGTGAAGGGTTCGCCGCTGCAATTCATTGTCGACAGTGGCAGCCAAAAGAACCTCATTTCAGCAGAGGTCATGAAGTGGTTGGGCCTTCCGACTACACTGCACCCGCAGCCGTACAGTATCGGGTGGCTTCACGAAGGACGAGATCTGAAAGTTCGCCAGCAGTGCCACCTTCCCTACAGCATCAAACCCTTCATAGACGAGGTATTATGTGATGTTACACCTCTGGATGTTTGTGATGTATTATTAGGCCAGCCATACTTGTGGAGGCGACATGCTGTGTATGAGTCAAGGCCTCGCGCTGTCATTATTTCTTTGGGTGATTCATTATACAGGATACCGGAGGTAGCCCCACCTACTGCCACATCTTTGATCACTGCTAAGAAAGGCAGCAACCTCATCTCACAGACCAGGAAATTTATCCGTCTGGTTCACTCCCAAAGTAAGGGGAAGATCATTGCTACATCCATGACCCCTGCAAAGGGTTCCTCCACGCAGCAGCAGCAACAAAGGGATACAGTCATGACAAAACACAGGAACAACTTCTCCTCACCCACAGGGGTACCACACAAGTTTCAGGTGGGTGACAAAGTTTGGTTACATCTGCAGAAAGAACGCCTTACAAGAGCCCATCAGAAGCTTCGACCACTTCGACATGGTCCTTACACCAGCACCAAGGCTACGAGAAACAATGCTTTGAAGCACATCATTCCTCCATTCCTTCGCCTGCACCAAATGTTCAATGTGGACCATCGTCGACCATGCTTCCCACCATCACTGGACACATCAGAGATTGTAGGACAAGTTCACCAGATGGAGGAACTCAACGCAATGGGGACCATTGCTTCCTAAGGGGGGAGGAATGATCCAGGTGGATGTTGGTGGCCACCCACCTATCCCATTTGGACCCCCACAACTGTCTCTTTCAGCTTTTTCAGTTTCCTAAATTGCAGCACAGTTTACTATTTTTAGCAGTTTTTCGGGTCCTGAACTTCCGGAGCCGTTTTGAGGCCCTAAACGACGTTTTTTTGGGAATCTGGGGCAACATGGGTCCATGACCCATGTTGCCTGTTGCCTCCCAAAGTGGTAGTACTCGGATAGATATTTCTAACGAGCTATCGTACGCGTCAAACGGAGATCGTATGCCAAAGTTACGACCTCGGGAAATTGATGTACCAATTTACCCAAACGGGGCCCACAATTTGGCGTTTCATCTTCTAGGGTTAGGTTTTTGGATGTGAAGGGTTTTCCATTGTTTCTCAACAATAAATAGGCCTTCGAGCCTCATTGTAATACAGTTCAGAACAGTTCAGAGGCATGTAGCCGCCACATCTCTTCTCAGAGATAAGCTACCATCGCCCTAGCTGATTTATTTCCATTTCTGTTTGTAAGCACATTTCAGTATTTTCCATTAATGAAATGAAGTATTATTTCCGCTGCATCTCAGTATTTATGGTTATCTCATCTCTGTATTTATGGTTATCTCTGTAATTTGTTGCGTTCCTGTTTAAATCCGGATCACAATGCGACGGTCAACCTTATCGCATCGCGTCAGAAATACTTAAGGAAAATTTGAAATCTTACAAACCACACGATGTTGCGAAATGCGATAAAAGCCCCGACCCAAGTGGAGCCTATGTTATAAAGTAACACTTAATTCGGCTACGCAAATGAAAAATGATTTAAAGGGTAAAATCCCATTAAACAAGCTATGCTTTAAAAAACAATAAAGAACCTCGCGCATCTCACATCCCGCAGATAACTAAGGAACTTTAAAGAAAGCACATAATCAATTACGCGATAATGCGATTCGCAATATTGCATCGCAATCGCAAAATTGAAATTTTCACAAATCAAATCTCATAACCTCAAAAAGTTGTATTCATGTTTTATGATGTGGAACATTAATGAGCAATAAAGGTAGTGATAAAAAACCATTAGTGGGAATTTACTATGGGTTACTGGCATTTACGTTTGAAAAGTAGCTCGACATGATACGATATATTTTCATTTTCATTTAACTAAAACTCCTTTTTTGTCACCATTTCAAGGTTATCTGTACCATTCATTCTTATTTTCATTCTCACCTGTGTCTATCCAATTGCTTCCACTTTTCACCATTTCAGGAAAAATCCGCAGCAAGAAATGTTAGGAGCAAGGGCGAAGAAGGGAAAGGCAGCCATGTTTGAAAAGTCAGAAATGATCCCTCTATTCTTTGATACTACATGCAGTAGAGAGAGAGGAACTTCAACATGGGAAACCATGTATGATTTGTTAGAAGAAGAGAAACCAAGGCCTCTGGTAGTAAAAGCCACTTCTGATGCTCATGTTTCCTTCGACACTTCTTACTTCGCGGTAACATGCTTGTTTCTACACTGCATAGTGGCAAGGCCGAAGATAATCCCATACATAGATATGGTCAAGTCGATAATTGATGTGGTGGACGTCTTGGACAGAGAATTCAAGAATTGTAGGCAGGGGGTTATGGGATCTTTTTCAGTAGACAACCTACGACTTATGTACAATCTGCCAGAGCCACAAAATCTCTACAATAAATAGTTCCTCAAGAAATTTTCCAAGGACAATGAAGACCCAACAAACATTATGCGGGCCTGGACAAAAAACAAAAGAAATACAAAACATGATAAGACGGTTATGTATTCTACGACATCTATTTCGCACACTTATAGTCTTGCAGTAGTCATGCTATGTAGATTGTTCGGTAAGCCTGATAGCACCAAATTTACCCTGGAGTGGATGCCATTAATAGAAGTAGTTGTGAATGCAACAACAATGAATTGGGCTCAAATTTTGTCTGGTAATTTGGCAAAATACATTATTGAGTATAGGAGAAAGAGGAGTCCCCCTTTAAGGGTTTATCCCCCATTTTTCATGAGTGCCTTTGTAATGGATGCAATCTGTTTTAGCTCTAAATTTCCTATTATGTGATGGAAGTGGATTGTGCAAGACCTGCTTCCTATCCATGTGTACCATAAGATTTTGTGAGAGTCTCAGTTTTACCCCCATTTTTACAAGTTTTGTCAAGGAGTTATGCTACCCATCCATAAACAACTCTATAATGCAACCGCCCCTAGGTTTTCCAAAGAAGCTGAAGTGGATATTTTTCCTATAGCGAGATGGTTTGGGGGGTAGACATTTACTTATATCAGAGTATTTGGGAGAATTTCTTCACCGCATGTCCTTCCATACTATGTCCCCGACAAGTTAATGGCCAGGGAGATAGCCTACCAAATGATAGGGGAAGGTGGGATGAGAAAAGGGTTGAAAGAACAGAAGAAGGCCATTTGGCCTACATTTCCATTGTAATGTAGTGCATTTTCACTACATGATTTCGGACATGTAGGCAAACAGATATAGATTATGAAATATTTGAAATTAGCTAGATTCCCAGGAATGCAGTATGACCCAAATGGCACTGTTAAGAACTTCACTACTATGGTGAAAGTGAAACCATTCACCCATGAGGAAGACACCTTCGATGACCTATTCTTACAAAAAGAACCATTTTCAGATGTGACGCATATGGAATCACTACTTTTTTCCCCAGATGATGTTGAAGCTTTTCATGTGTACAAAAATAGGATATTAAAGAAGGTCCCATTGGACCTACTACAGATTGAACCAATAAGGGAGAAAACTCCCAGTGTAAGCTTGGAGGACAGCTCCAAAGAAAATTTCAAAGAAAATTTTGAATCATAGACCCATGAGAGATCTACTCATGATTCATAGAACTCATATAAGAAGTCTCTAAATTGGGGAGGCAATAAAAATAAAGAGTCTGAAAGGGACACAGCCGAAAATATAGAAGAGACAACCGAGAGAACCTTGACAAAGAAACAGGTAGAAATTCACTCTACTTCCACTCAGTCAGCAAAACCCCCTATTATTGATTTGGAAAAGGAATGGGAGAATTTCAACAAGAAGCTTCATACAGATGAACAAACATCTGAGATACAAACTCCACAACACAAGTCAAATGAAGAAATAACAGTGGAGAAGAATGTAGCCACTCATGATGTTGAACTCATTCCTGTCACCCCCACTTCAGAAATTATTTATAGTCTTCCTCACAAAGCTGTCGCTAAGAGACAGAGGAAGAAGAGAAAGCTAGATGTTGTAGCTATTACAACCCCCGACAATGAACCAATGGACATTGTATAGAAAGACTCGCCCATGGACCCATCTGAAAACTTCACAATACTGTCGCAATTTGCAAGGGCATATGCTACGGCAACTATTAACAAAGTGGCAGAGGTCCAAATGCTGCTTAGAGAAAATGAACAAAATATTCTGTTGTTGGAATAAAAATTAGCTCAGGAGAAATCCAATCAACAAACAGAATTACAAGTAGCCTAGCTCCAACAAGAATTTGAATAGATGCAAATACAACATCAGGTCATCCTAGAGGAAAGAGATGCATGAATACAAGCCATGATAGATAAGTATAAATAAAATCTGCAAATCGATGAGTTCATAAAGGAAGCACTCAATCTTAGCTCCCAACTAATGTAGCAAAAGGAAGTTCTATGCCAGAAAATCTCACAAATAAGTCCTTATTGCGAGATCAGTGATAAGCTAACAAGCCAAGCTGTCGACATGAGACTTGAGTATGACGAAATCCATAAAAGGGTTTCTGACTTTATTACCTAGCAAGAATCAGAATAAGGGATAAAGGCTAATTTTCCAAAGGTTGAGGAATCACATAAAGACATCTTGTTCACAGATTGGGATTCACGACTCAAGCAAGTAGAAAAGGAAACAACGGTCATAGAAGCAACAACAACGAGCATCGTAGGAGCCATCAACGACAATATACATGGTGCCAACCTGGTTGCAGAGTCTATACCAGGATTTCTTCCAAATGCCAAACAATTAGAGCAATAGTGGAGGTAGGCAGCAAAAGAAAAGGAGGAGGTGATCAGACAAATGGGAAAACTAAACTAGGAAGCATACTGGTAGTTCTTAGTGAAACCATACAGCCAATGGATGAGCTTGTGATGCTTAACTACCTCCACACAAAAAAATCGTTCCAGCACTAATAGATGCTATATTGCTGGGCAGTTCAAATCTGCAATCAACGAACTGACATAGCTCAAGCCTATGACTTATATTTGCGATCTCAAAGATCGAATGCAAAGGATTTAGTCTCTTAGTTTATTTCTATTTTAGTTTTATTTTTGCATAATCTGAGGTAGGTCATTTAAATCTCCTCAACTATTTATGTAATAATCTACTTTAGGACCTATATTTTAGTATTTAAACCCCTCTCATGAATTTAGAGAGGGGTCTAGAAATTTTATCAGAAACATTCTTCAAAACATGCACTTTTGTGCCTTTGAGGAGGTTCTTATGGAATAAATGGAACAAGATGTATTTTCTCTTAAATGTTTAGCATGCTCTACTGAAATGCACTTTTTTACTCTTATGATATGTTGGATTGATTGGAATTAGATCAATATTGTTGAAGCGCATGAGCAGGAATCGTCATATATGGCACTTTTATCTTATGATCTTATTTTATTTATGTATCAGTCAATAATTCCTCTTTCAATTGTTTTATGTATGAAAGTCTGAAATATAGTTAGCATTATTGCACTTTTGTATGATGTTGGCTTTGACTTTATTATGAATACATGAACGATTAATATGCGATATATCTTTCACAATTGTTTTAGCTAACTATTTATCCAAAATGATTATTGTTAAACGATTTCGCTTCCTATTACAGTTGAATGATCTTTATTACCAATTTCTATAGGACATTATTGTAGATCACATACTTTATTTTATTCCCAGGTATATTTATATTCAAATAGTGTTTAAACTAGGATATATGCATGTGTTTAGTAGTTTATATTAGATTACACTTAGCTTAAATCATTCCCCCGTTACATCATATATCACCCCATCAACACTATCAAAATCTCATTTGGGAAATTAGTCTGATTATCCCCAGTCGGAGCCACTGCACCAAACGGAAAAAGAGCTGCTAACCAAGGTCTGGACTGGGTGGTTTTCCCCCATGTTGTAGCAATGATTTTTGAGGGTTTAATATTTTGGTAGGTCAAGGTGCACAAAGGTTGTCTAGTTACCAATCAAGCCCAAGACATAACAATTCAAGCCTTTAAGAAGGTAATTTCGTTTTCTCTGTTGATTGTAGATTTTTTCTATAGGAAGTTTATGTTTGAAATAAGTTATGGTGAATGTGTAGGGGTGTATGGAGGAATCACTATGCAATGTGGGTGGTCTTATTATCCCAAGAATAGTAGCTGCCTCTATCACTTGAGTGTGGGGGTTTTTTTGTGTTGTTACTTTTGTCATGGTTGTTTGTTGATCTTTCAATCTTCTGGGCCTAGTTTTTTCCTATTTATTTTTTCACCTTACGACCTTGTAAGGAATGGGAGGTAGAATAAGGAAGTTGGATGTAAGGTTGGGACTACTATCAGTGTATATTATTGTAGCCAGAGGGAAGAGAAGTGGTGTGGTGGTGTGGTGCTGTTAGAAGAGCGAGGCCCTTCGACTACTCCAAAGGGGAGGGTTTCGTCTTGTCTAGGAGATGGAAGCCATGTGAGGAAGTGGTGGATTTAGTTGTGGGGGGAGGTTTTTTCTACATGGTGTTGGTTCCAGTTGGTTAGTGCACCTAGACGAGTCATTCTTAAATAAAGTTTTGATCGATGGAGTTTTATATTGGGGGAGCATGACATGGAAGGTATAGTTGTTGTTTACTATTGGGACAGAGGGCTTCCCTCTGACATGGTCTTCCTGATTGTTGGAAGGAAGAGCAAGCAGGGCTTAAAAGGAATTCATAATATCACTCTCAGGTGGATTCATGAGCAATTAGATCACTTCGAAGGGATAACGGAAAATATGGAGTCCCATGTTCATGAGGAATTCTGACACCCATTAGAGGTTCAGTGGGACATTCAAGCTCTAGGGAATCTAGTTTCATATTGAGGATGGTGAGATTCATTTTATCTTTTGGGCAATTTTGGTCGTCGTGGAGTATTGGTCTTGGGTCTAATTATTTTTTGTTGTTACCATCTATGTAGTTTTTCTTATATCTACTGGCCAATAAATCTAGTAGGAGTGAGGCCTTTAATATTTGGAAGATGTGTTGTCCATGATGTAAAAATGGCATAATTTAATGGAAACAGTTGATTCACAAAAAAAAAAATGGTTACAGAATAATTATTTTATTTTATATGATAAGATGGATCTACAAAATTATTTTTACTTTTATTGGTGATAGTGATGATTAACGTCCACTAAGACTTAATGTGGTCTATTAGACCTTAATAAAGTAATAGATTAATTGAGACTCTTTAATGTTTTATTTCTATTGTCAAAGAGAAGGGAAGAAGCATTCCTAGATCATTATAGTTTTTCTAACTTAACAAGTCAAAAAGGTTTCTAGTGTGGCAACTTTTTTGGAAAGGAGAACGGATGTGATTACGAGTCAGGCAATCCAAGGGAAACTGATTTTCATCTTCAACCCTCGTATTCCAAATGTGATAGATTCTTTCATCCTAGTGTGTTTTAGGAATAGAACAATGCCCATTTTCACTTTGAAGCTCATGAGAATTAGTTCTTATCTTCACAATGTTCATTTTCTTCTTATCACTAGTCAAGAAATGAAGATAATTATGGTTAGCAAGAGTGGGTTTTGTCACTTCAATTGATTTTTTTTTATTTTTTTTTTACTTTTTATTATTATTTTAGCCAACATTTGAATGATTACATTGGTGCTACAAAATCTCCCCCATACTTTAACCTTTTATTATTTACATTTGCACCACTACAACATCGCCCCCATACTAGGTTATAAAATGCCTCTCAACACAATTATTATTACACATATAATTACTATAGAGTGCATCTCAATGCAATTTTTATTACACATATAATTACTATATAGTAAACAAGCACTACATGGTTGCTAGTACTTGCCACTTAGTTAAGCTAAATTAAAGTAAAAATATTGAATTCAAGTTTAGTGTTAATGTTTAGTATCAAGTCAATTTAGGTATTACTAATTGGTATATTGAGGTATTTTGTTAATTGTAACTCCGCATTGTGGTGGTGGAGAATCCAATCCTACCCAACGTTAATAATAATGTCTTATTGTAGTGACAATGTTTTTGTTGAGAAGGTTTTCCAATTTTTTTTTTTACATTTTCTATGTAAAGTATAGATAGATATATTTTAAATGGTAGATCTTCTTGTTAGATATTTTTGTGAAAGATAGGTTGAATATATTCCTTAAAAAAAATATAAATATTAAAAACTGAGTTTCTATATTTAAGAATTTTATTTTTTTTGGTTTCCTATGAAGCTTAACAACGAAAAATATAAAAGTATCTAAAACTCATGGCATAAATATTTAATTTGCATCCAAAAATTACGACAAAAAAATATGAGGAAATTATCCATAGGGAAATGTGTTATGCAAAGGCTACGATAATAATCATTACAAAATAAGACATGGACCAATCATATTGGAGATAAATAATTTTCAATATTAATAAAAAATAAAAAAATCAATCCATAATGTTAAACTATGGAGAGGTTGCAAAATATTTTAGTGAAAAACAAAGTAATACTCGGTCTAAGGGAAAAATCTACTGCATAATATCATGCCTTTTAGGTATAATAATTATATTCATTTTACAACTTGAGTGAGCGTAATGACTAAGAGGAGGTGTTTCCTCCTAAGAGGTCACCAATTCAAATTCAAAGGGGGGTAGATTATGTACACATGCAATAGACTTTAGTAGTCAAATTGCTGGGTGGAGATAAGTCCCTTTTCCCACAAATAAGGGAGTCTCATTCACCAACTGGGGGTTTGACTTGACCACAAAATTATTATTATTATTGTTATTATTAATTTGTTAATAATAAAAATATTACGAAATAAATAATTGTACCATTTTTTTGTAAATTAATACTTTATATTATCAAAATAAACTCAAAAGAACATGTTTGTTACATTTATCTAGTAGAGGAGTTCTCTATGATTTTCTTGGGATACAAAGGTACCATAGACTAAAACTTTACTAATTAATCCCCATTCCAAAAAGAAGCCATACTACTAAACCGAGATTACAACATCCCTTCTTGTTGGGATATCTTCACCAGAAAATAGCATAAAACTAAAATGTTAACATGCATATGCATCATTCATATTCAAAAGAAGTATGGGAGCAAGGTCCTGTTACACAACATTTTGTCACTGTCCCCGTACTCCCTATTCCTTGATCTTGGAGGACCTCTATATTGAACCCCACATGCTTTCCCTTCATGAAGAATCTCCCATTGTGTCCCTCTTCATGAGCAGATAAATTCCCTTTTGCACCATTTCTCGTGAAACTCCTGTTTTGCCTAGTTTACAAGATCGGAGCTAACAGCCTTTGTCTACCCCACCCCTATGTGTAAAGATTAGCAATACTCCTTGTGCTGACCGGAGAGACCGAGCTATGTTCTAGTCGCGTCGGTCCTATTATGGAATGTTTTTTAAAGTAGAGCTGAAGCTTCTAGCTCTAAAAGCTCCGTAACGAAAGTCAGGTAAATGGTTTGGCCAGATGGGGTCGAGGATGACAGTTTGGGCTTCTTTCCCCTATAATGATGGAATTACCTCAAGCGATAAGTCCTTATCCCATAAGAAGAGGATCCATCTCCCATCCATATTTCCTATAAAAACCTCCCTTCTTCTGAAGCACAAACTAGAGTGTTTGAATGTTATAGTCACAGTTGATAGTTGCTGAGTTGCTGGTTGAGTGTTGATGATATTTTGGTTTGGAGTAGACAAGAAAGCTATTACTAGTTGTAGTTATCTAGTTGTGTGAGGGAGAAGTGTGTTTTGGTTTGGAGTGAAGTCTCAAGGGAAGAGCCTTAAAACTATTGTTGATTGAGGCCATCATGGAATTCTAGTAGGAGTGTGTGGGAACCTGGTCTTGTCAGAGGAAGACTGCAACATCTAGACGAATGGTTGTAATCTCTCTTTGATATTAATATATGCAACTATCGATTCATTTCCTACATGTTTTGTAATATTTCATATTCATGGCTTAATGTTTCTTGACTTGTTAAGTTGGTTGAATTGCAATTTGTCTATTATTATTTTTGTGTGTTGTTGTTGTTTACTTGTTTCAGGAGCTTGAAGAAGGAAGCGAGAGATTGTTGGAGCGAGCAAGCGATGACATCATCAAGTAGGATAAGTGACCAAGAGGTAGACCCTCTTGATTGATTGTAACCTAAGGAAATCTTCCATAGAATGTATCTGTTGTGGCTAGACCCATTATTAGGCTAGAGGAATTCTTTCGTGTCTGCACTTATAATTTTACTTCACCATAGGTCCCCAACACTCGATTTGGGAGGTGCAGTAGTGTAAGAGTCACATTGTATGTCTCCCTCTACATGGGCCAACCTTGCATCTAGCCTATCCAAGGTCAAGCTTTGGTTCCTTAGCATCCTCTGGATGTCCTCTAAAGAATCAAACACATTATACCATTCAACCTATTTATCCTTGACGAACAATCCCAACAGTGCCTTGATCTACCAATGCAAAGCTACAAAGGTCAAATACTGCTTTTTCTGTCCCCTAGTTTGACCATGGTCTGGTAACCAAGAAGATACCTCATGCATTTTTTCAGAGTCAAAGTAGAATCTCCTTTCCACTCCAATTTCATTTTCCAAATTACGAATTTATCTCCTTTCCTCTAGAGGGACAACATTAAAATAAGTAGTAGCAGAATTATGAGTGAAAAGCCTCATTGTTAGTTAACCTTACGGGTTGCTTCCCCCAACCCGTCTACAACACATGCGTTTCCTGGGCAACATGGTGCAAAATGGGGGCCACACTTGTAAAAATTGCTATAGCAATCATGACCTGCAAAGAAATAGGAGAATGACCCAACCACGACATGCCAGGGATTTGGAACCACCAAACATAATTGTCACTAAATCTCATATACCAAACCAGAGTAATTGGAAGATACCCTGACTCAAGTCCCACTGAAATAGTTTCCCTCATGGCAGAGGCACAAACCCCTGAATAATTAACCAAATATAGAACCGCAAGATTCTCTACAAACAAGTTTTTCACAATACATTCAAAACTGAATAAAAAGAGGAGGGAAAAGAGACTCTCGACAGGCTATCGATTTCCTTCATTAGAACCCACTTACCAGAATAGAAAACAATCGCAAACATACCAGAATAAAATCCTCTCAACTGAAGCAATAATATATACCACTTAAGACAAAGAGAGAACAAACTCGTGCACTTCCCGCATCCCACCAAATGCTCAAACAAGCTTATAGAAAGAAACTAAAATTCACCCAAGAAAATAAATACTAAAAGAAACAATCTCAGAGAGAGGAAATGACCTATACCACCTTGTCGTGAGTAAAAAAGGTGAATATCGATAGACTTCCAACTACATAGGTTTTAGGTCACTCTAAGACTTCTACTCACCTAACTCTAATTCGCACCCACCACCTCTTCCTCAACACTAAAACATGTAAATACCACACTGTCTCATTCCCAGGCACTCCTGTAGATGGATTCCTTTCAGTGTAAGGGTGAATAATTTCCACCAATAGTAGGGAGGTTAATGACTTGACCTCATCTCTACTACATACTCTCTCACAGAATGGAAAAAACTAAACTGATGCTCCAAATAAATAGTTGGAGATTGGCCATCTAGTGCATTGCATGTAGATGCATTATGGGGAAAGGTCGTGCTCCTTTTTCATAAATACCCATCATGTCCTAGGGCGGCAGGATCAACCCCCAAGGATACCTCATAACCACCATTAACACCCCCATCATGGAAATCTTTGTCCCTATCCAAGATAGGTTGGAGAGAGTTTGTTGAGCTTACCTAATTCAAAATTGGCCATTTCATGTTGAAACTTAGTTCTTTGTTCTGGCATCCAAGGTTAGCCATGAAATTTGTTGCCTTGTTTCGGGATCTTCTCTAATGTCGTATTACGACATAACCCAACTCCAAAATCAACTGCCTTATACTATCAACTAACCTATTGAGTCTCCAACTCTTCACCAATTTCATGATGAGTACCCATAGATTACCTTTTGTACAATGCTAATATCCAAGTTTGAATCTCCATCAACTTGAAGTGTTCGATAACCTTATGAGACCTTCTCCAAATCTTGGAACTCCACCACATTGTTATCTATAGTCCCACAACTCTTAGAGAAGATTCTTAAGGTATTTTCAATAACTTTGTTATTATAGATAATTTTATTTTCAATAACTATATAAAATAAATAAATAAAAATAATTATTGTCTTTTTTTTCTTACAAAACTCGCGTAAAAAATAATGTAAATCATTGTTTTTAAAAATTATATATACATAATATTTTAATTTTAATATTTTTAAGTATACTTCTTATATTCACATAATTGCACTTTAAAGTGTATACTATCTTTCATAAGCTACAGTAACATGTATAATAGACTCTGACCTCTTATCACTTTAAAAGGAGAAAAAATAAGAACATATCCATTTTTACTACATATTTGAAAAGCATTTACATAATTTGATACTTCACGTATAAAAACAACACTTACATAAAACTTACATAATTTGAAAGATATTATAAGGAAAAAAATATATATAACTAAATCATTTGAAATATGTCTAGGTTCCTCTCTACTGCGTCAAAGATGAATTTAACGTGACCTCCAAAACATTGACCAACTATAGTTTATCTAAGGTTTTTAAAATTTAAACCTTTTATCTTGGTCTTTTCATTACATAATCGAAATTAATCCATAAATACTATGAATATTCGGTTAAAAAATTTGTCCCTCTATCAACATCTAACACTATAAAAGGTCTACAGAAACAAAAACATATAACAACTGAGGCATCCCCAAGTGAAAACTGTGTCCGCAGAAAAAATCAACAGAACCTTAACCAAAAGGAATGTAGGAATTTACAGGGTAAGTTCCACAGAAAGAATACCAAAAGGACACCGCTCACAACCAGATCTCAAATCAATACACCAGTATTTTTGACGTGGTTAAAACCCTCAAAGTGCAAGGAGGGAAACAGTCCACGGCCTGTCCCAACGTGGGTACTACAGGCAATTTATTAATCAAAGAATGAAAATTTACATAAGCTTCTCTCATGCACGGATTACCCGAACAATGACCCTCCATGCGCTTTAAATAGAACTCATGGACCAATCGGGTGTCAAGCCACGGATCAAGTGTCGGTAATACCGAGGTGAGAGTGAACCGTCAGATCACTACATATCGTGACCGTCGGATTGTAAGTTACAAAATGTACAACGGTAAAGAAACACACTTTACCTAACTCTAACCTAACTCTATACTAGACCAAGTTGAACTTAACTATATCCTATGTGTCGGAATATCCTAACATCCCCCCTTAAGAACAACTTGGGATAGGATTGAAGGATTTACAAATATGACACAATAGGAGAAGGAAGGAGGCACTAGAGCCTATCCCCCCTTAGTGACAACTTCCTGAACTCCAAGCATATATCGAAGTTTAGTGAACTTCGCCTCTGTGAGAGCCTTTGTGAAGATGTCTGCAACCTGATCATCTGTTGGACAATATTGCACTTCAAGAACATGGTCATGAATGAGCTTTCTGATGAAGTGCATGTGTAGTTCAATGTGTTTGCTGCGCTGATGCTGGACTGGATCTTTGCATAGCTGAATGGCACTTTGATTATCACACCAAAGTGTGGTTGGATGCTGCTGCTCAAAGCCAAACTCTGATAGGATCTGACGAAGCCACAAGGCTTCCTTACTAGCTTCCACGGCACCACGATACTCTGCTTCTGCTGACGAAAGAGAAATGGCAGCCTGTTTCTTACAAGCCCATGTAATAGGTCCTGAACCAAGAGTGAAGACATAACCGGCAGTAGACTTCCGATCATCAAGGTCACCAGCCCAATCAGAATCAGTGAAACCAACTAACAGAGGAGCTGCTTTGGCACTGTAATGAATCCCAAACTGTACTGTACCTCGAACATAACGAAGTATTCTTTTAGCTGCTTTCCAATGACTTTCACGGGGGTTTTGCATAAAACGAGCAACAAGGCCAACAGCAAAGGAAAGATCAGGACGAGTATGGGTTAAATACAAGAGTTTTCCGACAAGTTGACGGTATAAGGTAGCATCAACTTCAGGAGAAGTACAAGAGACTGAAAGTTTGACTCCAGATTGAAAGGGAGAAGGGGCTGGCTTACAGTCTTCCATGTGAAAATGACAAAGAATATCACAAGCATACTTGGACTGGGAAAGGAAAATACCCTCTTGGGATTGCAGGACTTGAAGACCAAGAAAATAGTGTAAGTGTCCTAAGTCTGTCATTTCAAATTTATTTTTAAGGCTGGACTTCACATGGTTTATAAGGTTGGGATCACTACCAGTAAGAATAAGATCATCAACATAAAGAACAAGGATGATAAGAGAGTTTCCCACTTTCTTGGTGTAGACAGTATTGTCAGAATGACACCTAGAAAAGCCAGATTCTAAAAGAAAGCTATCCATTTTGGCATACCAAGCCTGAGGAGCTTGCTTGAGGCCATAAAGGGATTTCTTAAGTCGACAAACAAGGCTGGAGTCTGTTTGTATGAAGCCAATGGGTTGTTCCATATAGATTTCTTCCTGCAAGTCCCCATGCAAGAAGGCAGATTTAACATCCATCTGATGGACTTCCCATTTTAAAGAGGCAGCAAGGGAAAGAACGAGGCGAATAGAGTTCATTTTGGCAACAGGGGAGAAGGTTTCAGTGTAGTCAATTCCTTCAACCTATGAAAAGCCCTTAGCAACGAGACGAGCTTTATGTTTATCAACTTTCCCATCTGGTCCATACTTGGTTCTGTAAACCCATTTACATCTAACAAGTTTGCGTCCCTTTGGTAGAGGAACAAGATCCCATGTATCATTTGTCATTAATGAATGATATTCTTCATTCATAGCTGCTTCCCAATGTGGATGGCCTGAAGCTTCTGCAAAAGTGTCAGGATCATGATTTACTGGATCTTGAGCCAGTAAAGAAGAGGCTCTTTCAAACTGAGAACGTGTACGTCGCTGATCTGTAGGATCACCGGCAAGATCACCTGCTGCATCCCGAGTAGCAGGGACCCATCTTGGAAGTTGAGGATCCTGAGAAGGTGGGGGAGGATTATCATCCTCGCTTTCATCATCTGAAGAAGAAATGTTTTCAAAAGTAGAAGAGATAGGAAGAGGTGGCACATCCGCCGGACTAGGCTCGCAGGCCGATTTAGTTTCATCAAATTTTACATCTCTTCTAATGATAACATTTTTGGACTTAAATGGAATAAGTCTATAACCTTTTACATCTTCAGAATATCCAACAAAAGTACATTTCTCACTCTTAGGTTCTAAAGCTTTATGCTTTTCATCTGGAATATGGGCCCATGCTTCACTTCCAAACACACGAAAGTGACTTACATCTGGTTTAATGGAACTCCAAGCTTCTTCTGGAGTGATATTCTCTAGAACCTTAGTAGGAGTGCGATTGATTATATAATTTGCACAATTAATTGCTTCGGCCCAAACACTAAGACTGAGTCCTTTAGATTGCAGCATACAATTAGCCATTTCCTTTAAGGTGCGATTTTTCCTTTCAGCTACACCATTTTGTTGTGGAGTGTATGGAACAGTATGTTGCATTTGAATTCCATTTTCGGTGCAAAAGTTGATGAATGTGTTTTTAACATATTCTCCACCATTATCAGTTCTTAGCTTAAGAATTTGATGTCCAGATTGTTTTTCAACAAAGGCTTTGAAGGCCAAAAAAGTGTTAAATACTTCACTCTTGAGTTTTAAGAAGTATACCCAAGTGCGTCTGGAGAAATCATCAATGAAAGTTAAGAAGTACTTGCAGCCAGAGAATGAAGCAACAGGAAGAGGACCACATAAATCACTGTGCACAAGCTGTAAAGGGGCTGAGGCGTGCCAAGAGGCACGTTTGTCAAAACTGTCCCGATGATGTTTTCCGAGTACACATCCGGAACAAACACCATCTCTGCAAGATACCATAGGAAGACCTGTCACCATATTTTCTTTACATAGATGCTGAAGGGCGCGATAGTTTAAGTGACCAAATCGCTCATGCCAAAGTTTGCTCACTTCATCATTATGAGCAACAAATACTGAGGGAAGATTTGATGACCCAAAGTTGTGAAACTTATACAACCTTTTGGAATCATCAGCAAGACCAGTAGCTAGAATCTGTTTAGGATCTTTTAGATCCTTGATTACAACATCATGAGGTGAAAATTCAACAATTTTACCTTCACCTGAATGAGTTATCTGATAGACAGATAGAAGGTTGCAGGATAAGGTTGGAACACATAATACATCATTAAACTGACCATTGTCTAGATGAACAGTTCCAGTCCCTACAACATTAAGAGATCTATCATCACCAATATATATATTTTTGGTGTTACAATCATTTAAAGAAGAAAACATGGCTTGATTTTTGGCCATGTGACAAGAGGCTCCAGAATCAATGAGCCACTCATGAGAATGAGAAGAAGAAGAAGATACATTTAATGCATAACCAGACTGAGATGATTGATAATGACATGCAGAAAGTGCCATTCCAGAAGTTGAAGTTGAAGTAGGCTCCACATGGATGTTATGTTTCTTCATTGCGGCTTCCAAGGCTTCCATCTTCTTAAAGCATTTAGATTCTATGTGGCCATCTCGATTACAAAAGTTACAATGTCTATCAGACTTCTTCCATTTGTTTTTATTGGTCTTATCATTTTGCTGAAATGATCTTTCATTTTGAGGCTGAGATGGTTTAGGACCATTCTTTTGAGGATATGACTTCTTAGGATTCTTTGAATTTGGTTGCTGCTGGGCGGCTAACGCTTTCGTGGAAGAGTTTCCAAGATTAAGAAGACCAAGGTGTAAGAGTTTTTCTTGTTCTCTTATTAAGGAATCACAAAAGGAGTCAAAGGAAGGGGCCTTGTATTCTTGTCCTTGACAAATGAAAGGTTCCCTTGTAGAATGGAAAGTGGAAACAAATACAGAGTAGGCTGGTCCCAACTTAGTAAGGATGGAATAAATAAGGTTACCATCTTCTTTCTTAACTTTAACACCTTCCAAGAGATATCTAAGGGTCTTGAATTTGGACAAGAAATCTTCAATGCAAGAAAAATTATTAGGATCCAAAGTAAGCAGCTCATTTTCAAGTTGATGGGCTCTAATTTCATTTTTAATTCCAAAAACTTTAGCAAGTTTTTCTAATGCTTCATGAGGAGTCTCAAGTTCTGCAATGTGGAATCTAAGATCAGGAGAAACAGACATCCCTATCAAACCACGTCCTTCATCTTGTCTATTTT
The DNA here is from genome assembly GCA_031772625.1 of Pinus tabuliformis. NCBI lineage: Eukaryota > Viridiplantae > Streptophyta > Pinopsida > Pinales > Pinaceae > Pinus > Pinus tabuliformis. The sequence goes on along the minus strand of CM062816.1, from coordinate 1,551,223,445 downwards.
CCCATTTTGCCGCTTTGTCTTCATCTTTTGGTTTCTTCTCTTGGTCTGTGGCTATTCTGTAGAGACCTTTACTTCTAAGTAAATCTCCCATGTAGGCTACCCATTGGAAGTAGTTAGTGCTGTCAAGAATGACTTGGCATGGACTTTCCATTTAAAAAAAAAAAAAACTGAAGCTGAAGATGCTGAAAGTAAGTGTTCCAATGGATAGATCTCGAAAAAATAGGCGGTTTTAAAAAAAAACGGCTCTGAAAAAGGCTTCCGGATGAAGAAGTTATGGCTTTTTGAAAAAAAATTGTTGACGTTGCCGTCAAAGTGCGCGAATGTGCGGGAATGAAAAAATCCGCCCCGACAAAATGGAGACTTGAACCCAAGACCTCTACTCTCTTAAAATAGCTTTGAACCAATTGATCTATACAAAAAAGATCTATACAAAAAAGTTGAGAGAGAGAGAGAGAGAGAGAGAGGGGGGGGGGGGGCCTTGGTTTGCGTGCCTGCCTTGAGAAAGCTCTTTTTCCCTAAAAAACACAAAACACAAAACCCAACACGAATATGCAAAGAAAAACGAACCTTACGGCCCGAAGTTAGCTTTAGCCAAAAAACTAGAAACTCGATGACTAGAATTCCTTTCAATCTGCCGACTACAGCACCCCATCGGGTCCTACCCTGTGCAAAGCCACAAATGCACAACTTTTTCTTAATTGGAATTTTATTCAAAGCCACAAATGCACAGAGGGTTTGAAAATACTAAAGGTTTAAGCAGAAACATAAGCATATAAATAACAGGAACGATGATGAGTCACCCACCCGTTGGTGTTTTCTTGGAGCGACCACCCGTTTGCCATGACTACCAGACATCTGCCATTACTACATCTACATCTTCAGTCCACGCATCTGCCATTACTACATCTACATCTTCAGTCCACGCATCTGCCATCACTATGTCGTGGACTGAAGACGTAGATGTAGTAATGGCAGATGTCTGGTAGTCATTGTATTCCATCTCCACACTGTCGATATCCATGCCATCTTCGGCCCAACTGTTTGCCATCACTACTTCCCATCTTTCTGCCATTTTACTACTGTACTCTAAGAATGCCGGTGCTTAAAGTTTTAGAAGCACAATGCACTCTTCTTTCAATATATAACAACGTGTATCTCTCCATTTACTCCCTTCGATCACGCCGTGGCGCGCCAACAAATTCCGTATTTCAGGCTGCGGAGAATCAGAAATTTTAATAGTTGGTATCCCTCTACGATCATTTCACGGCTATATTTCTCAAAGATTATTCTGCAGATGTTCATGCATGCATAACTCACTAGAATCCTTAAGATCAATTCCCTTTATAACGTAAAATCTTTCGATGTCCGAGTGTTCGTTAATATAGAATATTCTTACTCCCAATGTGAGAAAAGCATCCAAGTTACTATGTTCGATTACACACATTCTCAATTTTCATATATATATATGCCCTTTTAGAAATGCCCTGTGGTATACTAGTAATATTCCATCACTTCGGCGCATATTGTGCTGCCATGAACCTGATGAGCTAGGATAATATTGGTATTTTATTGTTGATTCCATGTTGTGACTTCATGTTTAACATATATGGGAATGACTCTTCACTTTTTTCTTTGAAATTATTTTGTAAGTAAACTAATTATGATTATGGTGATGTTTATTAATTCCGATTGATAGCATTAGTTTATGATAATTTAGAAGACGTAAATAATTATTATTTTTTTTTTCCAAAATGTTTATAATAAAGTTTATTTTTCAACATTTCAATATCATTATAATTTGATTGCTAAAATATTGTGAAAGGTGAAAAAAATTCATATTAATATTTTTACAACAAACTTTTTACAGTCATATAGTTTTAAAATCGCCTTGTTATTATTTTTTTAGTTGAGGGAAAACTTTGGAATATTTTTTTATCTTTTACGTTAGAGTTGTCAACCTTTTTGTATCTGAGTTGTCTTATTTCCTAATGTATATATTTTTTAAAAAGAACATATTTTTTCTTAATTTAAACATAATAATATTTTTAAAATTGTAAAGTGACATTTTCCTTGATATCATAATGGTTTAAAAGACATTCTGCATCTTTATGCCACACTATCTTAAATGGTAAATGGTTTTGACTAGATTTTGAAATTATCTTAAAAGGCCTTTTGTTTTCTATTTTATTTTTACAAAAGAAATACTTATTTCTATCAAGAGAATAGGATGGCACTTATTTCATTTAATTTAAACATTATAGTTATTAAAATGTTTTTGGATTTGAGTCAATCCAACTTATCTCAAGTGGTTTGATGGAATTACTATTATCCTCCCCACCAAAAGCACAATCCCTTCTATATACATGATGAGACACCTTTAAGTGGGTATAAGTGTAGGCTAGCTAATACCAACAACCTCACTCTTTCCTTCGAGCTAAGAGGGAGGTCAATTTCTTTCCTTGGAAACTCCCTCAATTTCTTTTTGATTTTTAGTATATTTCTCCATGATTATCAAGATATCCTAGTGACACATTGAAACACTCTTAAGTGAGTATATTTTTTTCATTTTATATTTCTCAATGATTTTCAAGAGATTCTAGTGTCATAATGATGCTCTCTCATGTGAGTGTAGCTATTTGTTGACTTGATACTATCCACCACACTTTTAGCTTTGGCCTAAAAGGGAGGCAAATTTCATTCCTTAGAAAAAAATTAGAAAAATAGTTTTGGATTTTATGTATCTTTCTCCATGATTATCAAGAGATTATACAACCACAAACTTCAAAAAACTATAATAAAAGAAGAGAGATGATAACAATAGAGAGGAGTTGCTTCTTATCACAAAATGAAGGCCCATTGATTTACCATTTTTTTCAAGTTCATAGTATGGTATATATTCTTCATTTATCATTTTCTCAATATTACACTTATAGTTTACGTTGAAAAGAAAACACCCTGTACTAGATGTTTTTGTAAAGGCTTCTAGTGTTACAATATTAAGAAAAAAAAATTAAGAAGACCCTGGCTATAATATTTTTTCCATTTGGAATGGATATTTTAATGAATTTTTGCTATAACTATTTTTCTTGGAGTGGGTTAAATTTTTTGTAGAGGTTTTATTTTTCAATACATGTTCTAGTAACACATGCTAGTAGGTGGTTAATAATCATGCCTTGAGTTGTACATAGAACTAGAGGCACTAACAAAGAACTAACGCTCATATAATTATTACTCACTCGGTCATTCATTTTTTATGACACAATTATGCTAAGATAATTTGAACACATTGGTTCCTATATTACTAGGGGCATTACAGAGACATGAAATTTCAAAAAATGTAATGAGGTGGTGATACCATTCAATGTGACTAAGCATCAGTGAATATATTATATGTAAAGCACTCGTGCATATGAAATACTTAAACCACCATTGCGTATATTAATCATAGACACCATGATAAATTGAAATGATAAACGTGTATTTATGTTGTTGAAGCTAACAATTGTAACACTGTTGTGGAATGTCAATAAATATGCATTAGGAAGTATGAATCATAAAGCCCACCATCTTTTATCTTTATGGCACTTCTTATTTAATGAATTCAAAAAAATACAATGCACTTATATGTATATATTTATGATTTCTTTTTAAAACAAAATTTCAATTAATCATCTCCTAATCAACTATTATATATAATAATAGTGACATCTATATGTAATTTTTTGTGTTTTCATATAATAATTTCACTAATGCTTTATTCATAATAATTTAAATCTTCTATATATTAATTAATCAATAGTGAAAACTTTTACAACAATGGGATAATGCAATAAAGTAAGAACTCATTTTATTATATATGAAGAAAATACCATGGTCATACAAAATGGGACAATGTAAAGGTAAACATTAATCAAAATGTAGAAAAGATGTAAACGTTAAGCTTATTGTAACATGTACTCTTGAAATTGTCACAATATGCTATGTGCATTAAACAAAGTCCTTATTGTTTAGAGGCACATATTCCAAGACATACAAATTCCATTAAGATCAAATTATATTGATTGTCTTTCATCACTTGAACTTGAACTATGTGCACACTTCATTTCTTCATCACTAATAGGTTATATGGTAATTGGGTTATTTAACCTAATGTTCTCATTGCAGGATTTGTTTTGATGTTTTGCCTCTTTATCTTCCATATACGAGCATAAAAGTAAAGTTTAAAAAGTATATATATATATATATATATATATATATATATATATATATATATATATATATATATATATATATATATATATATATATATATATATATATATATATATATATATATAATGATATCATAACAACTACTATGTCATAAACAATATTAATTCTTTGGAATCCATGCCACATACTGTCTCTCAAAGTACATTTCATTGTACCGACAAGATACTTTGTTTACTTCATGCTTAATACTCCATGACTAAGCATAGTCAATATTATTAATATAAAAGGTTTCTTATTGTTTCATTAATTATAAAATGAGTCAAGTTACACAATATAGCTACCTATAAATTGTTTAGTTAACCTTCGGTACTTCAATATATATTCACAATCCATAAATAACCCAATGCTCATCAATTCTTCGTTGGTTCTTCTTTTTATGTTAGCACCTACTAGAAAACGTACATGGATGACAATAAATTAATAATTTAAATCTAAATGTCACAACAAATCTGAAATCTCAAGAAAAGTGAAAAGGATAAGCACTCACAAACTTTGCAAAAACCCTTTTACTTGTTGTCATCATTTTATGTCCCCAGTGGATTCCATTTTTTTATCTTGTTTGAAACAAAATAAATGAAAATTGATACTTCATACAATAATTAATTTTTATGTACATAAAATAATAAATCAATGATGGCATATCATTGATGCACATTGTTATTGGATTGTGTCGTATTGCCATGCAATTATGCTCATTTATTTTACCATCTCCTTCTACATATCTTTAGATATCCTTACCATCATATATTTTTATCTTCCCTCATTTTTCCTTTGGAAATTTTACATTTTTCATGAAAAATAAAATGCATAATAAAAAGATATTTAATTAATAACAAAATAAATGTAGCGAAAATCTTAATTTGTTTGTGTTTGCAACATATTATAGAAAAATATATTTCGAAATAACACTTTTATAGATGGTTCATGTTTTTTATTGTGATTTTTTAACTGTTGCAAGTCTCGCAAGTATAATTGACCATTACTTTAAAATGACTCACAAATTTTATGTATAACCTAATTTTTGGAGTCATTGGACCCATTTTTATACTATAGATCGAAAGTATGTTTGTACATTATTTCCACTATATTCCTCATATTTTTGTAAAATATCCCCCCTGTCATTAACTTCCAATGCCATTCCATCATTTACAAAATTTACATCATGTACGTCATTTACATCATGACAATTTTATTTTCTTAGGATAATTTTTTGTTATGTGGCTATTAGTGCTGATAGAATATAAAAAATATGTGAAAATGAGTATTCAAGACATGTTAGAAACTAATGCTAAGAAATTAATTTTTACTAAAATGTCAAAAATAAATTATTTTAATTATAATTTTTATCCACCTAATTCCTCTCTTTGCAATATTTCCATAAAGATTTTATGTTATTTTGCACTCAAATTATGAACAGTCTTATCAATTTTCTTCAAGTTTTTATTCTACGTGACATGCTTTAACTATTACACATCATTAATTTAAACCTATGGATAATTCAAATATATAAATTTTTTTATAAATCCTAAAAAACTAAAAAACTTGCATCTGGTGAACAGACACAAAAGTGATAAACATATTTGATAAATTGTGTTATGCATTCTATTCACAAGATATACATATTAATACAAAGGTATTGGCCCTTGATTTTCATCCTCCAAGAGGTCTCTTGAACTTCTCATACTGTTTCCATTCTCAAGTGGCTTTTCTCCTTCCTCTCAAATGAATAAGGCAAGTTTACATAACTCAAGATGATTATGCTTCCAACGTTTGCCCCATAATCCAAAGGCATGTATATAAGTTAAGGAAGAGAGTTGGAATAAAATTGTTGATAACATTCAATGGCATTATGTGCTCTCAAAATGGTGGTTTAAGGGAGACCACAACCAAATTATGTAGAAAAAGCCAAAGTCTTCTATTAGTGGTGGTTTAAGGTTGATCTTCAACTTCATAACTTGGCTTGAAGTAGTTATTGGCATAATTCTTAATATGGCTAGAAGCTAAAGTATTATGTGAAGTGGAAGTGCTTGCTAATGATGGTTTAAATATGAGAACAAACTAATAAAGTGGGTAGCAGGAACCAAAGTCTTTTCCCAATGGTTGTTTAAGGTTAGCCACCAACCAAATCATACTCATGAAACATCACTTTGTATTTTTATATAAATATGATTCTGGCTCCAAGCTATGGTTCTCATTGTGGCTTAGGCTTGATTAATACATAATAGAAGCTAGTAGATGGCCATTAATTCCCCCTTTATTAGATACAAGCTGAGCATATGAGAAGTTATGCATTGCAAGATGTGTCAATACTCGAGAATGAGTAATGACGTATGACCAATATATATTCTTAGTAGTTAAATACCATTGCTAAGGAGTAATCCATCCAGGGTGAATTTTTTCTCTTGCAAGAATATCATGTCTGTAACATATTTTTCAATGATTAGTATATTTTCGATAATTATCACAATGGTGAAGGTCAAAAGCCTAATATTACATGTCACCAACTTGGTCACAATACTAGCATATGAAAATCTGATGTGGAAGTGGATTAAATGTGAAGCAGGTGAAAATGAGTTGTCTTGATGGAATCCAACACTCTAAAACTATATTGGTTTAGAATAATCTAGAGTGTGAAAGGTCTCATCATTTTCATATCCAAGACTACTTCTATTCTTGTTTCTGATAAGATCTTCCCAAGGTTTTATAATGGCCTTAGTAATTATAAGATGAGCCCGTGCATCTTCATGTAAAGCTTCTCTTGAAATGGCGTCACTCATCTGATGAGGTGTTGGATGTTGATGAGAGTCTTTCTCTAACTCAGAAAGAGAATTGTTGTGAACAAGAACAAGTTCAAAATGATGACTCTTATGTTGTAGTTCATCTAGTTGAAGCTAATATTTGAGATGTTGAAACTCAATCTTGTCATGTGCATCTTGTAAACAAAATTGAATATCTGTGAGAATGGTTTTGTTGTTTTTTATATTATCATGAAAAATATAGTGTATCAATGAATTTAGCAACTTTACTACCTTATTAAATCTTGTTATTTTATCAACAACTCAATACAAACAAAAGAATGGATGTAGTCAATTATTTGATTCCTTTGCTTTCCAAATATTGAAAGTACAATATTCATAATGTTGAAGGTGAAAAACTAATGACAAAAAGTAACAATAATGCAGTATGATGTGCCAATATTAAGAAAAGAAACATCAAATCTACATTCCTTAATAGTAAAATATACAAGGGTACTAGCACTTTTGTTAATAGCGTGGATGAAAAAATGGAGGTTGTCAACCTCAACCGAAAATGTATTGATCAAAAGTATGTGATCATATAATGTGACAATAACAAATAAAAAACATGTACCAACAATAAAAAGGATCTTTGAATGAAACTAATATTATTTTTTTGCATAAAACTCATTATTATCCAACGATACTTTTGATACCCGATAGAAAGGAATGCCAACCATTTTCTAGATGGAAAGAATCAAAGAATGCAAATGGTATTTTGGTGATCACTTGATGCAAGGAGGAAATGAAATGGTTTTAAAAACAACATATGCTAGTAAATGTTGTCTAACAAATTGACTCTACTGAATATCAATGTGTGTGTGCAACATCTAGCACTTACAATCAATATTTGGTGAGAAAATTTATGTAGTGAAGGAAAATAAGAAAAATATAATATTCAATTAAATCATTGTTCTGCTATGGAGAATTTCTTAGCTGGGACTATAAATTCAAAGTTTCCCATCACCAGCTATAATTAAAATAATGTTGAACCTCCTATGTTTTAATTCTACTTCACTATGATATATTCATTCCACTTGATGGGTCAATTTCAAGACATAAACAATAATGCCAATAACTATACGCTTGTGATTATGAGATTTAAAAAAATTGAAGAGATTGGGATGGTTGCCCACTATCACTACATGATAGGCCAATACCTTTGGTAAGACTAAGTATGCCCCCAAATATTCTCCGTGGAAAAGAAGAATTACAAATCCATTATACCATATTGGTTGTATAGATCAACCTAAATTTGAGTCAAATTGAACAAGTAGGCATTTCCAAGACATGAAAGGGAAATACCATGGCTATAGAATGAGAATCAACATAACATGTTTGGTCCCTCAGTTACTAGTATATTATGTTTCCTTCCCAATGGAGACATGGTAGAAATGGATCTAACCTCTCGCTATATATGCATCAACTAAGATAAAATAACTATTGTATTTGCGTACACATTACTACATGATGGATGCTCAATGTAATTGAAAATCTTTCCCTCAAATCACATGGCAAAACCAATGATTGGTTATTCAGAAATCTATAGATTCGTGTTCTCTTTGACATGATGGTTGGTGTAATTTTAAATACATGAATATAGCAATAATTTTTCATGTGTATAGTTTCTCCATGGGCATGGAGTGTCACTACTACATTTTTATAAGGCCAGAGAAATGGATACCCTTGTGCAAGAAAAAACCTAGGATCATTATTGTGCATGGGATATATGTGATCCCCTAACCTTTTGACCATAGATGGGACACAAACATAAGAATTTAGAAATTGTCATTGGGCATTGATGGGAAAAAGCACCTGAGTAGAAGAATGGGTGCTGGGGCATATTGGGCATGCAAATCTAGAGGAATGATTGAGAATGTTTGTAGACCGTAAGGCATGATGCAAAAAAATACCTAGAATATTTGTAACACCAAATTCACAATAGAAATACTCATTCTGCTTGAATGCAAACAATGCAATGCTACCAATTCCAAATTCAACACACCAAAAAAATCTCAATCAGAGATATATTCATGGTAGTTCCATTGATAAATTCATTCTTTTCTTTCTCAAGAACTAATATTTTACTAATAATAGATTTCAAGGTCAAGCCTCTACGATGAGGAGTTGAAGCTCACATGTGTAGGGAATGGACCCTAAGATGATATAAAGGATGTATTAATAATTGAAAATGAGGCAGGCTGAAAGTGGCACAACCCCTAGGTGCAAAGGCATTACCTTTTTTTTAACATTATTATTCAGAACGTACACTAAATAGAGAATAAATTCTTAGAACTTCTTAGGCTTCCAAATTTCCCATTAAGATCGTCTAGGTTGATTATACCACACACTTTTGGTTGAGAAAATTCCACACACCTATGGCTCACAAATCAATTTGATTTCTAATAAGGCCATATAATAGTGGCTCAAATTTGAGTAGGGAAGGAATACATGTACTCTTATACCATGTTGAATACACAGAAAAGTAAAAGATATATTTTCTAAATTATATCATGTTTTATATTCACAAGATATACATATCAATATAATTTTATTGATCCTTGGTTTGCATCTTTCAAGAGGTCTCTTGGGCTTGGCATATCTATTGGAATTCATTTGAGGATTTTCACCTTCCTCTCAAGCATAATCTAAGAATATTATGCTTCCAAGTGCTTCATATTCTTGTTGGAATGAGCTACCATTGCACTTACTATAATAAAATAAACTATTTTCCTTCAAAAAACCAAAAATCATGAATGTAGACATTATGATTTTTTTTTAACAAACTAAGATGGTGGTGTACATAATAAAATACTACATCCCAATGCATTCTGCACATATATATAGCCATTACTATATTGTTATGATACTACTACAAATTTGAAAACATTTCATTTATATTTTTTTATTTACATGGTATTTTATATTTACATGGTACTTGATAAAGTAACAAATGCACAAATGATTTATTATTGTTTATTATGCACTTCCAAATCTAAAATCAAATTTAAAGTAGCAATAGCGCCAGATGTTGCAAAGGAATCATCGTAAGGCATAAATTCAAGAAGAATCTTGAGATATAGAAGATCACTGAATATAAAAATGAATAAACAAAATGTCATTCAAATATAGAAGATAAAGAGAAATTACGTACATTATGCCAAATTTATAGATTCTATAAACTTCACAACATATATTTCCTCTCAATATTTGTAGTTTTTAACGCCATACAGAAATTACCTCCATACGAATTATAAAACACTGAAAATAAACAATAGCAAGAGCATAACACATAAAACACATATACACAGAGATTTTCCCCTGGATCCCAAAACCAGGACTATCAGCTTTATTTTTTCATTATGTTACTTCCAATGTTACAATACATATATATACATGTTGAATCATCCAATACCATGTATAGAAAACCATCGCGCCCAAAACCATGTCTGAAAACCATGCATAAAGCCATAGGTAGGTCCACCCACTTAATATAGGGTCCAAAAAAAATTTCCCTGCGGCGCTGCCCCGCACCCTATAGAGGGGGGCTAACTGCCCCCCCTCGAAGCCCCTATGAGCCCCCTGTTGCGCAATTGGTGCAACGAAGGGGTGGCTTCTCCCCCCCCTCTAACCCCCTGGTTAACTAGGGAAGCTAGTCGTGGAAAGAATATAACACAACCCAACATTCTCCCACTTGTTGTTTTCTTTCCACAGGGGGCCATAGGGGAGCTTAGTCATTTATCTAGCCCTACAAAAACCATTGTTTCTCTACACCAAGGGAACTTCTCAGAGCTCACATATTTTGTCAATGCATCTGTAGTATTCTTCAAAGTGTCTACCTTTATTAGCAACACCTTTTTGTCTTCTATCATATCACTCACAAAGTGATACTGAACATTAATGTGCTTTATATTTGAATGGAAAGCAGGGTTCTTTGCTAAGAAAATTTCACTTTGGCTATCACAATCTATCCTTATAGCTCCCTATACTAACCCCATACTTGAACACAATCTCTCCAACTAAACTGCTTCCTTTCTTGCATGAGTGGCTGCCATGTATTCTACCTCTGTAGTTGATAGTGCCACTACAAATTGTTTCTCACTCATCCAACTAACTGCACCTCCAAATAGGTTAAACACATACCGACTTATAGATATTATCTTATCCAGATATCCAACCCAGTCTGCATCAACAAAGCCAAAAATATCCAAAACTATGTCCAATCCTAGTCTTCCTTGGTAGCACAAACCATAATCATTAGTGCCACATAAATACCTGAAAACCCGCTTAACTACTGTCCAATGCTCCTTCCCTGGTTTTGACATAAACATGCTCAATACTCCCGCTGCATGTGCAATGTCTGGTCTAGTACAGAGCATCACATGCATTAGGCTACCGACTGCACTTGCATATGGAACATGGGACATGTCCTCTTCCTCTTCTTGTCTTGGTACACTGTTCAGTAGATAACTTCACACCTAGAGGAACAGGAACCTTCATCGGTTTACTATACTTCATATTAAATCTCTGTAGTATTGTCTTGACATAGTTTCTCTGGTTTAACCAGAGCTTCCTCTTTGTGCGATCTCTTTTAATTTCCATGCCCAAAATATAATTTACAACACCAAGATCTTTAATATTGAATTTGGAGGACAATTGGGTCTTCAAGTCCTTGATAATTTCTTTTTCATTTCCAACCAACAACATATAAATAATATGGTCACCAGTTAATTTAAAATACACAAAATGATTTTCTTTTCTTCTTGTGAGGCCAAGTACCCATATAAATGTATCAAAATTCTGATACCACATCCTTGGTCACTATTTTAACCCATACAAAGACTTTTTTAACTTGCATATTAGTTATTTCTTACCCTTCACCGCAAAGCCTTCAGGTTGCTTCATGTATATCTCCTCTTCCAGGTCCTCGTGAAGAAATGTTGTCTTCACATCCATCTGCTCTACATCAAAATCAAAATCAGCAATAACAAATAAAAGTAATCTAATAGAAGCTACCTTGACAACATGAGAAAAAATATCACCAAAATCAATTCCTGACACTTAGGAATAACCTTTTTCTACCAACTGAGCTTTGTATTTCTCCACCTTTCCTTATGCATTTGTCTTCTTCTTTAACATCCATTTGTTGCCAATGGGTTTCCTTCCAACTGGCAACTCCACCAGATCCCAAGCTTCATTATTGTGCAAAGATGTTATTTCATCAACCATGGCCTCCTTCCAAATTTTTCCATCCTCTGAATCTACTGCTTCCTTCACATTTCTGGGATCATTATCAGTAATAGATAAAGAAAAATTTGAACAGAAAATGGATGGAATATACCTTACTGGCCATCTTCTCTGTCAAACCGATCTTCTCACAACCGGAGTTTGTGGCTCTTCATCTTCTGATTCCTCTTCTGCTGTAGAATCTGATTCTTCCTCCTTTAGCTCAAACTCTATCTTTTCAGGTTCCTTTGGTTGGACTTCATGTTTAATAACATCTTTCACCTCTTTGAACACCACATCTTAGTTGTACACAACCTTCCTTGTTATTGGGTTCCAAAGTTTATAGCCCTTTAAACAATCCTTATACCCAATAAAGATGCACTTTTCAGATTTACTATCCAACTTGGTTCTTTTCTCCTTTGGAACATGTACATATGCATCACATCCATGTACCCTCAAATTTGAAAGACAGAGTTTCTTACGAGTCCATACCTCTTATGGAATCACATCGTCCAACGCTGATGAAGGTGATCAGTTGACCAAGTAACATGATGTCTTCATCACCTCTGCCCCGAATTCCTGTCCTAACCCAGCACCACTGAGCATGCTTCTTTCCCTTTCATTCAAAGTCTTGTTCATTCTTTCTGCAACTCCATTTTTCTCAAGTGTGTATGGAGTAGATTTATATCATGATATACCACACTTCTTACAGAATTCTTCAAATTTCTCTTGTGAAACTCTCCATCATTATCTGTCCTTAGTGCCTTTATCTTCTTCTCTGTCTGGTTTTCCACCAGAGCCTTAAATTCTTTAAACTTATCAAAGACTTTTGATTTCTTCTTGAGGAAATATATCCATCTATTCCTTGAGAATTCATCTATAAATGATACATAGTACACATACTTACCCAGTGATGGAACCTTCACAGGTCCAAACACATCATTGTGCACAAGCTCTAATATTTGTTTCACCCTCTTACCACCAGAGGGGAAACTCACCTGATTCTGCTTCTCATATAGACAATTTTCAGAGAAATCAAAATCCAGATAACTATTAGTCATACCTTCTACCATACCTTTACCATGAAGTATTTGAAGGCCCTTCTTTCCAATATTTCCAAGCCTTTGATGGCATAGCATGGTTTTTTCTCCAGAGGCCACTAGATTTTCTGCTCCACTTTCAGGAACCATAGAACTATTGCACCCATCAACAACAGTTCTACCTTGTAGCTTGTACAAAGTTCCAATCTAAACTCCCCACATCAATACCAATGCTCCCTAAACCATCTTGTAGGTATCCTTCTTGAACATTGTTTTTACATCTGCATCATGGAGCTTGCTTATAGAAATCATATTTCTGGCCAATTCAAGAATACACAGAACACCTGGAAGTGTTATAATCCTTCCACCTTGCAAATTCAACTTAAATTTTCTGTGACCAACAATTTTAGCCTTCCTGTCATCCCCCAAGAAGACATCACCACCATCATATTTCTCATACTCACAGAACCACTCTCTAGGAGGAGTGAAGTGAAAGGATGCACTTGATCAATCAAATGTGCCTCATAATCTACATGTGTACATGAAGAAGCCAAGTACACATCCCCACCTTCATCCGAGGTGCTTTTTGCCTCTATAGGAGGAGCATCATCAGATCCATTTCCTTTGTCAGGAGTTTTAGATTTATAGTCCCTTTTGTAGTGACATCCATTTCCGCATTTCCAGCACACCTTTACATGTTTTCCTGGAGATTTAGATCTCCCTCTAGATTTAGATCTCCCACTCGATGACTTAATTTTATTTTTGTTATGGGAACTTCCTCGTATAGACAAGGCATCACCATTCTGGCTCTCCATATTTTTCCATTTCGTCTCCTCCTTCAGCAAGGATGAGACTATTTCATCAAACTACAAGGCAGTTGCATTGTTACCTATTGCAATAACCAGACTATCCCACGAATCTAGTAGAGAACACAACAAACTAATGCACTTATATTCATATGAGATTTTAATATCAACAGACAATAATTGACTTAACACTATTAAATGTGTTAAGATGCTCTGTCACCGAGTCTCCATCTTTCATCCTCAAGCTATACAACTTTTTCTGTAGGAACAATTTATTCACCAGAGACTTAGATTGGTACAAAGTCCCTAACTTGTCCCACAAACCGTTTGTCATAGCTTCACCTGATATATTCAACAATACTGAATCTGAGACACACACTTGTATTTTTCTCTTTGCCTTCCGATCCAACTTCTTCCATTCTTCATCGGACACTCCCGTTGGTTTAGTACCCAGATCTATTGTGATCCACTGATCTTTATCCACCAACAGATCGTCCATCTGGAGTTTCCACAACTCAAAACTCTGACCATTAGGTTTATCGATCTCTATCTTTCCACTGCTCGTCATCTTCTTTCACCACCAGAATCGATCCCATAAATCTCCCACTGAACAAGGTTTACCACAGGCCCAAGCGAAACCCTTTAGCAACAAAGGCGTCCCCTTGAAGCCAAAATAGCTTTGATACCAAATGTAGGTTTTAACCCCGTACCGGAATTACCTAGATAAGAATTCTAAAACACAAAAAATAAACAATAGCGAGATCATAACACATAAAGCACATATACACAGAGATTTTCCCCTAGATCCCAAAACCGGGACTACCAGCTTGATTTTTTCATTATGTTCCTTTCAATGTTACAGTACATATATATACATCTCCAAGCATCCAATACCATGGACCGAAAACCATCGCGCTCAAAACCATGTGCAAAAACCATGCACAAAACCATGGTTAGGTCCGCCCACCTAACATAGGGTCCAAAAAAAATATTCCCAGGGGCACTACCCCGAACCCCATAGAGGGGGGGCGGAACCCTCTGTGATCCCCCCATTGTACAATCGGCCCAACAAAGGGGGCCTTCAACCCCCCTCTGACCCCTCGGTTAACTAGGGAAGCTAGTCGTGGAAAGAATATAACACAACCCAACAATATTCAAAGATGCTCTATCAAGTTCCAATAGAAAATATTTGATTAAAAAGGTTCTCATTTTCAATATTGAATTGTCGCACTTGATCAAAAGCTTATAATATTTTACCACTTGTTCATAAGGTGATTGGATTTGCCTTTGTTTTTCATTGCTTGACTTCTTTTGGTCATTTGGACTAGTTTGTGACAAATGATTCAATATGGAAAGAATGATACTGATGAATTTGTTGAAGAATACTTTAATCTCACAGAGAAATAAAAACATAGTGTAATAAAAGTGAAGGATGAAGAAGATGTTGTAATAAGCATTTCTATATATACAATGAAATTAAAATACAAAAGATCAATGTAAAGGAAAAAGTTGAAAAAAAGAAAGAAAGGGTTTAGAAGTTTACGTATAAGTTAACTCTTTTTAAAACAAAGCCTGTTTTGTAAAAAAAATTGAAAATCTTAGTTAAAATCATTGTCGAAAAGATTTTGGCATCTTATTTAAAATCATTATAAAAAAAAAATTGGAATTGGCCAGAGAAATCTATTCTATACTAATCAAACTATCGTTTATTCCAATTAATATGGGGAGAAATTTTGTTATGAATATGGTAAAAAAAAAATTAATGCAAATTCCAAAAATGCTCGTGGCAATGAAAAGAACTTAATAGAAATTTTTGCTACTAGTTTTTCCTCTCGAATATAATTTCTCAATTATTTTATTTTTCATATTTACACATGAAGTTAACAAAAACGCAGAGAATCATCTAAAGGAGCTCTCCTTTTTTCAGGAGATTTTTCTCTGAGGTTGAAACAAAAGTTAGATACTGATTTGAAACGACTCAATCAATCTAAGAAACAATTTTTTTTCCAGAGCATGGATAATCTATGGCGTATTGTGGTTAATATTTTAATGTCATGTGTAATCAATTAATGCATGCCAAGTTTGGAGCTCTACACTTTGGAAAATGTAATATTTGTGTTACAATATAATCATATCATAACAACTACTATGTCATAAACAATATTAATTCTTTGGAAGCCATGCCACATACTGTCTCTCAAAGTACATTTCATTGTACCTACTCGATACTTTGTTTACTTCATGCTTAATACTCCATGATTAAGCATAGTCAATATGATTAATATAAAAGGTTTCTTATTGTTTCATTAATTATAAAATGAGTCAAGTTACACAATATAGCTACCGATAAATTGTTTAGTTAACCTTCGGTACTTCAATATATATTCACAATCCATAAATAACCCAATGCTCATCAATTCTTCGTTGGGTCTTCTTTTTATGTTAGCACCTACTAGAAAACGTACATGGATGACAATAAATTAATAATTTAAATCTAAATGTCACAACAAATCTGAAATCTCAAGAAAAGTGAAAAGGATAAGCACTCACAAACTTTGCAACAAGCCTTTTACTTGTTGTCATCATTTTATGTCCCCAGTGGATTCCATTTTGTTATCTTGTTTGAAACAAAATAAATGAAAATTGATACTTCATACAATAATTAATTTTTATGTACATAAAAGAATAAATCAATGATGGCATATCATTGATGCATATTGTTATTGGATTGTGTCCTATTGCCATGCAATTATGCTCATTTATTTTACCATCTCCTTCTACATATATTTAGATATCCTTACCATCATATATTTGTATCTTCCCTCATTTTTCCTTTGGACATTTTACATTTTTCATGAAAAATAAAATGCATAATAAAAAGATATTTAATTAATAACAAAATAAATGTAGCGAAAATTTTAATTTGTTTGTGTTTGCAACATATTATAGAAAAATATATTTCGAAATAACACTTTTATAGATGGTTCATGTTTTTCATTGTGATTTTTTAACTGTTGCAAGTCTCGCAAGTATAATTGACCATTACTTTAAAATGCTTCACAAATTTTATGTATAACCTAATTTTTGGAGTCATTGGACCCATTTTTATAATATAGATCGAAAGTATGTTTGTACATTATTTCCACTATATTCCTCATATTTTTGTAAAATATCCCCCCTGTCATTAACTTCCAATGCCATTCCATCATTTACAAAATTTACATCATGTACGTCATTTACATCATGACAATTTTATTTTCTTAGGATAATTTTTTGTTATGTGGCTATTAGTGCTGATAGAATATAAAAAATATGTGAAAGTGAGTATTCAAGACATGTTAGAAACTAATGCTAAGAAATTAATTTTTACTAAAATGTCAAAAATAAATTATTTTAATTACAATTTTTATCCACCTAATTCCTCTCTTTGCGATATTTCCATAAAGATTTTATATTATTTTGCACTCAAGTTATGAACAGTCTTATCAATTTTCTTCAAGTTTTTATTCTGCGTGACATGCTTTAACTATTACACATCATTAATTTAAACCTATGGATAACTCAAATATATAAAAATTTTTATAAATCCTAAAAAACTAAAAAACTCACATCTGGTGAACAGACACAAAAGTGATAAACATTTTTGATAAATTGTGTTATGCATTCTATTCACAAGATATACATATTACTACAAAGGTATTGGCCCTTGATTTTCATCCTCCAAGAGGTCTCTTGAACTTCTCATACTGTTTCCATTCTCAAGTGGCTTTTCTCCTTCCTCTCAAGTGAATAAGGCAAGTTTACATAACTCAAGATGATTATGCTTCCAACGTTTGCCCCATAATCCCAAGGCATGCATATAAGTCAAGGAAGAGAGTTGGAATAAAATTGTTGATAACATTCAATGGCATTATGTGCTCTCAAAATGGTGGTTTAAGGGAGACCACAACCAAATTATGTAGAAAAAGCCAAAGTCTTCTATTAGTGGTGGTTTAAGGTTGATCTTCAACTTCATAACTTGGCTTGAAGAAGTTATTGGAATAATTCTTAATATGGCCAGAAGCTAAAGTATTATGTGAAGTGGAAGTGCTTCCTAATGATGGTTTGAATATGACAACAAACTAATAAACTGGGTAGCAGGAACCAAAGTCTTTTCCCAATGGTTGTTTAAGGTTAGCCACCAACCAAATCATACTCATGAAACATCACTTTGTATTTTTATATAAATATGACTCTGGCTCCAAGCTCTTGTTCTCATTGTGGCTTAGGATTGATTAATACATAATAGAAGCTAGTAGATGGCAATTAATCCCCCCTTTATTAGATACAAGCTGAGCATATGAGAAGTTATGCATTGCAAGATGTGTCAATACTCGAGAATGAGTAATGACGTGTGACCAATATATATTCTTAGTAGTTAAATACCACTGCTAAGGAGTAATCCATCCAGGGTGAATTTTTTCTCTTGCAGGAATATTATGTCTGTAACATATTTTTTAATGATTAGTATATTTTCGATAATTATCACAATGGTGAAGGTCAAAAGCCTAATATTACATGTCACCAACTTGGTCACAATACTGGCATATGAAAATCTGATGTGGAAGTGGATTAAATGTGAAGCATGTGAAAATGAGTTGTCTTGATGGAATCCAACACTCTAAAACTATATTGGTTTAGAATAACCTAGAGTGTGAAAGGTCTCATCATTTTCATATCCAAGACTACTTCTATTCTTGTTTCTAATAAGATCTTCCCAAGGTTTTATAATGGCCTTAGTAATTATAAGATGAGCCCGTGCATCTTCATGTAAAGCTTCTCTTGAAATGGCCTCACTCATCTGATGAGGTGTTGGATGTTTATGAGAGTCTTTCTCTAACTCAGAAAGAGAATTGTTGTGAACAAGAACAAGTTCAAAATGATGACTCTTATGTTCTAGTTCATCTAGTTGAAGCTAATATTTGAGATGCTGAAACTCAATCTTGTCATGTGCATCTTGTAAACAAAATTGAATATCTGTGAGAATGGTTTTGTTGTTTTTTATCTTATCATGAAAAATATAGTGTATCAATGTATTTAGCAACTTTACTACCTTATTAAATCTTGTTATTTTATCAACAACTCAATACAAACAAAAGAATGGATGTAGTCAATTATTTGATTCCTTTGCTTTCCAAATATTGAAAGTACAATATTCATAGTGTTGAAGGTGAAAAACTAATGACAAAAAGTAACAATAATGCAGTATGTTGTGCCAATATTAAGAAAAGAAACATCAAATCTACATTCCCTAATAGTAAAATATACAAGGGTAGTAGCACTTTTGTTAATAGCGTGGATGAGCAAATGGAGGTTGTCAACCTCAGCCGAAAATGTATTGATCAAAAGTATGTGATCATATAATGTGACAATAACAAATACAAAACATGTACCAACAATAAAAAGGATCTTTGAATGAAACTAATATTATTTTTTGCATAAAACTCGTTATTATCCAATGATACTTTTGATACCCGATAGAAAGGAATGCCAACCATTTTCTAGATGGAAATAATCAAAGAATGCAAATGGTATTTTGGTGATCACTTGATGCAAGGAGGAAACGAAATGGTTTTACAAACAACATATGCTAGTAAATGTTGTCTAACAAATTGACTCTACTGAATATCAATGTGTGTGCAACATCTAGCACTTACAATCAATATTTGGTGAGAAAATTTATGTAGTGAAGGAAAATAAGAAAAATATAATATTCAATTAAATCATTGTTCTGCTATGGAGAATTTCTTAGCTGGGACTATAAATTCAAAGTTTCCCATCACTAGCTATAATTAAAATACTCCTGAACCTCCTATGTTTTAATTCTATTTCACTATGATATATTCATTCCACTTGATGGGTCAATTTCAAGACATAAACAATAATGCCAATAATTATACGCTTGTGATCATGAGATTTAAAAAAATTGAAGAGATTGGGATGGTTGCCCACTATCACTACATGATAGGCCAATACCTTTGGTAAGACTAAGTATGCCCCCAAAGATTCCCCATGGAAAAGAAGAATTACAAATCCATTATACCATACCGGTTGTATAGATCAACCTAAATTTGAATCAAATTGAACAAGTAGGCATTTCCAAGACATGAAAGGGAAATACCATGGCTATAGAATGAGAATCAACGTAACATATCTGGTCCCTTAGTCACTAGTATATTATGTTTCCTTCCCAATGGAGACATGGTAGAAATGGATCAAACCTCTCGCTATATATGCATCGACTAAGATAAAGTAACTATTGTATTTGCGTACACATTACTACATGATGGATGCTCAATGTAATTCAAAATCTTTCCCTCAAATCACATGGCCAAACCAATGATTGGTTATTCAGAAATCTATAGATTCATGTTCTCTTTGACATGATGGTTGGTGTAATTTTAAACACATGAATATAGCAAGAATTTTTCATGTGTATAGTTTCTCCATGGGCATGGAGTGTCACTACTACATTTTTACAGGGCCAGAGAAATGGATACCCTTGTGCAAGAAAAAACCTAGGATCATTATTGTGCATGGGATATATGTGATCTCCTAACCTTTTGACCATAGATGGGACACAAACATAAGAATTTAGAAATTTTCATTGGGTATTGATGGGAAAAAGCACTTGAGCAGAAGAATGGGTGCTGGGGCATATTGGGCATGCAAATCTAGAGGAATGATTGAGAATGTTTGTAGACTGTAAGGCATGATGCAAAAAAGTGCCTAGAATATTTGTAACACCAAATTCACAATAGAAATACTCATTCTGCTTGAATGCAAACAGTGCAATGCTACCAATTCCAAATTCAACACACCAAAAAAATCTCAATCATGGTAGTTCCATTGATAAATTCATTCTTTTCTTTCTCAAGAACTAATATTTTACTAATAGTATATTCCAAGGTCAAGCCTCTACGATGAGGAATTGAAGCTCACATGTGTAGGGAATGGACCCTGAGACGGTATAAAGGATGTATTAATAATTGAGAATGAGGCAGGTTGAAAGTGGCACAACCCCTAGGTGCAAAGGCATTACCTTTTTTTTTAACATTATTATTCAGAATGTACACTAAATAGAGAATAAATTCTTATAACTTCTTAGGCTTCCAAATTGACCATTAAGATCGTCTAGGTTGATTATACCACACACTTTTGGTTGAGAAAATTCCACACACCTATGGCTCACAAATCAATTTGATTTCTAATAAGGCTATATAACAGTGGCTCAAATTTGAGTAGGGAAGGAATACATGTACTCTTATACCATGTTGAATACACAGAAAAGTAAAAGATATATTTTCTAAATTATATCATGTTTTATATTCACAAGATATACATATCAATATAATTTTATTGATCTTTGGTTTGCATCTTTCAAGAGGTCTCTTGGGCTTGGCATATCTATTGGAATTCATTTGAGGATTTTCACCTTCCTCTCAAGCATAATATAAGAATATTATGCTTCCAAGTGCTTCATATTCTTGTTGGAATGAGCTACCATTGCACTTACTATAATAAAAGAAACTATTTTCCTTCAAAAAACCAAAAATCATGAATGTAGACATTATGATTTTTTTTTTAACAAACTAAGATAGTGGTGTACATAATAAAATACTACATCCAAATGTATTCTACACATATATATAGCCATTACTATATTGTTATGATACTACTACAAATTTGAAAACATTTCATTTATATTTTTTTATTTACATGGTACTTGATAAAGTAACAAATGCACAAATGATTTATTATTGTTTATTATGCACTTCCAAATCTAAAAGCAAATTTAAAGTAGCAATAGCGCCAAATGTTGCAAAGGAAACATCGTAAGGCATAAATTCAAGAAGAATCTTGAGATATAGAAGATCACTGAATATAAAAATGAATAAACAAAATGTCATTCAAATATAGAAGATAAAGAGAAATTATGTACATTATGCCAAATTTATAGATTATATAAACTTCACAACATATATTTCCTCTCAATATTTGTAGGTTTTAACGCCATATAGAAATTACCTCCATAAGAATTATAAAACACTGAAAATAAACAATAGCAAGAGCATAACACATAAAACACATATACACAGAGATTTTCCCCTGGATCCTAAAACCAGGACTATCAGCTTGATTTTTTCATTATGTTCCTTTCAATGTTACAATACATATATATACATGTTGAATCATCCAATACCATGGACAGAAAACCATCGCACCCAAAACCATGTCTAAAAACCATGCATAAATCCGTAGGTAGGTCCACCCACCTAATATAGGGTCCAAAAAAAAATTTATCTGCGGTGCTGCCCCGCACCCTATAGAGGGGGGCTAATTGCCCCCACTCGAAGCCCCTATGAGCCCCCTATTGCACAATCGGTGCAACGAAGGGGTGGCTTCTCCCCCCCCTCTAACCCCCCCCCTCTAACCCCCCCCCTCTAACCCCTGGTTAACTAGGGAAGATAGTCGTGGAAAGCATATAACACAACCCAACATTCTCCCACTTGTTGTTTTATTTCCACAGGGGGCCATAGGGGAGCTTAGTCATTTATCTAGCCCTATAAAAACCATTGTTTCTCTACACCAAGAGAACTTCTCAGAGCTCACAGATTTTGTCAATGCATCTGTAGTATTCTTTAAAGTGTCTACCTTTATTAGCAACACCTTTTTTTCTTCTATCATATCGCTCACAAAGTGATACTGAACATTAATGTGCTTTGTATTTGAATGGAAAGCAGGGTTCTTTGCTAAGAAAATTGCACTTTGGCTATCACAATCTATCCTTATAGCTCCCTATACTAACCCCATACTTGAACACAATCTCTCCAACTAAACTGCTTCCTTTCTTGCATGAGTGGCTGCCATGTATTCTACCTCTGTAGTTGATAGTGCCACTACAAATTGTTTCTCACTCATCCAACTAACTGCACCTCCAAATAGGTTAAACACATACCAACTTATAGATATTCTCTTATTTAGATATCCAACCCAGTCTGCATCAACAAAGCCAAAAATATCCAAAACTCTGTCCAATCCTAGTCTTCCTTGGTAGCACAAACCATAATCATTAGTGCCACATAAATACCTGAAAACCCGCTTAACTACTGTCCAATGCTCCTTCCCTGGTTTTGACATAAACATGCTCAATACTCCTGCTACATGTGCAATGTCTGGTCTAGTACAGACCATCACATGCATTAGGCTATCGACTGCACTTGCATAGTATTGTCTTGACATAGTTTCTCTGGTTTAACTAGAGCTTCCTCTTTGTGTGATCTCTTTTAATTTCCATGCCCAAAATATAGTTTACAACACCAAGATCTTTCATGTTGAATTTGTAGGACAATTGGGTCTTCAAGTCCTTGATAATTTCTTTATCATTTCCAACCAACAACATATAAATAATATGATGACCAATTAATTTAAAATACACAAAATGATTTTCTTTTCTTCTTCTGAAGCCAAGTCCCCATATAAGTGTATCAAAATTTTGATACCACATCCTTGGTCACTATTTTAGCCCATACAAAGACTTTTTTAACTTGCATATTAGTTATTTCTTACCCTTCACCGCAAAGCCTTCAGGTTGCTTCATGTATATCTCCTCTTCCAAGCCCTCGTGAAGAAATTTTATCTTCACATCCATCTGTTCTACATCAAAATCAAAATCAGCAATAACAAATAAAAGTAATCTAATAGAAGCTACCTTGACAACATGAGAAAAAATATCACCAAAATCAATTCCTGACACTTAGGAATAACCTTTTTCTACCAACCGAGCTTTGTATTTCTCCACCTTTCCTTATGCATTTGTCTTCTTCTTTAACACACATTTGTTTCCAATGGGTTTCCTTCCAACCGACAACTCCACCAGATCCCAAGCTTCATTATTGTGCAAAGATGTTATTTCATCAACCATGGCCTCCTTCCAAATTTTTCCATCCTCTGAATCTACTGCTTCCTTCACATTTCTGGGATTATTATCACTAATAGATAAAGAAAAATTTGAACAAAAAATAGATGGAATATACCTTTCTGGCCATCTTCTCTGTCAAACTGATCTTCTCCCAACCGGAGTTTGTGGCTCTTCATCTTCTGATTCCTCTTCTGCTGTAGAATCTGATTCTTCCTCCTTTAGCTCAAACTCTATCTTTTCAGGTTCTTTTGGTTGGACTTCATGTTTAATAACATCTTTCACCTCTTTTAACACCACATCTTAGTTGTACACAACCTTCCTTCTTATTGAATTCCAATGTTTATAACCATTTAAACAATCTTTATACCCAATAAAGATTCACTTTTCAGATTTACTATCCAACTTGGTTCTTTTCTACTTTGGAACATGTACATGTGCATCACATCCATGTACCCTCAAATTTGAAAGACAACGTTTCTTACGAGTCCATACCTCTTATGGAATCACATCCTCCAACGCTGATGAAGGTGATCAGTTGACCAGGTAACATGATGTCTTCATCACCTCTGCCCCGAATTCCTATCCTAACCCAGCACCACTGAGCATGCTTCTTGCCCTTTCCTTCGAAGTCTTCTTCATTCTTTCTGCAACTCCATTTTTTTCAAGTGTGTATGGAGTAGTTTTATGTCATGATATACCACACTTCTTACAAAATTCTTCAAATATCTTCTTGCGAAACTCTCAATCATTATCCGTCCTTAGCACCTTTATCTTCTTCTCTGTTTGGTTTTCCACCAGAGCCTTAAATTATTTAAACTTATCAAAGACTTTTGATTTCTTCTTGAGGAAATATATCTATCTATTCCTTGAGAAGTCATCTATAAATGATACATAGTACACATACTTACCCAGTGGTGAAACCTTCACAAGTCCAAACACATCACTGTGCACAAGCTCTAATATTTGTTTCGCCCTCTTACCACCAGAGGGGAAACTCACCCGATTCTGCTTCTCATATAAACAATTTTTAGAGAAATCAAAATCCAGATAGCTATTAGTCATACCTTCTGCCATACCTTTACCATGAAGTATTTGAAGGCCCTTCTTTCCAATATTTCCAAGCCTTTGATGGCATAACATGGTTTTTTCTCCAGAGGCCACTAGATTTTCTACTCCACTTTTAGGAACCATAGAACTATTGCACCCATCAACAACAGTTCTACCTTGTAGCTTCTACAAAGTTCCAATCTAAACTCCCCACATCAATACCAATGCTCCCTGAACCATCTTGTCGGTATCTTTCTTGAACACTGTTTTTACATCTGCATCATTGAGATTGCTTATAGAAATCATATTTCTGGCCAATTCAAGAATACACAGAACACCTGGAAGTGTTATAATCCTTCCACCTTGCAAATTCAACTTAAATTTTCTGTGACCAACAATTTTAGCCTTCCTGTCATCCCCCAAGAAGACATCACCACCATCATATTTCTCATACTCACAGAACCACTCTCTAGGAGGAGTGAAGTGAAAGGATGCACTTGATCAATCAACTGTGCCTCATGATCTACATGTGTACATGAAGAAGCCAAGTACATATCCCCACCTTCATGTGAGGTGATTTTTGCCTCTACAGGAGGAGCATCATCAGATCCATTTCCTTTGTCAGGAGTTTTAGATTTATAGTCCCTTTTGTAGTGCCATTCATTTCCGCATTTCCAGCACACCTTTACATGTTTTCCTGGAGATTTCGATCTCCCTCTGGATTTAGATCTCCCACTCAATGACTTAATTTCATTTTTGTTATGGGACCTTCCTTGTATAGACAAGGCATCACCATTATGGCTCTCCATATTTTTCCATTTCGTCTCCTCATTCAACAAAGATGAGACTATTTCATCAAACTACAAGGCAGTTGCGTTGTTACCTATTGCAATAACCAGACTATCCCATGAATCTGGTAGAGAACACAACAAACTAATGCACTTATATTCATATGAAATTTTAATATCAACAGACAATAATTCACTTAACACTATTAAATGAGTTAAGATGCTCTGTCACCGAGTCTCCATCTTTCATCCTCAAGCTATACAATTTTTTTCTGTAGGAACAGTTTATTCACCAGAGACTTAGATTGGTACAAAGTCCCTAACTTGTCCCACAAATCCTTTGTCATAGCTTCACCTGATATATTCAACAATACTGAATCTGAGACACACACTTGTATTTTGCTCTTTGCCTTCCGATCCAAATTCTTCCATTCTTCATCGGACACTCCCGTTAGTTTAGTACCCAGATCTACTGTGATCTACTGATCTTTATCCACCAACAGATCCTCCATCTGGATTTTCCACAACTCAAAACTCTGACCATTAGATTTATTGATATCTATCTTTCCACTGCTCGTCATCTTCTTTCACCACCAGAATTGATCTCGTAAATCTCCACTGAACAAGGTTTACCACAGGCCCGAGCGAAACCCTTCAGCAACAAGGGCGTCCCCTTGAAGCCAAAATAGCTCTGATACCAAATGTAGGTTTTAAACCCGTACCGGAATTACCTAGATAAGAATCCTAAAAAACAAAAAATAAGTTTACGTATAAGTTAACTCTTTTTAAAACAAAGCCTATTTTGTAAAAAAAATTGAAAATCTTATTTAAAATCATTGTCGAAAAGATTTTGGCATCTTATTTAAAATCATTATAAAAAAAATAATTGGAATTGGGCAGAGAAATCTATTCTATACTAATAAAACTATCGTTTATTCCAATTAATATGGGGAGAAATTTTGTTATGAATAAGGTAATTTTTTTTTTACTGCAAATTCCAAAAATGCTCGTGGCAATGAAAAGAACTTATAGAAATTTTTGCTACTAGTTTTTCCTCTCGAATATAATTTCTCAACTATTTTATTTTTCATATTTACACATGAAGTTAACAAAAACGCAGAGAATCATCTAAAAGGAGCTCTCCTTTTTTCAAGAGATTTTTCTCTGAGGTTGAAACAAAAGTTAGATACCGATTTGAAATGACTCAATCAAACTAAGAAACAATTTTTTTTCCGGAGCATGGATAATCTATGGCATATTGTGGTTAATATTTTAATGTCATGTGTAATCAATTAATGCATGCCAAGTTTGGAGCTCTACACTTTGGAAAATGTAATATTTGTGTTACAATATATCTAGTGAGCTTCCTATTTTTTTCAATTTCTCTGCTTTAAAACTCTTGAATAAATACAGATATATGTTTGAAAAATTGAATAAACGTCTTTGGTTATTAATTTAACTGAAAGAGAGGAATACACTATATATATTTGAATAAATTTATGTGAAATTGAGATTAATTTAAATAGACTATATAGTCAATGCTAGTGTGTCTGTATAATAAATTACAGAACATAAGATGTGTACTAAAATCCTAGATAAATACCTCTAAATTAATCCTTATAAAAGTCAGACGTCATTGAAAAATACGACAGCATGAAATCCTTTTGCTGAATTTGACGCCCACAAAAAAGAAACAAAACAAGTTTTCCCGAGAGGATGAAACATCCAACAAAATGACATTTCACTCACATAGAAAACTAATTAAAAAATACGAAATTCCTTCACAGTTCACTCAGACATTGTTATTTCTTTCTCCTTCTTCTTAGTACAAGTGTTTCTAGTTGTGTTGTGACTTCCCACACTAGTGATAGGTACTTTGGGTTATTGAGAGTGCTAAGTATTTCCACCATATATAGGTATAAAAGACCATTCAAACACTCCACAATTAGATTTTTTTTTAAAAAATCACCAAATTCTAAATAAAATTCTTTCTTTGCCATCACCTAGTTAGGAAAATGAAATCATCACCTAGTTAGAAAGCCCTATCTTTTAAATGCTATACGCGTCAGCTTACACTACACATGTTTATTTTATGTACTTATCTGAAGTAGTTGCACTCCCTTTCATATAAAAAATTAATATGAAAGTTTGTTTAGTATTGTCTGGTTAAGACATCCTAGCAAGAAGGGATTTTGTAAACTCGGTGTAGTAGTACGCCTTCCTTTTGGCCTGGGACTTACTTAGTAAGGTTATAGCCTATGGTACCTTTGTATCCTTGTCTTTTTATCTGAAGAAAATAATAAATAAATTATCTACTCTATAGATGTAACAATCATGTACTTTTGAGTTTATTTTGATAATATAAAGTATTAATTTACAAAAGGAAAATTGTATAATTATTTATTTTGTAATATTTATTGTTGGCATTATGATACAAGTGTTGTCCTTGATGGCAACTCACTCAGAGACAGATACAGGTGATGGCAACCTAATCAGAGGACAGATCTTAATACAGCGGGATAGAAAGAGATATACGCAGGTTCATCAAGGAGAATCAGCGTGTACACGCAGATTGGCTTCAGTAAAAGCGCGTACATGTGAAAATTACCTTTGGTCCGTGGCAGTTAGTCCTTGGAAGTTGTGCCTATGGTTTTGGACCATGGTGTCTCGACGGACGTGTTGATCCCTAGTTTCGAGGTTGATGGTATTGTGTTGCTATGGTTTTGGCCCGTGGTATTGTGAAGGGCCTAAGGCTATATAAGGAGAAGATCATTAGGCAAAGAGATATGTATTGTGTGTCTGACGAAGTGAGAGGATCTGGTATTGCTGGTTATCTGCTCTGGACGTTTGGCAAGGGTCGGATTTGACAGCGAAGGCATAAGAATCTATTTCTAGATCTGCACGCGGGTTGCCTTTGGTGAAAGCGCGTATACATGCAGTTTTGGTACAGTGAAGTAGCGTATTCATAATAAGATTTGATATTTCAGGTTGCTGCTGATTCTGGTGGTTGTTGCAGAGTTCTGGGCTCTGGTTTTGGTTCTGTGTACTTGATGACAGGGTTTCAGTGATTCAGTATTGGGTTGTTTAATGAATTATGATGCAAGTTTAAGTTGATGATTGTATTGCAGTAATGTTTATTTTGTACTCTTGGATCCAGTCTGAAAATTGATGAAACGTGGTCCCTGAAGGTTGTAGGGTCAGCACCTACGTACTAGTAAATGGATCAGCTAGTACAAGAGCTGAGGGGGTTGTAGCTCCCTTCCAGAAGTAGTTGGAAAACGAGAGAGGGTTGTAGCCCTCTGCAGGTTGTAGCCTGCGTACTGGTAAAGTACTGCACTAGTACATTGTAAAAGAAGTTTCTCATTAAAAAAGAAAGAGACGAATTGCAGCAGGTGGTTTTCACCCACATTGGGTTTCCACCTTATATCATGGTGTTCATGTGTGTGGCTCTTGTGTGATGTTTTGTTCTGTTATACTGCACCTGTTTACTGTTAATATGCTTAATAATGTTCTGATGCATTTACTGAATATTAAGCTAACTGAATTATAAGATCTCTGGGTATACGCTGGTTGCATTAGACACAGTCGCGTGTACACGTGGGTTCACTTAATTGAAGTAGCGTATATGTTTCTGAGCATGAAATTGGAAAGTTTTTACTGATCTGATAATACTGATTCACCCCCCCCCTCTCAGTATTATTTCCAACAATTGGTATCAGAGCAGGTCCTTCAGAGGAAGCTTGATCGCTTGAAGGAAAAGATCCATCAGAATGGCTAATCCAGAAAGAGAGGCACACATCAGGCCACCAGTATTTGACGGGAACAATTTTACTCACTGGAAGATAAGAACGACTGCATATCTACAATCACTTGGAGCAGAAATTTGGGGAATCGTAGAAGGAGGATACAAATTCCCATCAGCAACTCCTACAGATCCAGCAGAGAAAAAGCAATATAAGCTCAATGCCAAAGCTGTTACTGTCCTATTGAGCAGTTTGACACAATCAGAATTTATGAAGATCATGCATTTCAAATCAGCTAAGGAAATATGGGACAAAATCGTCACAAGCTACGAAGGAGATGATCAGGTAAAAAGAGCAAAGCTTCAAACTCTCAGAATCCAGTATGAAACTCTTAAGATGCATAATAATGAAAGCGTAGCTAATTATTTCCTGCGTATGGATGAGATTGTGAATTGTATGAGGGATCTGGGTGAAGAATTTGAGGAAGTTGTCTTAGTTGAAAAGGTTTTGAGATCTCTATATGCTAAATTTGATTCTAAAGTATCTGCCATAGAAGAAAAGGAGAATGTGCAGAAGATCACCATGTCACAGCTTCACAGGATCTTAACTGCTTTTGAAATGCGACAAGAGGTACCACCAGAAGCCGCATTCGAAGTGTCAGAGGAAGAAGATGAGGTAAATTTTGTCAAGAATCTTGAACGGGGAACTGGACGGTTCAAAGGTAAGCTACCTTTCAAGTGTTTTCTATGTGGTAGAGTTGGTCACTATGCTGCTAGATGCCCTCATAACAAAGGAAAGATATTTGAAGAAGATGGTAGAAGCTATTATACCCATATTACAAGTTCATTCAATGATAGTGAAGATATTAGAAGTCTCATGGCACGTGAAAAGAAGAATGCTTCATCCAATAATAGCAAACATATTAAAAGTCTCATGGCACATGAAAAGAATAATGCAGAAACTAAAGAAGTTACCAAATTGAATGAACAATTGGAGACAGTAACCAGGGTAAGGGAGCAATTGCAGGATGTAGTAAAGGATCAAAGCATAACTATTCAAAGGCTTGAATCAAAGATCCTCTCTCTAAAAGAAGATCTTAAAAAATCAAGAGAACAGAACAGAGAATCTCTTGAAGATCAAGAACATGAAGTGATCAAACTAAAGCGACAAGTGGAAGAAGGAAGAAAAGCTGAAGAAGACCTAAGGAATCAATATCTGATAAAGGAAGAACAACATCAAGTAGAGGTAAATATCTTGAAAGGTAAACTAGAAGAAAAGGATAAGCTTTTACGATTTCAAGATAGTACTAAAGTCTTGGATGATATTCTTAATAGCCAAAGGTCTCCTGCTATCAAAACTGGTCTTGGTTTTCATGAATATGTTGAAGGTGAATCTAGTTCACAAGGTGAGGCAAGAAACTCTAATGAGAAATCTAAAATGCCCAACAAGGAACAACCAAGGAAAGAAATTTCTCAAGGAAGATTCTTTACTCCTAACTATGGACGTGATAGACGATTATTTCCTCCACTGAATAATGTTGAATGTTATGTATGTCATAATCTTGGACATGTTGTAGCCAGATGTAGAAGTAGAATGGTGCAAGAAAGATCATCGCATCCCAGGTATTTCAGAGGATATTGCTTTGCCTGCAATGCATATGGACACAAAGCAATTGATTGTGTTAGAAGGAACATGAAAAATGTAAGGTGTTATACATGCAACAACTATGGGCATAAAGCAAGGGAATGCAGGAGCAGATTTCAAAATTCAAGACAAGAGGACCATACATCATCACAGTTGCAGGAATTGAAGAAGACAGAGACAGAAAGGTGTGGCATAACTCAGTCAGCTGACATAACAGACACAGGGGAATCTGAAAGTGATGAAATTCAGTATTCCATCCTGCATACGCTGATATAATGAAGACAAGTCGCGTATATACGCGAGTTACAGGCTGCAAAGTCGCGTATATGGAGAAAGGGCAGCAGAACAGACCCA
This sequence comes from Pinus tabuliformis, assembly GCA_031772625.1. Taxonomy (NCBI): domain Eukaryota; kingdom Viridiplantae; phylum Streptophyta; class Pinopsida; order Pinales; family Pinaceae; genus Pinus; species Pinus tabuliformis. Next base: position 1,551,191,770 of record CM062816.1, on the reverse strand, counting down.
GGTTCAGTCATGGTTGGCTCAGGCTCAGGGGGAGCATAAAGGGCAGCAGAACAGACTCAGGAAATGGTTCAGTCATGGTTGGCTCACACTCAGGGGGAGCATATACTTCAAATAATTCATTGTTGGCATTATGGATTGCTGATGAAACTAAATGATACATCTTGTTGTTTGATCAAAGGAATAGTATTGCAGGTTGATGCTTATGGTACAGATCTGAATGGCTGGTCTTAGAACCTGCATCTGCTCAGGGGGAGCATGGATAGATTGGTACATTTTGGCATATCCAAAGGGGGAGCCAAATCAGAAACTTCAGCATGTACTCAGGGAGAGTATGGACAGCAGTATGGACAGCAGAAGGAATACCAAAGAAGAAAATATCTTGGTCCGCCCTTTGCCCTTGATGTCAAAGCGGGAGAGTGACTTGGTGTGGTGGTTGCCATCAAGTCCAAAGGGGGAGATTGTTGGCATTATGATACAAGTGTTGTCCTTGATGGCAACTCACTCAAAGACAGATACAGGTGATGGCAACCTAATCAGAGGACAGATCTTAATACAGCAGGATAGAAAGAGATATACGCAGGTTCATCAAGGAGAATCAGCGTGTACACGAAGGTTGGCTTCAGTAAAAGCGCGTACATTTGAAAAGTACCTTTGGTCCGTGGCAGTTAGTCCTTGGAAGTTGTGCCTATGGTTTTGGACCATGGTGTCTCGACGGACGTGTTGATCCCTAGTTTCGAGGTTGATGGTATTGCGTTGCTATGGTTTTGGCTCGTGGTATTGTGAAGGGCCTAAGGCTATATAAGGAGAAGATCATTAGGCAAAGAGATATGTATTGTGTTTCTGACGAAGTGAGAGGATCTGGTATTGCTCGTTATCTGCTCAGGACGTTTGGCAAGGGTCGGATTTGACAGCGAAGGCATAAGAATCTATTTCTAGATCTGCACGCGGGTTGCCTTTGGTGAAAGCGCGTATACACGTGGTTTTGGTACAGTGAAGTAGCGTATGCATAATAAGATTTGATATTTCAGGTTGCTGCTGATTCTGGTGGTTGTTGTAGAGTTCTGGGATCTGGTTTTGGTTCTGTGTACTTGATGACAGGGTTTTAGTGATTCAGTATTGGGTTGTTTAATGAATTATGATGCAAGTTTAAGTTGATGATTGTATTGCAGTAATGTTTATTTTGTACTCTTGGATCCAGTCTGAAAATTGATGAAACGTGGTCCCTGAAGGTTGTAGGGTCAGCACCTACGTACTAGTAAATGGATCAGCTAGTACAAGAGCTAAGGGGGTTGTAGCTCCCTTCGAGAAGTAGTTGGAAAACGAGAGAGGGTTGTAGCCCTCTGCAGGTTGTAGCCTGCGTACTAGTAAAGGACTGCACCAGTACATTGTAAAAGAAGTTTCTCATTAAAGAAGAAAGAGACGAATTGCAGCAGGTGGTTTTCACCCACATTGGGTTTCCACCTTATATCATGGTGTTCATGTGTGTGGCTCTTGTGTGATGTTCTGTTCTGTTATACTGCACCTGTTTACTGTTAATATGCTTAATAATGTTCTGATGCATTTACTGAAGATTAAGCTAACTGAATTATAAGATCTCTGGGTATACGCTGGTTGCATTAGACACAGTCGCGTGTACACGCGGGTTCACTTAATTGAAGTAGCGTATATGTTTCTGAGCATGAAATTGGAAAGTTTTTACTGATCTAATAATACTGATTCACCCCCCCTCTCAGTATTATTTCCAACATTTATATTATTAACAAAATAATAATAATAATAATAATAATAATAATAATAATTTTATGGTAAAGTCAAACACTACATTGGTGAATGAGACTCCCGTTTTTTTGGGAAAAGGGACTCATCTACACCCTTCAATTTAACTACTATAGTCTATTGCATGTGTTCACACTCTACCCCGCTTTGAATTTAAATGGGTGACCCATTAGGAGGAAACATGTCATATTAGTCATTAGGCCCACTCAAGTTCTAAAATGAATATAATTATTATACCTACAAGGCATCACATTATGTATTATATTTTTCCTTTGACTGAGTATTACCTTGTTTTTGACCAAAACATTTTGCAGCTTCTCCATACTTTAACATTATGGATTGAATTTTTTTATTTTTTATTAATATTGAAAATTATTTATCTCCAATACGATTAGCCCAAGTCTTATTCTATAATGATTATTATCACAACGTTTTCACAACACAATGTCATGTCAATAATTTCCTCATATTCGTTTTTCCATAATTTTTGGATGCAGTTGCAATATTTATGCCATCAGTTTTAGATACTTTTATATTTTCATTGCTAAGTTTCATACGAAATCACCAAAAATTATAATTCTTAAATATAGCAACTCAATTTTTAATATTTATGATTTTTTAAGGAATAAATTCAACTTATCTTTCACAAATATATCTAGCAAGAACATCTACCCTTTGAAATATATCTATATATACTTTACATAGAAATGTAATTATTTTTTGGAAAACCATGTCAACAAAAAAGTTGTCACTACAATAAAACATTATTATTGAAGTTAGGTAGGATTGGATTCTCCACCACCACAACGTGGAGTTACAATTAACAAAATACCTGAATCTACCAATTAGTAATACCTAAATTAACTAGATACTAAACATTCACACTAACTTGAATTCAATATTTTTACTTTAATTTAGCTAACAAAGAGGTAGGTACTAGAAACCATGTAGTGCTCGTTCAGTATATAGTAATTATATGTGTAATATTAATTTCATTGAGATGCAGTGTTATGTCCCTATATTACTAGTGTAACCCCTAATTGTTATTAGTGCAACCCCTTTATTATATTGTTGTGCCCATGTAGTCCCCATATTGTTATTATTGTGCCCCATAGAAGCCCACTATTGTTATCATGGTGCCCTTACATTATTATTTTTATGTCGGCTCTGATTATATTATGACCCCTTAGACTGCTATATATAGAAAGGAGGTGTTTTCATTTGTATCATCCAAGAATTGTTCATTTGTGTAATGTAAATGGGGTTTCCCTCTCAAAGAGGCTGATTAATAAGGCGTTGATCTTTCTTTTCTATATTTTTGTGAGCTGGTTTCATAACATAGCACTGCTCTTCGCTACGCCAAACTTCACAAAAACATTTATTGTGGAATATGATGCCTTAGGAAATGGAATTAGTGATGTTTTAATGCAAGAAGAAAGACCGATTGCTTTCGAAATTCGTCCAATCAAAGGAAACTATGTACACAAAGCTATTTATGAGAATGAAATGTTGGCAAGACTACATGCACTTAAGAAATGGCTACATTACCTAATGAGAAGATCACAGTTCAAACAATATTTCCAAAATTAAACAAAGTCTTTTGTTAGAAATCACGTGAGAGAATTTTTTTGGTAATGCGTTTCGAACCAACAAGTGTGGTTGATGATGAACCACACTTGTTGGTTCTAACACGTCGCCAAAAAAGTTGTCTCATGTGATTTATACCAAAAGTCTTTGTTTATTTCATTATGGATCACAAAATTTTGAATACATAAAATATTTCCAGAACTTAATGAGGAAGGAAAAATCAAATTGGAACCTGGAGCAATGACAGAAACAAGAACCCGACAGCTACAAAATCCATCAATCTTAGAGTACCTCATCAAGTGGAAGAACTTACCCGCTGAAGATTCCACATGGGAGGATAAGGATTTTATACAGATGCATCTCGAACTACTCAAGCATTGAGGACAACACTTTTTTAAGGAGAGGGGTGTGGCAGGTCCCTATACTACTAGTGTAATCCATTATTGTTATTAGTGAAACCCTCTTATTATATTGTTTTCCCCATGTAGTCCCCATATTATTATTATTATGCCCCATAGAAGCCCACTATTGTTATTATTGTGCCCTTACATTATTATTGTTAGGTCGGCTCTAATTATATTATGACCCCTTAGACTCCTATATATAGAAAGGAGGTCTTGTCATTTGTATCATCCAAGAATTGTTCATTTGTGTAATGTAAAGGAGGTTTCCCCCTCGAAGAGGCTCATTTATAAGGCGTTGATATTTCTTTTCTATATTTTTGTGAATTGGTTCCATAACATGCACTCTATAATAATTATATGTGTAATAATAATTTCATTGAGAGGCACCCTATAACCCAGTATGGGGGTGATGTTGTAGTGGTGTAAATGTTTATAAACATTTACATCTTGACTCAGTTAGTAAATAATAAAACGTTAAAATGTGGGAGAGATGTTATGGCACCCATGTAATCATTTAAATGTTGGCTAAAATAATAATAAAAAATAATAAAATAACAAAATTCAATTGAAGTGATCGACCCTACTCTTGCTAACCAAAATTATCTTCATGTCTTGACCAGTGCTAAGAGAAAATGAGCATTGCAAAGATAGGAAGTAATTCTCATGGTCTTTGAAGTGAAAATGGGAATTGATTTACTCCTAAGACACCCTAGGATGAAATAATATATCTCCTTTGTAATACTAAGAGAGTTGAATATGAAAATCACTTTCTCTTGGATTGCCTAAATCTTACACACATTTGTTCTCATTTCCAAAACATTTTCCACCCTAGCAACCTCTTTGACTTGTTAAGTCAACAAAACTATAATGATCTAGGAATGCTTCTTTCCCTTCTCTTTGACAATAGAAATAAAATATTAAAGAATCTCGATTAATCTCTTACATTCATAAGGTCTAATAGACCACATTGGGTCTTAATGGACGTTAATCATCATTATCATCCATAAAATAATGATTTTTTTATGGATCCATCTTATCATATAAATTGAAAGAATGATCGTCTAACCATTTCTTTTTGTTAATCGACCATTTCCATTAAATTATGCAAATTTTACATCGTGGATAACACACTTTCCAAATAGCAAAGGCCTCAGTCCTACTAGATTTATCAGTTAACATATATAAGGAAAATGACATATATAGTAACAACATAAAGATATTAGATCCAACACCAATAATCCATAAGCACCAAAACTGCTCAAAAAATAAAATGAATTTCGCCATCCTCATTATGCAACCATATTTCCTGGAGCCTAATTATCCCACTGAACCTCTAATGGGTGCCAAAATTATTCGTGAACATGGGAATCCATATTTTCCATTGTCCCTTCAAAGTGATCTAATCACTGATGAATCCACCTCTGGTCTCTTTGAAGGAAAGGCAATCTATGTATAGTTTTCCACTTGTTATGTTGAATGTCATTAAGGAAACTAATTACCTCATTTTGATTATTGTGGCAATGACATCCTTGTTGCTCAATAATAGCCATCACTTGATGGATTTGTGCCTCGAGAGAATCTAAAACTGGAGGAATTTCCACATTCCCTGGGGAAACTACATGAAATTTCTTTTATTCTTCACCATCATTATACTCATCTACCTGGTGCACAAATCCTTGGTCACGGACCTACCCCTCGTCAAGGTGATCTAGGTTGTCATTTTGTGAGAGTGCTATTATGAATTCCTTTTAAGCCATGCCTGCTTTATCTTCCAACAATTAGGAATACCACTTTAGAGGGAATCCCTTTGCCACAGTAGTAAACGAAAACTATGCCTTCCATGCCCTGCTCCCCTAATATAAAAATTTACTGGTCAACAATTTATTTAAGGATGACTCACCTGGGTACTCCAACCAATTGGCACCAACACCATGTAGTGGAAACCTCTTCCCACAACCAAATCCACCACTTCCTCACCTAGCTTTCGTCTCCTAGAGCAGATGGAAACTGTCCCAACCTGACAACCAACTTCCTTTTTTCTACCTCCCATTTCTTACAAGGTCGTAGGGTGACAAAATCAATAGGAAAAAACCAGATCCAGAAGATTGGAAGACCAAAAAACCACTATGCCAAATATAACAACCAAACAAAACCCCCACACTCAAGCAATAGAGGTGGCTACTATGATTAGGGTAACAAGACCACCCTCATTACATAGTGATTCCTCCATACACCCTGATGCATTCACATTAACTTATTTCAAACACAAACTTCCTATAGAAAAAATCTACAACTAGTAGGAAAAACGAAATTTCCTTCTTAAAGGCTCGAATTATTATGTCTTGGGTTTGATTGGTAACTAGAGAACCTTTGTGCACCTTGACCTTCCACGAAAAGGAGAAACGACCCCAACTCTAACCATTGTGCCACAAGCTTGGGCTGCAAGTGGCATTCTAAGTTATTTGGGGATCCATCACCCTACCTGAATTTCTCCTCCATTGAGCACTTGCACCACCGAGACACCAATAGATGTGAATGGCTCACATGAAAATCCTTCCCTTGCTCTTGAACATTCTTCACCCCCAATAGACTTGTCCTTCATCACCCTTCAGTTGCACATAGATTCTAACAACAATATCACACTAACTATAATCAGGCATTTTTCTGAAACCTTTGCCCTCTTTGCAACTTGTGAGTCTTTTCTAAGATGCTTCCGTGTCATAATTATGAGTGGAGTGAATATTAATGCCCATGTTGTGGGCATTGGTCCGGGAAGTTGACAATCCTGTTGGGGAATTCCTTAACCATATTTAAATTTAATTAATAGCCACATAAAAACTTAATACTTATAATAAACATACAAAATAAATAGATTCTTAACCATGTATATTCACCTCGACTTTACCATGGATATTACTAATTTGTAACTAAACTTGTTACAATACCAAGCACCAATACCATGGCTTAATAATATCACATGCCTGAAATCCATAACTCATTTCAGAATCAAAATATTTAATTTTATAACATTTTTTAATTAAACCTTAAAGAAAATGGTTATAATTACTTTTGGTATATATCTAAATCTGGTATCCTCACTACTAATATAGGTATTCCATGGATATTAATTAGATATTAAGTCAACATTTTATTAAAATTAAAACTTAGAATACTTTTATATAAAGAGATGTGAAATTTATATAATATAAATAATATCATTAAGAATTATCATTAATCAATCTTAGCTAAGGATCCTCCAAGCAATGAGAGGAATCAAATCTCTCTTGGTGAAAATCTTTCCTTAAGTTTTGCAGTCAAAAAGAAATTTTCATCTTGAGACATTTGATCCCTCTTGTCACTTGGTAGATATGGAGTTAAGATGGATCTATATGTTGGTTTATATATTTTCTTGTTATATTGTTGTATTATAATTGATAATAGTGTATGGTTTCATGTATGGAATTAAGTATGTTATTGAAAATGAAATAACTTTACTAAAGGTAGCATTAAAAATGACCACAATGGAGACTAGCTATTTTTAGGATACAAAACCATAACCTTATATGAGTTCCATTATCCAACATTTATGCCATCAACCAATAGTAAAAGTAATAAAATACCATGAGAGATGAATAGAATGTATGTTCGAAGGGATATTAGAACTAAAGCCAAATTAGTGTATGATGTGTGCTTGAGACAAAGGTATAGTGTTAATTCATGTGGGTGATTTGGGTTATAAATAACATTAGGGGTATTTGGTAAGAGTATATTTATATACATATCAAGAGAGAAGACATTAAATTATAAAGTATTATTACAAAGGGAAACAAAAATCACAAAAAAGAAATGTTTTTACAAGAGGATGTAGCAAACAAGCTAGGTATGTTACAGATGGTATCATAGTTGTAGGTTTCAAAGTTAGGCCTAAGGGAGAACAACAACCAAAGAATATAATACTTATGTCATGATATATTATTGAATGTATGAAAAAACTTAATCTCTATTATTTGTTGATAATAAGGTACAAATATAGGACAACATAATAATACGAGATGGCGTAAGCCTCAATTCAATCTCTTGCAGAAGGAGGGGAATTGTATGTGGAGCTGGAAGGAGAAGTCACACCTCAAACCACTCAGTTCTTGGAAATAATAAGATATTTACACTAAGAATTGGATAACATCAGAGTTGTTCATGAACGTTGGTTGAAGGAAACAGAAGGAAATGAAAAATTGATAAAGGATTTGACCAAAAATCCAAGTCACAAACCTCTGGATAGAGAGGAATATGGGGATAAGGTAAATATCTTGAAGAGAAAATTTTGATCCAGAGACAAAAATATATGAGAGTGGAAATGAATCTAAAAAGATGTCTCGAAGAGTACAAAGATCAAAAAAGGAATGGAGCTACATAAAGAATTTAAAAAGGTAAAACCTTGTACTTTTGATGGTGAAAAAGAGGTGCACATAGAAGCTTGGTTGCTAAACATTACCAAGTATTTTCAAGTTTATAGGTACGACAATAATTAAAAATCCACACTAGAAATCTATCAATTGCAAGGGAAAGTTGCCTTGTGGTGGGAGGAGGCTTAGAAGATAAAACATCTTCATTGGAATAATTCTAGAAACAAGTTAAATCTAAGTACATAACTTAAAGGTATTGTGATGATAGTGAAAAGGAGTTTCATGATCTAAGGATGGGACAATTCATAATGGACGAATTTTTTGCAAAATTCACAAATTTATTACGATATGTTCCTTACATTAAAGAAGAGAAAGAAAAGGTACAAATTTTTTTGAACTTCTTAGCATTTTCTTACAAAGAAAGGATTCAATTTGAAAACCTTATGACGATGGATGAAGCAACAAGGAAGGTAACAGTGTGTTGTCGATAATTTAAAAATAGAAGTGAAGGTTCAAAATGATGGCAGAATAAGGATAAAAACAAGTTTTGGGGGATAATAAAGAAAAAAAAAACCTCTCTTTTGAAGATTTTTATAAGAGATCATCAGTGAAATAGGTTTAACTGGAACAATTAGCCATAATCTATTTAATCTAACTAAATAATAAAATAAAAGTGACTACAAAAGAGTGAGAATATTTAAAGTGTTGGGAATGTGGAGAACCCCATTTGTTAAGAAACTACCTACATTATATCAGATATGTACAAAATATACAAGTTGTTCATGAATCCACGATAATCAATCATATTTCATAGAACATCCCCTGAATTAATGTTGCTCTAGAGGATAGGAAAATGGAGCACCAGTCTATGATGATAGAAATTGAAGGTAAAATATTGAACCAAAATGTCTCTGTGTTAATTGATCCAAGAGCTAGTCTCAACTATATTAATCCACAAGTGGTGGAAAAATGTAATATAAAAAATGAAAAATATAATAAGGCATGGTTAGTACAGTTATCCACAGAAACAAAAAGGAGGGTAACCAGTTATGTAAAACATTGTCCTGTAAACATAAAAGGCTACAAAATTGAGGTAAGTCTAAATACACTTCCTCTAGGCTCGTATGACTTGTTGATAGGCATGGTCTGGTTAGAGAAGAATAAAGTTGTAATAAATTGTATAAAGAAAATTGTGACTTGTATTAACGAGGAGGGAGTTGAAAAACTAATAGAAGGCATATCAAGACACATTTATGTTAGAAAAATTTCAACATTACAACTGAAAACAAGTGCATGAAAAGGATGTAAGCTCTTTATTGTCCAAGTTGAAGAAAATAACTGGAAAATAGAAAATAAAAAATTAGATGAAATATAAGGGACTTTAAAGATGTATTCTAGGAAGAAAGTTGTATTCTAGGAAGAAATTCGAAGACAACCTCCCAAAACAGATATAGATTTCTCCATTGACTTAGTACCAGGAGCTACCCTAGTGTCTAAAGAACATTATCAATTGAGTATTCCATAATTGCTAGAACTAAAAATCCAATTACTAGAATTACTTGATAAAGGTTATATCAGACTCAATGTTTCACTATGGGGAGCCCCAGTGTTGTTGTGAAAAATAAAAATGGTATGTTTAGAATATGAAAAAATTACATACAATTAAACAAATTGACTATCAAAAACAAATGTTCGTTGCCCCACATTGATGATTTGTTTGATCAAGTGAGAAGAACAATGGTTTTCTAAAAAATTGATTTGAGAACAGGATATCATCATTGATGAATAACTTCATAAAACATCTTTTAGAACTGTATATGAACACTACAAAATTTTAGTTTTACCTAGGGAAAATTCTAAGGGTTAATATTCACGGGCGTGCTAATTTTCCATTATTTTTCCAAAAAAAAAGATATGCCAATTTCCATTTTTTCCTAAAATGAGTTGGAAAATTTTACACTACAAAATTATTTTACCTTAATAATCATAAAAAATTGATATAGACTAATATAAAATCATTGGAAATATAAATATTTCTACAAAAATATCACCAGATATTTTACAGTTTGCATATTAGGGACTAGTAACATTCACCATGGTTTCTAAATTTTATGAGAATCTTTCGTCCTTAAAATTTTCCCTGGTTTTACCATTTCGTATAATGAATGCCCATGCAACGTTTATGTGTTTAATTAACAATGTTCTTAGCTAGTACCTAGATAAATTTGTGTTGGTTTCCATAGATGACTTTTTTGGTTTATTCCAAGAATCACGAATAACATGAAGAATATTTGAGAATGGTGCTGCAAACATTAAGAAAACATCAATTATATGCAAAAATTTAGTAAATTTTAGTTCTATAAAGATAAAATACAATATATGGGTCACACCATTCAAAAGGAAGGGCTATCTATTGATCCTGGGAAGGTTAAGGCCATTTTAAATTGGCCCATACCTAAGGATGTTTCAGATGCCGAAGCCTTCATGGGAATCACTAGACATTATAGAAGGTTCATTGAAGACTTTTCAAAGATGTTCAATCCTATTACTTCCCTGCAAAAGAAGGGAGTAAAGTTTGAATGGACAACTAAGTGCCTAGAAAGCTTTGAAAAAAATAAACATCTGCTAACTGTAGGACCTATTTTAGACATTGCAAATCCTGAAAATGATTTTGTAGTGTGTACCAATGCATACCTTGAAGGGTTAGGAGGTGTCCTAATGCAACAAAACAATTTAGTAGCCTATGAGTGAAGAAAGTTGAATGTGCATGAAATGAATTACGTAATTTATGGCTTAGAGATGGTGACTATTATTCATGCCCTAAAAATGTGGTGACACTATTTGTTGGGTAAAAATTTCACACTTATCACATATCACATTACTCTAAATTATTTTTTTAGCTAACCTATTTTAAAGTTTAGACAAGGTAGATGTATGGCCTTTATAATTGAATTTGAGTTTGAAATAAAACATATTAAAGGAAAAGAAAAGAAAATAGTAGGTCCCTTAAGTAGAAATGTGAATTCACTAATGGGAATTTATGTAAGTAGCACTAGAATATATTTTTTTATGAAAAATTACAATTTCAACGTAGAAAGATGAAGTGTATTTAAAATTTTCCAAATATGGCAACAAATGCAAGGGCCTTGTTATGTAGAAAATTCAAATAAATTGCTGACATATAGAAATATAATTTATGTTGTAGATGAACTTGCTTTAAAACAACTTACCTTAAATGAGTACCATGAAAAAACCTTTGCAAGACATCTAGGATACCAGAAAGTAATTTTTGCACTAAGAAAAAAGTTTTAGTGGCATGGTATGAAAAAAATTGGTCGAATATTTGGCTAAGTGCCTAGAGTGCCAACAGGTAAAGATAGAAGATCAACACTAAGCTGGCCTATTAACCCCATTAACCATTCAAGAATGGAAATGGGAAGTTATTTTTCTAGACTTGATTAGTGGGTTACCAATAACAAGAAGGAAAAACAAATATATTATGGTTGTGGTACATAAACTAAGTATAGAAACACATTTCATAACTACTCAATCTACTTTCGGAACAAACTAGATTGCAAATATTCTTATGAGGGAAATTTTCCAGTTGCATGGCATACCAAAAATGGTGATACCTAATAGAGATGCCAAATTCACTTCTTAATTTTGGAAGACACTATCTCTGAGAATGGACACACAAATTAATTTTAGTACTCCCTACCACCTCAAAATTGGTAGACAAAAAAACAGGAAAACGATAGCCTAGAGGATATGCTAAGGATATATGTAATGGACATACCTACTAAGTGGAAGATTTAGTACATTTAGTAGAATTTGCTTATAATAGTAGTTTCCATGCTTCTACAAAAATGGGTCCTTTTGAAGGATTTTATGGAAGGGGATGCCATACTACCATAAGATGGATTCATCCAGAATATGGACAAGTATTAGGAAAATATGTGTTGCTAGAAATGGAACAGGTGGTGAAGAAAGTTAGGAAGAATTTCAAGGCTTATTTAGATCGACAGAAAAGTTATGCAGATGAGAAGGAAAAACACAAAGAATTTAAAGTAGGAGAAATTATATATGAAAATGTAAAACCATGAAAGAACACTCTAATATTAAGGATATGTGCTAAATTAGCACCCATGTTTTTTGTCCCCTCTGAAATATTAGATAGAGTTGGGCTAGTAGCTTATCAGCTAGCATTGCCCAACCATATCAAAGTACATAATTTTTTTCATTTCTCCTTACTGAAGAAATATATTCATGATGATTCTCATGTAGTTGATTCGAATGGGGTATAGGTGGAATTAGGAGGAAATTTCCAGGTAGAACCACTTCAAATATTAGATCAAAGAGAAATCATGTGTTAGAATCAAGCCATCACCTTGGTTAAAGTGCAATGGAATCACTTTACCACAGAGGAGGCTACCTCGTAGATGGAAGACAAAATACGAGAAGCATTTCTAGTTCTTCTCCAAGAGGAAGGGAACTAAAAAAAGACATTGAGGATGATGTTTACTTAAATTAGGGAAGATGTACCACCCCTATGGCTTTGATTTTTGAATATTTACTATTTTTGGACATTGAAATATTATTGGATTTAATGGCGATGGAAGTTGTGATGGGATTTATGTGATGATGTAATTATTTTATTACTATTTGAGTTAATAAATAGATTATTTGGAAATATCTAGGAAAGAGAAGTAGAGTTTAGAAGACTTCTTTCCAGCTTAGAAATAATTGTTGGTGATCAAGTACACATGATGGACCTTCCCTAAAGGTCTTCTAAAAATCCCTAGGAGAAAATAATTAAAAGAAATTAAATTAACATAATTGGAGAAAAGTATTATGATAATCACTTAGTTAAAGAGAAATACTAAGTTGGGTGGAATAAAGTGCAGTGGGAGAGAAAAGTGTGCTTTAAAGAAAAATAAGAGAATATTTAAAAAACAAAAAAAACAAAAAGGGCCTAGGCAAATGGCTACCAGACATTAAAGAAAAACACTGCTAAAAATATGTTGTGAAGAAATATACAAAACAAAACACCTAAGAATCAAAGAGGTTGTTGATTCTAGAGTGTAAGAAGATCTTGGCTAAGGGGGAGCTGGTAGAGGGATTTCATGATTGGGTGGCACATGCTTCATTCCTGAATCTTCCCCAAGTAGGATGATTAGTTGTTCATTATGGTACTACATTTAATGTTCACACTTTTCATTAGAAACTATTTTTTGGTATGTATGTATCCATAGAAAGAAACGATTCTTGATTTTAATTGTATTTAGCATGTTAAGAGTTTGTGCAAATAACTATTTACTTTGTTAATTCCTATTATTCTCTAGTGATTGAATATGTGTATATGTGTGCAAGAATAGGGAGAATATCTATGTTTGTGGATGGTGAAATTAAATAATTGATCAAGTGAAAATGGGAAGTTATTGATTGTATCATAATTGCATTTGGTTTGAGTGTTATTTTATAATCTTATTATTTCTTAATAAACCTATATGCATGCATGAAACAGTACTAGATTATAGAACATATTATAGTGACAAAGCAGAAAATGGAAGCAAAATAATAAAAAGAATTGATGTTATGATTATCTTAGTGGACATAGCCTAAGGACAATGAAGATTTATTATGATTACGTTTGTTTATTGAAATGTATTCATAGCTTTGAATTAAAAGGAGGTGTATGATTTATGTTCCTTTTAATTTAAGTATGAGATATCTTTTGACTATCAGTCTAGATAAAAAGATAATTAATGGAGAAAACAATTTTTTATAACTTGATTAATTATAGCATGACTATGTAAAGGAATTTATAGCCTTTAATATGACTAGTCTGTCTGACTAATTTAGAGCGACGAGATCACTAATTCCTTGGAGATTATCAAGACCGAAATGGTGTTTCTTGTATTAAATCGATTGACGCTTTGAAATCGAAAAGGAAGCTAAAGTAAAGCTTCCAATTAAAGCTTATAATTATTGACTGTAATGGAAAAGAACCAATATATATTCCATAAAGAATTGATACAACTGTAATAAAATTATATATAGTTAATATATCTACAATGTTCCACTTGGGAGAAATATGGTGAAAAATTGGTATAGTATTTCTTTAAGCTAATGATTAGCATAGTCCAAGTCAATTTCAACTGAACAAGAATGTTATGAAAGAACTGTAACGAAAGATAATTAAACTCACTGAGAGTGAGATAAAAAGGTTAACTTTAGTTAATTTAAAGGCCTAAAATCATAAAGCTAAGCTATCTCTACAAAAATAATTTATATAGGCTTTCAAAAAACAAAGGGCCGAAGCCTTTTTCATTGGCTCTATAAAAAGATAAAGAAGAATCACCTCATGGTGAGACAACTTCCCAATTTATATAAAAACCAGAAGGGAAATTATATTACATTTTAAAAATGAAATTGAGCAGAGTAATCGTGGTCTAGTTTGACCAGACCAGACATATTATATCCCAAACATATATGCAAGTGTTATCATTTGTAAGAACATATACGAAGCTATACAATCTTGTAAATTAAAAAGGAATAAAACATACAGAGTAAGATATACAACGGTCATATAGAACCACACCACAAATACAAATGAAAGAATGCAATTATAAAATATAACTCATTATATTCATTACCGTGGTAATAGTAACAAAGGTCTATTATAAATATTTGGAACAAGGAGTTGAATTTAACAGGGTCATTTTCAACAATAATTAAATGACCAACATGGCCACGAGAATTTAGATGAACTTATGGTAGAAGCTCATATATAATCACCCCAGCTTGGCCACTCAAGAAAGGATAAAAAATAAGGTAGACTGTCAACTTGTAATATACATGTTGGAATCAAAGTGTTGAAAACCCAAGGCTTTTAATACATTGCAAATCCAACTATTTCTTCGCCCATTCCTTTAGCAATACCTGAACGGAAAACGAAGGTTATTTAGGATTGGGTTAAGAGAAATAACGAGAGACCAGTAACTTGAATGAGAACCCCATCAAAACCCTCATTCCTATATTGGGTTTGTTCCTATATTGGGTTAAGAGATATAACCAGAGACCAGTAACTTGAATGAGAACCCCATCAAAACCCTCATTACTTATAGGAAGGCCACACAACTACTTCATTTTTTGGCTCTTCCTGCAGAGGAATAACAAAAAATAACGATTAAAGTTCAATACAACTAAGAAATATGCTAAATATCGTAAACGAAAATCTTGGGATGAGCCACACAAGCCCCTATTACCATTACCTGTCGAATATAGGACAAAGTATCTCTATAACGCCCTATACAAGTAATCATAGGATGCATTAGAAGATACATCAGTGAATTTAATAAAGTTTATGAAGAACAACGTAAAAAAGTTCAACCAATGAGACTAGAGGTAAGAACCCAAAATTCAAAGTTAAGGGTTTAACCGAAAACTTAAATTAAAGTACACAAAACTCAAAATTTATGTTCTATTCCTAAGATGCAAATAATGATAGATAGAAAAAGGGTATGACATATTATAGTTAACTATAGAAAGGACTTCAACAAAAAAATAAAAAGAAAGAACCATAAACTACAAAGGTGTTGAATGGACCTATCATATAACGAAAGGGAAAGGAGTTGGGGAATTTAAAGGTATTAACTATTCATTGGGAACAGTGTCGCATGAAAATAGCAAACTCCAATTCCCCTTGGCCATCTAGAGAGTGAAGAGAGTTAGGGTTTTCATAAATAAAATGAAATCAAAATAAATAAATAGAATCTCCAATGTTGGAGTACACACTCACCTATTAAACAAATTGAAATCAAAATAAATAAATAGAATCTCTAGTGTTGGAGTACACACTCACCTATTAAACAAATGGTAGACCACTCCATTTACTCATGGAACCAAGTCGATAGAAGAGAAAAAAAACACATGAACAATATATGTCTCACCTATTGTCACAATCAAGAGGATTATTCTCAAAGTGAGAATGAACTGCAAAATAGAACTCATACCTAAAGTGGAAACATCTTTGAAATTTAATTTAACATAGACATTACCTTGGAGTTGTGGTGTAATCCTCTTTTTCCCTAGTGATTCCACTAGTAAAATGATAAATTACATGCTAAAGACCATGGAAAAAATATGGGAAGTCTAACATTGCTAGCATACCTTATTAGCATGTAGAGCGGCGCCTGACTAGAATAAAAAATAAAATGTGTTCGAATCAGACAGGAGGGGTTTTGGAAAAAAAAAACCTAACTGAAGAACTACTATTATTGGATCAAAGCCTTTCATCCTAACCGTCCAAACTATGACCACTATCGAATGCGATGTGAACACCATGTGAAGGGTGCCATGTGGATGATAGACTGAGTGCCAATTATACAATAGGACTGAAACCATTAACCATTCATCCCACATTGATATATAAACTCAAGGGTGCAATGTATATGAGTTTATGTTCGTCCATTAAGATGAACATAAGGATGATATGTGTGCCAAAGTTTGACACTTGGAGCTTAGATAATATAATGTATGCATAACTACTCTATGGAATTATTAAGTGGGTATGTCAACCATAACCTTAGAGGAGTTCGATTATCCCACATTTATGCCAACAAGTAAGATTACAAATAATAATAGAATACTAGGAGAGATGAATAGAATACAATTTCAAAGGGATATTAGAACTATAGCCAAATTATTGTATGATGTTCACTATGAAATTATTAAGGGGGTATGTCAACCATAACCTTAGAGGAGTTCAATTATCCCACATTTATGCCAACAAGTAAGATTACAAATAATAATAGAATACTAGGAGAGATGAATAGAATACAATTTCAAAGGGATATTAGAACTATAGCCAAATTATTGTATGATGTGCACTTGAGGCGAAGGTATAATGTTAATTCATGTGGGTGATATGGGTTATAAATCTCCTCAACAATATTTTAGTAACAATATATTCATATATATCTCAAGCGCAAAGACATTAAATAAGGAAAGGGTATTATTACAAAGGAAAAAAGAAATTGACGCCAAAAAATGCAATTTTAAAGGCATATTAGAACTATAGCCAAATTATTGTATGATGTGTACTTGAGGCGAAGATTTAATGTTAATTCATGTGGGTGATATGGGTTATAAATCTCATTAACAATATTTTGGTAATAATATATCTATATACATATTAAGCATAAAGACATTAAATAAGGAAAAAGTATTATTACAAAGGAAAAAACAAATTGACACCAAAGAAATGTTTGCTACAAATTGTGGAGTAGCAATTGAAGAACTTGTCATCATATGAAATGAGCTAGAATTTGAAAAGTTAGCCTTTTTATACTAAAAATTGTGTTCACCTTTTTTAATTAAATAAATGAATCATAAATAAAATATTAACTTGCTACAAATTCTGGAGTAGCACTTGAAGAACTTGTCATCATACGAAATGAGGAAGAATTTGAAAAATTAACCATTTTATACTAAAAATTGTTATCCCTTTTATTTAAGTCAAAACGATCATCAATGCATGAATATATTATTAAAACAAAACTTAAGGAACATATAATATATCTAACTTCAAACATAATTTCAAATAGCTTTTAAAAACTATGAATCTATATATATGAAATGCACTAGTGCTCTAAATAGTGTTACACATTGAACAACAACCTTGTTTTCACCTTTGTAAAGAAACCCTTTTACAAGAGTTTAACTGTAAAAGGTCAACATTTGAATTCATCAATTAAATTGTCTACTAGTGCATTTTAATGTAACGAATGCACTAGCACACCTTACACTAAAGTGTGCATAGACAAAAGTGTGTTAAAAAAAACAACATTTTTGTTTATCATCACCTTGTTAAAATATACAATAAAAAAATGTGCACAATTTTCATTCTTCTAAAAGTGTATTCATTAATTAAAAATGTAATTCTTATTTCATTATTTTGCCAAATTTGTAAGAAGGATTGTGCAAAAGAGATTAAACAATAAAGGCCTTAAAATGGGTAAGCATTTTTTAAAATACCAATTTCAAAGGGAACAACATAACTCACAAACAAATGTATAGAGGAGAAATTTAAAGTTTGTGATTTCATTCAATTGATTATACCAATTTTCCTCCTATTTGATTCAAACAAATTGCAATGCATTCTCAAAAAATTAAAAGATATTTTCTTTTAATGTGTTTATTAAAAACAAAAACTAATATTTATTTCATTTTTTTCCAAAATTTAGAGTTGATATTGGTGGAAGATATATTTACAAGTATATACTTAAAAGTACGAAAGATATTTTTGCAGTGACAAATTTGTAAGAAAACATCATAGCCACATACAAATATATACAGGATAAATTCAATTATGCCACTTAATTTTATTAATTATTTCAATATTTTCGCTCTTTGGTTCGAAATATATACAGGATAAATTCAATTATGCCACTTAATTTTATTAATTATTTCACTATTTTCGCTCTTTGGTTCGAAACAATTGTAGCATATTTTAAAAAGATTTCAGTCTTTTTTTCTTGTATTGTTTTTCTAAGTTTTCTTTTCTTTACTTTAAAATAATTAATTTACACTAATTAATATATTTTTAAAATATTTTTTACGAATATATTCGAACCTATTATTTTAATTTACGCTAATTAGAATATTTTTTAAAATAACTTTTTACCTATATATTGGAATCTACTGCAATCTATTGCAATTGGAACTTTCATCCCATTGGATCTTAAACCATGTCAGTGTGAATTAAAAGAAAAACATTCTTATGGTCATAATTGTGCACTGTACAATAATTGTACCTCAATACATATGTTCATATCAATAACATTGTTTAGCAAAAAAGAGATATTTTTAATACCAAAAAACAGTGGGCAATAAACAATAATGAGGCACGTGTGCATTTGTTATTTTATGAAATACCATGTGAATAAAAAAAATTATAAATGTTATGTTTTCAAATTTGTAATAGCATCATAATCATATACCAGAGTCTATATATACGCGTAATGTATTGAGATGTAGTATTTTATTATGTGCACTATTATCTTAGTTTGTTAAAAAATTGAGTCTATATATATGCGTAATGTAGTGAGACGCAGTATTTGATTATGTGCACCATTATCTTAGTTTGTTAAAAAAATTCATCAGGTCTATATCTGATGATTTTTGGTTTCTTCAAGTAAAATAATTTATCATAGTAAGTGTAATGGTATTTAATTTTAACAAGTTATTATAGTAAGTGTAATGGGTAATGCGGAACCGTAATATAGATGATTTTTGGTTTCTTCAAGTAAAATAATTTATCATAGTAAGTGTAATGGTATTTAATTTTAACAAGTTATTATAGTAAGTGTAATGGGTAATGCGGAACCGTAAGAAGTTATAAACGGTCATTCTCTACTTAGTGTACATTCTGAATAATGATGTCAAAACAAAGGTAACACCTCTATACCTGGGCGCTATGCTACTCTGAGCCTGTCTCTCTATTTTTCATATTGCAGACCCAATGCACCTGATTGTTCTGCCCATGTCTCCGCTTGACCTGGGTGCTCCTTTAAAAAACCATTTCTCTGTCTTGCTACCCCTCTACCCACTGTGGTTTCACGAGTTGGTTGTGGGCCTTCAGTTATTACAATCCTTCGTTAAATTATGCCTCGTTCTCGATTATTGACACATACTTTCCATTCCCTACACGTGTGAGCTTTAATATTGCGTGGCATCGTGACTATCTTTAACTCGATTGCAGATTCTTGGAATATTTCGGGATATGAAGAACATGGGTGCAGTCAATTTTTGACGGCACCCATGTCCGTCGATCCGGAATATTCCAGAAATCTGTAATCGACTTAAGCTCACCCATCGTAGAGGCTTGAAATGCAGTCGTGACAAAATATTAGTTCTCCACAAAGAAACGAATGAGTTTCTCCCTGGATTTACCATGAATATATCTATATTTGAATTTTTTGCGGTGTGTTCAATTCGGCATTGGTAGCATTGCACTATTTGGATTCAGGCCAAATGAATATTTCTATTGCAAGTTTGGTGCTACAAATATTCCAGGTGTTTCTTTGCATCATGCCAGACAGTCTACAAAGATTCTCAACATTCCTCTTTTCCCGTCAATGCCCAAAGGCCATCTCTAAATTCTAATGTCCGTCTCCCATCTATGGTTAAAAGGCTAGGATATAACAAATATCTCGTGCACAATAATGCTCCTAGGTTTTTTTTCTTTCACAAAGGGTATCCCATTTCTCTCGCCCTATAAAAATAGGGTAGCCACACTCCAGGCCCATGGGGAAACTATACTCATCAGAAATCCACGCTAAATTCCTCTCTTTACAATTACAGCAACCATCGTGTCGAAGAGAACATGAATCTATAGATTCCTGAATAACCAATAAATGGTGTGACCATACAATTCGAGGGTAATATTTTGAATTAGGTGGAGAATGTGTATGAAAATACATGGTATTTTATATTAGTTGATGCATATATAACCAGAGGTGAGAGCCCTTTCTACCATGGCTTCATTTAGCAGGAAACTTAATATATTAGTGATATAGGAGTGACCGAGGGATCATTGTTTAAAAATGCAACAAGAAACTCTTAATTTAATTTTGTCTTTGAATTCATTTAGAAATTAAATCGTAATTCTAATTCTCATAGCAACTTGTAATAGTTAACTAAGTTAATTTTACTTAGTTGGTTTAGTTAATTCTAGTTGGGAGTCTATCTAGAGTCATGTACAATGGTTCCTAAATTTTAGGGGTCGAGGTTGAGTTCTTTTGAGTTGTAATTATTTAATTTAGTTTAACCGTGTTAATCAAGGTTTTCATTGATGTCAATATGAAATTGGTCGGGATGGAAAATATTCTTGAGATGCCAGATGATGATGTCCATCGAGGAAGTTGTCAAGTCACTCATGAAGAAGTGCCAAGTACCAAGTACCAATCATGTACCATGATGATCTAGAAGCTCTTGATGGCTTTTTTGGACTACCTTGATGTATAACCACACATGATGAAGGACTACATGGTGCCCTTATCTTTGATGGTCTTGATAATGGTGTGAAGCCATAACCTTAAATGTCCTTACCCCCTGTGATCTTGATGATGGAAGACTACATGATGACATGATGCTACATATGATTGATGACATATCACTGCACTATATTAACGACATAGTGAATTGATGACATTGATGAGGACATTATGACCCTATGATGAAGAAGGTAAACAATGAAGAAATCAAACTATTAAGAAGCCCAACACTCGAAGGCATTCTGCCCTACCTCCATTTTTTCACTAATAAATGACAAGTCACATTAAATAATTGTTTTTACTACCTTAGATGTATAATTTCATTATGGCACCTACACCATCTTTTAGAGCATAATTTTATCTTTCCAATAAGCTATTACTCAATCCGAAACTCCAAGCGGTTAGGGAGAAACGAATTGTTGAAGCTAAGTTATTAATTCTGGACATGGAGCCAACCTTAGCAAACTTGCCTTGTCAGCCAAGAAAAGAGACGCGCCTATTCAAGGTTCACATTCAAGAATCCTATTAATAGGAGGTTCAAGCTCCTTGTTTGTATCATCATTTTTCATAGATCAGAAAGACAAAATATTATTAGATGTTCACAACTCGTGAACCGAAGGAGGCAGAATCGAAGACTTCTTTTGGGTTATGAAGACTGTAGCTACAATAATATCTCGGACCTTACCTCTATCTCTCTGAGACTTGTTGTGATAAATTTCATGTGGGAACCTACAATACTTAAGGTGTTTTGAGAAGTGATATTTCAAACAAAAGGCTCAGAACCCTTGACAAACTCGAACTGGTTCATAAATGGTAGATGATCTCAACTATGGTAGGTGCTCTCAGTGTTGGCATTATGGCACTGATTTAGAGTTATGGGACAGGTGTTGTCCTTGATGGAAACTCACTTTGGTGACAGATCTTAGTACAGGCTCTCAGAATGAAGGAAAAAGATATATACGGAGGTTCACCTAGACGAAGACCCGTATACACGTGGATTAGACGTTATAAAGGTGTGTATGCGTATACACGCACTTTCATGCAAGGAAAAGTGCATATATGTTGGAGAACTTACTTTTTGTCCGTGGTAATTAGTCCTTGCTATTTGAACCTATGGTTTTGGACCATGGTATCTCGTCAGAAGTGTTGATCCCAAGTATTGGGTCCATGGTATTGTTTTATTATGGTTTTGGACCATGGTATTGTGAAAGGCCTAAGACTATAAAAGAGGAAAGAGATCATTTGGCGAAGGATCATCTGATTTAATTGAATATCTAACAAGTGCTAGATCTGAAATATTGGTGATTGGGTTTATGGTGCAGATCTAGATCTGAATGAAGGTGGAACCTTAGCACAAAGAGAAGGACAAGTTCTATTGATCGGTCATGATCTTAAGGCTTGAATGATAGTATCTTTGTATGATTTTGATCTGTTATATGTGGCGCATGCTTGATCTATAAATATGATAATATGGGTTAATTAGTGTCTGAATATTTGAAAGAGTGAATTATCATTTATAGATCTGTACGCAGGTTCAGTGAAGCGAAGGCGCGTATACGTGCTGGTTTAGTGAATAAGAACAACGTATACCCAGGTTGATCCAAACACAGAAGCGTATGCACGCAAGTTTCATGTTATTGAAGTAGCATATATCTTTTGAGTTGTGATCTAGCTGCTTCTGTTTATTGCTGCAGTGTTCTGGGTTCAAATTTTTGTGTATGGTTACTGTTACTGTGTTTTGGGTACAACTCTCAGAGAAGTGTCTACTCGATTTAGTTCTAATTGGTGAAAAGGAGATTGGTTGATGCATAAATTCTTGATGATTGATTGATGTTCATGGATCCAGTTTGAAAATTTATGAAACGTGGTCCCTGGAAGAAAGAGAAGGTGGTAGCCTTCTGTAGGCCAGCACCTACGTACTAGTATCTTGGCTAGCACAAGAGCTAAGGGGCTTGTAGCTCCCTTCCAAGAGAAGCTGGAGAACGAGAGAGGGTTGTAGCTCTCTGTAGGTTACAGCCTGCGTACTGGTAAAGGACTGCACCAATACATTGTAAAAAGAAGTTTCTAATTAAAAGAAGATAGAGACGAATTGCAGCAGGTGGTTTTCACCCACATTGGGTTTCCACCTTACATCTTGTGTTCTTGTGTGTGTGATTGTCTTCAGATCTGTTTTATTGTTTCTGGTTACTGTTTATTTGATTCTAATACATAGATTAATGATCAACATCAGTAAGATAAATTAAATTATAAGTCTGCATTACATACGCGGTTTCCTTCTCTGTAGTTGCATATATACGTGGTTTTATCTAACTGAAGTAGTGTATATGATCTGGGTTTGGAAAAGAAAATAAGTGACTTGATAATATTGATTCACCCCCCCTCTTAGTATTATTTCCAACAATTGGTATCAAAGCAGGTCCTTCTGAAGAAGCTTGATCGCTTGAAGGAAGATCCATCATCATGAGCAACTACGAGAGAGAATCATCTATCAGGCCACCAATTTTCGATGGGACCAACTTCGTCTATTGGAAGGTAAGAGTCACAGCCTATATACAATCTCTTAGTAAAGAAGTCTGGGATATCATAGATACAGGGTATACTTTTCCATCCACAACTCCTACAGATTCGGCTGGTAAGAAGCAATATGAAACAAATGCAAAGGCTGTCAATACTCTATTAGGATGTCTATCTCAATCAGAATTCGTTAAGGTTATGCAGTATAAATCCGCAAAATAAATATGGGACAAGATTTTTCTGAGCTATGAAGGAGATGAACAGGTAAAACGAGCAAAACTTCAAACCCTCATAATTCAATATGAAAATCTCTGAATGCACAATGATGAAAGTGTGGCTAACTATTTCCTTCATGTAGATGAGATTGTTAATTGTATGAAAAATTTGGGTGAAGAAATAAAAGAGGCTGTTGTGGTTGAAAAATTTCTAAGATCTTTGTCCCCTAGGTTTGAATCTAAAGTTTCTATAATAGAAGAAAAAGAGAATCTACGAAACCTTACCATGTCACAGTTGCACGGAATTCTGACTTCTTATGAAATGAGGAAAGGAGGACCATCAGATAGGAGAGAAGCTGCTTTCAAGGCTTCAGGCAAAGGAGATTACTATGAGTCAGGACACGTGTCAGAAGAAGAGGAGGAATCAAATTTTGTCAAGAACATTGAACGGGGTGCTGGAAGATTCAGAGGAAAGTTACCCTTCAAATGCTTTGCTTGTGGAAGAGTCAGTCACTATGCTACCAAATGTCCTCATAAGGATAAGATTGACAAGGGTAAGGAACCTGTTAGATGGAACAAGAAACAGAACATAAATAAGAAAATCTATTACACCCATGAAGATAGTGATGGACTTTCAAACAGTGACGAAGATGAACAAGGTAATAAATATAAACTCTTAATGGCTTTTGAAGATGATGATTTTGTGGATGTTATAGATGAAGAAAGTATTTATGAAGAGATTTCTAGACTCAAAATCTGTTTAGAAGAGAAGAATGTGATCATAGATACTCCACAATTCCAACTTGCTAAAAAGGAAAAACATCATGAAAAGTTAGAATGTGAAATTGCGGGACTGAGAAAAGAGATTGAGAAAACAAAAGCTCTTAATCTTAGATTTGTTAAAGGATCTGACACATTAGATGAGATTATCAAAGTGTAGTGCTCTCCACTAATCAAGACGGGTCTGGGATATAATGAAGAAACAACTCAAGCGCAGAAACCATCTACCTCCAAGAGTTATCTTGATGCTGCAAGGAGAAGTGAAAAAAGACCCAATGGAAATCACCAGGTAAATCAGGGGCAATCTACTTAAGGACAAACAGAAGCTACAACCAGCCACAGGTAAAATCTTCTCAATTTGCCTCAAGAATGGATGTCAATAGGAAATACAATCATTTGGCTGGTAGATTTGATAATCACAAGAATTTCTTCAATGGCCAATGTTTTTCTTGTCATAACTTTGGTCACAAAGCAGCTCAATGTGTTGCCTATAAGACAATCATGACTAGAGAAGCTCATAAATAGAGGAGTATGACTGGGGTCATCAAAAGGACTTACAAAAACTTCTCTACACTTGAAAATGAAATAGAATTTTCTATTTGTAACAATTTCGGTCATGAAGATTCTGAATGCAGGAGCAGGTTTCGGCAGACAACTCAGAAGGAGCAAGCCTCAAGTGCCGAATCATGGAGAATAAAAGAACCCCAACCAGAAAGATGTGGTATAGCCTTATATGCAGAAGGGCAGGAAAATAAATGGTACATCGACAGTGGATGTTCGAAGCATATGACAGGTGATAAAGAAAAACTTCAGTCATATAGTGCCTTAGAGAAGGAGAAGAAGGTTTTTTTGGGAAATGACACCCCTGCTCTCATAAAAGGTAAAGGTTCTGTTCAGTTGAAATAAAGGGTCAAAGCTGGAAATGTCATGTATGTTGATGGCTTAAAGCATAATCTATTAAGTGTCAGCCATATGTGTGATCAAGGAACTGAGGTAATATTTCGATCAAATGGATGTAGTGTTCGTGATCTTGATACAGGAAAAATAGTGGTCAAAGGCGTAAGGACTCCAAATAATTTATACATATTCAAAGAAGTACAACATCGATGCTATCTGAGCAAGAATGATGAACATTGGTTATGGCACAGAAGATTGGGGCATCTTAGTTTCTCACAGATAAGGAAAGCATGCAAATACCAAGCAGTTCGTGGTCTTCCAGACATCAGAA
This sequence comes from Pinus tabuliformis, assembly GCA_031772625.1. Classification (NCBI taxonomy): domain Eukaryota; kingdom Viridiplantae; phylum Streptophyta; class Pinopsida; order Pinales; family Pinaceae; genus Pinus; species Pinus tabuliformis. The sequence continues at coordinate 1,551,165,805 of CM062816.1, read as the reverse complement.
TCCCGGACAATACAATATTCAAATCTTGTCAGTTTGGTAAGAAAACTAGAACTAACTTCCCTGAGAAGGAAGGATCAGCCAGCAGGCCGCTTGAACTTGTCCATACTGATGTATGTGGTCCAACTAGGAAAAGGTCACCTCGAGGAGAAGAATACTTTATAGTATTCATTGATGACTATTCCAGGATGTGTTGGATAGGACTTATGAAACACAAAGACGAAGCCTTTGAAAAGTTCAAATCATTCAAATCCTTGGTGGAGAACGAATTAGATCACAGAATCAAATGCCTTAGGTCTGATCGAGGAGGAGAGTTTACCTCGAATGAATTCTTTGACTTTTGTGAAGAACATGGAATAAAAAGGGAATTCTCTATAGCTAGGACTCCTTAGCAAAATGGAGTAGTGGAAAGGATGAACAAAACGGTTCAACAAATGGCTCGTGCAATTCTTGATGAGTCTGGAACTCCCGCAACCTTCTGGGGTGAAGCCGCATTTCATAGAAAATTTTAGGGGCGAATGTTCGCCCTTTGGCAAAATTAAGGGGTTTTAAATTTTTAGTGGGCGAATATTTTGTATCATAGTACATTTTTACAAATCACCTCAAATAGCCCACCTTATTTTAAGGGAGAGGGTAAAAAAAGTAAATTTAGCCCTTGAATTTAGGAGTTACAACCTTCCATTCGCCCATTTTCAAGAATAGGTTTTATTTAAGTGAATCCTATGGGCCAAAGGCCCAAATACCATATTTATAAAAGAGGTATGGTAAATTAATAAAAATATAAATAAATGAGAAGTATGGTAAATAAATAAAACATTTTTTATATTTACTCCATAAGTCACCTTATATACATGCAAGGGTGTAAAGAAATAAAAATATAAGTAAAGTGGAGGTATGGTAAATAAATAAAACGTATTTTTATACTTACTCAAAAGGTATGATAAATAAATAAAAATATAAGTAAACTAGACAGATGGTAAATAAATAAAACCTCTTTTTATATTTAGTCCATAACCCTCGTTATATTTATGAAGGCTCAAGAAAGAGGTATTATTTAAGTGAATCCTATGGGCCAAATACCATATTTGTAAAAGAGGTATGGTAAATTAATAAAAATATAAATAAACGAGAGGTATGGTAAACAAATAAAACATTTTTTTTTATATTTACTCCATAAGTCAACTTATATTTACGAACACTTAAAAAATGCATTATATTTAGGTGAAACCTATGGGCAAAATACTATGGGACAAATACCATGGACTAGATTGTTATTAATACCATGAAAAAAAACATTATTGACCATAATATTAGTATTAATAAAAATAAAAATGGCACATGGTATTGACCCATGCTATTCACCAAAATGGCACATGGTATTGACCCATCGTATTCACCTAGAATGTAGCCTATTTAAATGGGGGAATTAAACCAGCATAGACCATCTTTACTCTGGATCTACTAACCTCCGAGAGGTATCAAATATCGTGATATGCAACCTAGCATACAGTGAAAAAAATTTATCCGATCAAGAGTAAAAATGGATGTTGTAATTTAATGTATGTTAAACATTTTAGCTTGGTTAAAATAAAAAATAAAATAAAAATCAACTATTAATTTTATTAATATTTATAAATTACTAATAGTAATTTTTAAGCTCCAGGTTTATGATAACCCATGGTATTGACCCATGGTAATACCATGGTATTCATGTGAGCATAGACTATTTAAAGGGGAAATTCTATCATCTTAGATCCATCTTAGTTCTGGGTCTACCAAGTGCTCAGAGGGACAAATAGATTTCATCCCCCTAAGAGTGGTAGATGTGGAGTTAAGATCGATATAGATTGGTTTTTATGATAATGAAGATATTAAATAGACTTAGGAAATTATATTGTAAAAACATCTTAAGGTGAATGGTTAAAGCATAGACATTGAACAAGTATATTTGTATACTTCTGTTTTAAACTGAAACAAATCCAGGGCTAAAAGGAATGGATTGATTGCACTAGTCATCCTTCTATAACTTTCCAACATATGCTGGAGTAAACAGATTGTAATTTGGGTAATTTTTCTAATTGCAAACAGGAACATACTTGTGTATTGGCAGGGTGGTTACGAGGTCCCTAGAAGTGATGAATTTGAATTTTTATTAGTTTTATATATAGTATTAGGTTTTTTCTCATGCTTTCTGTGAATGGCACGGGTGAATTTTATCCTACACCCACTAGGTTATCAATATGTAGTTTCGGTAATTTTGATTTCAAAAGATATTTTAAAGAAATGCAATGATTTCATTTGTGTATTCAATAAACACAAGATTTTATAATTGAGTAAAATATTCGCCATGCTTGGTGAGAGATTCGCCAAAAAATTATATATACATGTCATATTATTGATAAAATCGCCTTCCATTTTTCCTATATACCATGGAGATTCGCCCATTTATTATACATGTAAACTTGGGGGGGTTCTTAAAATTTTCCCTACCGCATTTGTTGCAGTTGTTATTCTCAACAAGACAAATGTTTGGGTGAACAGCACTCAAACTCCTCATGAGCTCTGGTATGGTGAGACTCCTTCAGTAAAATATTTCAAAATTTTTGGAAGCAAATGCTATATTAAAAATAATGATGAAAATCTTAGCAAGTTTGAACCTAGAGCAGATGAAGGTATTCTCCTTGGTTATTCTCCGCACAGCAAATCATATAAGTGTTACAACAAAAGACTTGGAAGAATTGTTGACAACATTGATGTAGTGGTTGATGACGAAGGAAACATTCCTAGGCAAGTGAATTCTGAAGATTAAGAAGATGATGAGGACTATCCTTCAACATCAAATCAGATGTATGATGAAGAAGAAGCTCAAGAGGCACCAGAAGAACATATAAGAATAGAAGATAAGACTCCATCCAGGTACGTTCAGAAGAATCATCCAGAATCTCAAATTTTGGGACAAAAGGAGGCAGGTATACAAACAAGAAGAACAATTGCAGAAGCCTCAAGCTATTTGGCATTGCTCTCCTCCACTGAACCACTGCCCAGGGAAACTTTTGAGTACCTTAGACAGAAGCTGAGAGTAGTTGATGCATCATCTTGCTATTGAAACCTGTCTGTTTAAGAGAAAAATGGGTGTACGCGAGTTGCCTGAGGAGGATCCGCGTACATATGCCGGTTTGTGCAGAGACAGTCATGTATATGGAGGCTTGATGGATATCAGTAGGGACAGGCTCTAGTTGAAGATAGTCTGATATGGGTCTGACATAGACCATCTGGCATAGGTTCAGGGGGAGCAGATAAACTTCTAATGATGCATTGTTGGCATTATCTTAGAAGCTTTTGGTTCAAGTTCACAGCTGTTGCTGGTTTCAGGTGGAACAAATGCAGAAAGAGAACAAAAGGAAATGATGGTTGCTGATATGAATGGTGATTGACAGATGCTGCTGATATCAGTTATTGGTGACTTTCATAAGTCTTGCTCTAGATATTTCGTCTCTATGTCATGTATCCCTTTTTTTTTCGTGTCAAGGTCATGTAACAGCCTATTTTGGTTTCCCCACTATGTCTGGGATGAAGATGTAATGTACTTGGTTGTCATATGTAAATTTCTGATGTATCCCCACTTGGTTGGGTGGACGATCCCCACTTGGTTGGGTGATGGATGTATGTATTGAGTCTTTTTGTGATAGGAAGGTCTTTTATGATGTATAAGTCATGGTTCTTCTTGAAGAACATCTTTTTTCAGATCTTGCCTACAGTCAGGGGGAGCATGGTCAGCAAAGCAGGGCAGAGATTTCATCATGTACTCAGGGGGAGCACAACCCTTTGCCCTTGATGACAAAGGGGGAGAATGACTTTGAGGATCTTGGGGTTGCCATGAAGTCCAAAGGGGGAAATTGTTGGCATTATGGCACTGATTTAGAGTTATGGCACAGGTGTTGTCCTTGATGGCAACTCACTTTGGTGACAGATATCAGTACAGGCTCTCAGAATGAAGGAAAAAGATATATATGCAGGTTCACCTAGACAAAAGCGCGTATACACGCAGGTTAGACTTTATAAAGGCGCGCATGCATATACACACACTTTCACGCAACGAAAAGTGCGTATATGTTGGAGAACTTACTTTTGGTCCGTGGTAGTTAGTCCTTGGTATTTGAACCTATGGTTTTGGACCATGGTATCTCGTCAGAAGTGTTGATCCCAAGTATTGGGTCCATGGTGTTGTTTTATTATGGTTTTGGACCGTGGTATTGTGAAAGTCCTAAGACTATAAAAGAGTAAGGAGATCATTTGGCAAAGGATCATCTAATTTATTTGAATATCTAACAAGTGCTAGATCTGAAATATTGGTGATTGGGGTTATGGTGCAGATCTGGATCTGAATGAAGGTGGAACCTTAGCACAAAGAGAAGGATAAGTTCTACTGATGGGTCATGATCTTAAGGCTTGAATGATAGTGTCTTTGTATGATTTTGATCTGTTATATGTGGCGCATGCTTGATCTATAAATCTGATAATCTGGGTTAATTAGTGTCTGAATATTTGATAGAGTGAATTATCATTTATAGATCTGTATGTAGGTTTAGTGAAGCGAAGGTGCATATACACGTTGGTTCAGTGAATAAGAACAGCGTATACGTAGGTTGATCCAAACACAGAAGCTTATGCACGCAAGTTTCAGGTTATTGAAGTAGCGTATATCTTTTGAGTTGTGATCTAGCTGCTTTTGTTTATTGTTGTAGTGTTCTGGGTTCAGATTTTGGTGTATGGTTACTGTTACTGTGTTTTGGGTACAGCTGTGAGAGAAGTGTCTACTTGATTCAGTTCTAATTGGTGAAAAGGAGATTGGTTGATGCAGAAATTCTTGATGATTGATTGATGTTCATGGATCCAGTTTGAAAATTCATGAAACGTGGTCCCTGGAAGAAAGAGAAGGTGGTAGCCTTCTGTAGGCCAGCACCTACGTACTAATATCTTGGCTAGTGCAAGAGGTAAGGGGGTTGTAGCTCCCTTCCTAGAGAAGATGGAGAATGAGAGAGGGTTGTAGCTCTCTGCAGGTTGCAGCCTGGCTGTTGGTAAAGGACTGCACCATAACATTGTAAAAAGAAGTCTCTAATTAAAAGAAGATAGAGACGAATTGCAGCAGGTGGTTTTTACCCACATTGGGTTTCCACCTTACATCTTGTGTTCTTGTGTGTGTGATTGTCTTTGGATCTGTTTTACTGTTTCTGGTTACTATTTATTTGATTCTAATACACAGATTAATGTTCAACATCAGTAAGATAAATTAAATTATAATTCTGCATTGCATACGCGGGTTTCCTTCTCTGTAGTTGTGTATATACGGGGTTTTATCTAACTGAAGTAGTGTATATGATCTGGGTTTGGAAAAGAAAATAAGTGACTTGATAATATTGATTCACCCCCCCCTAGTATTATTTCCAACACTCAGACTATTGCAGAATTAGCGAATTTTCTCAGACTATAGCAGGGTGCTGGTGCATGAGTAGTTGACATTTCTTGACCGTGCAGTTTTGGACTGCAACATATCTTTTTTGGGACTGTGCATACTTGTTGTGCCTCTTTGTTGATTTCTTACCTTGGACTCACATGTGGACTGTGAGCAAGAACCTTGATAATTTGTTGAGGACTATGGTTCGGACCTGCTATGATTCAATTTGATTGAAGGTTTGTAGGCCTTAAGTCTCACTTTGAATTTTTGTGCTTTTGGCTCAGCTCTCTCCTAAACAGCTCAGATTGCTCATTGGTGAATAGATATAACTATATTATTTGGACAGAGGATTATAGTATCACCTCTCTTCCTCTTTGATAGTGACATAGTTGGATTACTTAATCTCCTCCTAAACAATAGCAGCGATGAACTAAGTGAAGCCTAGTTTAACAGTGCATTTGAAAGCAATATTTTAGAGATTGTCTTTGAGATTGGGATCTCTTTGAAGAAATTTTGGAAGCACTCGAGATCTTTGTGCAGACATTGGAGAAATAATTTGAAGAAGATACCCTTGGTTGTAGAGCTCTTGGGGACAATATTTTGAAAACATATTATTAATAAGCCTTGAGTAACCTTAGAGTTATTGTTGGATATCACGATGCATAAGTGATGCCGTCATGAGGTGACTTGAAGAAATTTCTTGGACAATGAAGAGAAATGGTGACATCTTCTAAGAGATCAAGGTTTTCATTAATAACGTGATATGGAGATTAAATGAAGGTATAGCTGAATATTGATAGGACTTGGTGAAGAAGACTTTGGGAGGCAAGAAGTACAACCAAACATATCTTGACAAAGTGAAGCTAGAGGATTGGTGACCTTGGAGTTGGTGCTCCTACACTTGAAGTTGGTGCCTCAAAATTGACAAGGTTGGTGCTTGGCACATCCTAGGTTGGAACCTGGGTGTCTTCATCTAGGGTTGGAGCCCTACCTATACTGTACTTGATTCATTGTAAAGATTATATTAATAAAAGCGTTTATTCCTATTGTTCATTTTGTGCTCTAAATATAAGTGATCTAGTTAAATAATGAATCCATATAGGTGAGGATAGTTTTAGAAGAGGAGGAATGACCTGTTATAAGTGATCTAACTAGTAAAAAAATAAAACAAATATTGATTCACCCCCCTCTCAGTATTTCCAACAATTGGTATGAGAGCCAGTACCTTCACTCAAAGGCTAATAGCTTGAAGGTTGATCATTAGAACACAAATGGCGAAGCCAAGGAAGAAAGTATCCAATCCTCCTAAATATGTGTCTCCCTCAAACACCAAAATTGAAGTCAATCAATTTGTGAAGGTTCCACTGTTCAATGGAAACTTTGATATATGGGAGGCAAGAATGAGGAATTTTTTAAAGAATCAAGGCATTGAAGTCTGGAAATCGTTGATTGGTGATAGCATGATGGATGGAGAATCCAAGGAACATAATACAAGAGCAATGAAATCAAGCTTGAATGGGCTACCTGATTCTATAAGTCTAGTTTTGAAAAATGTTCAACAGCAAAAGGCATATGGGATAAACTTCATGATCTTCACTCAAAAGGAGCGTTGCAAATTATCTCTAGTCAAGAAAATGATGGAAAAAAAGAAGGAAATCCAAAGCCCATCAAGCAAGTTGAAGATAAGAGTAATACCATCAAGAATAACGAATACCTAGAAGATGAAGAGAATGAATAAGATTTTGAAGAAGATCACATCACTAAACTTATGGCTTGCATAGAATAGATTAACAATTTGAAAAGTGAAAATGAGGAAATTAAGAAGAAAGCGCAAGTTGGTGACCAGGAAAAGACAATGAAGGAAGTTGACCTTGTCTAGCTTCAAGTATAAGAAATAGATAAGGAGCTCACCAAGATTAAGGAAGAATTTCATCAAAACCAGAGAAAGCATCATGAAGAAGTCATATCCATGACAAATCAATTGGATAAGGCAAAGAAATGGGAAGATACCTTGTCAAGCTAGCTTGAACAAAGGCATAAGTGCCCTAGAAAACTTGAAGTAGACATTGGTAAATACAAGGAAGAGGTCTCCTCACTTAGATCAAAACTAGAAGAAGCAAGGAAACAAACACAAGGAGCTAAGAGGGCAATGGAAGCATTGATATAAGGACAAGTTGATAAAATAGAAAGGGAGAGAAACACCTTGACATGCCAACTAGAAGAAAAGGATGATGACATCATCAAGTTTAGAGCAAAAATTATCTCACTTAAGGCCCAATCATGTGAAGAAACTAAGATGATGGAAGAAATGAAGAACCAACTAGTTATAAAAGATTAAGATTCTGAAAAGTTAAAAGGAGAAGTTGTCTTTCTTAAAATGGAAGTTGACTTGCTGAATAAGAACTTGAAAACCGATCAAACCCTAGATGACATCCTAAGTCATCAAAGGTATCCCCTCAATAAACAGGCCTGGCTATACACGTGAATCCTCAAGCAAGAAGGAAAATTCTTCAAACAACAAGGATGTGAGGAAGCCAGGAAGAAATGTTGATGCTCCCAGCAAAGGAAAGATTTAAGTTAACATTGGAAGAAATCCTTCTCCAAGAAGAAATGCAGATGCTGTCAAGGATGCAAGAAGCAATGGCTATAATAAAAGGATCCCAAGGGAAAAATACATCAGAAGTACATCAAGGACACCTTCTTCTGCCAGGTACCAAAGCAGATTTCTTGGTTATTTCTATTCTTGTACAAACTTTGGGCTCACAGAAAAATATTGTAGGGCATATCACAAAGACATATTTAATGATCCCCGTCAATATTCAAGAATCAATGTTGCAAGAAGTCATGAATTACTATTCATGAACAGCATAGAGTGCTTCAAGTTTCATAATATTAGGCATATGGCACGTGATTGTAACTTGACTTGGGTCCCTAGACAAGCTAGAAATGTTCCAAAGAAGAAAGATACACAAGTTTCGAGAAGAAAGAAAATTGAATCTAGAAAACCCTTGAACACTCCAACCAACAACAAATGTTTTTGACCTGATGAAGTTATCCTTGATATTCCTAGTATTTGATGGGGAGACTCTTCCAAAAGGAATACCATGCATACAGTTAGGGGGAGCTTATGATGATTAATCATTCTTGCAGAAGCTATCCATGACTATGCCTTATGAAATCCATGATGACCTATATTGTCAATCATTCTTTGATAGATCATTTCTCATGAACACTCCATTGACGAACATGATCTCTTATCTATCCAATGGACTGTTGTTGAAGATGTCTTCCACTTGATCACTAAGCAGGTGATTTTTGCTAATCTAGAGGAGCTTCTGCAGACAAGGGGAGTTGGTTCATCACATAAAGGAATGTAAGCACATATATCATGGACCACATTGCCAGAAAGAAGAGAACCATGAAAAGGGGGAGTACCATACCCATGAATATCTACTATTTGTGAAGAAAAGAAGCAGCTTGACATGGGGCGTACTTGGACACCCTATTTGCCATTGATTTCAAAAGGGGAGAGAATTTTGAAAGGGAAATAATGTTTCCATCAATGAAAAAGGGGGGAATTGTTAATCAAGGTTGTCATTGATGTCATTATGGCATTGAATGGGATGGAAAATATTCTTCAGATGCCAGGTGATGATGTCCATTGAGGAAGATGTTAATTCACTCATGAAGAAGTGGCAAGTACCAAGTACCAATCATGTACCTTGATGATCTAGAAGCTCTTGATGACTTATGTGGACTACCTTGATGAATGAAAACATGTGATGAAGGATTAGATGATGCCCCTACCTTTGACGGTCTTGATAATGGTGTGAAGCCATAACCTTAAATGTCCTTATCCCTGGTGATCTTGATGATGGAAGACTACATGAGGACATGATGTTGCATATGATTGATGACATATCACTACATTATCTTAATGACATGGTGAATTGATGACATTGACAATGACATTATGACCCTATAATGAAGAAGGAAAACAATGAACAAATAAAACTATGAAGAAGCCCAACAATCGAAGGCATTATACCCTACACCATATTTTAGAGAATAATTTTTTCTTTTGAATGAGCTATTACTTAGCCTGAAACTCCAAGCGGTTTGGGAGAAATGAATTTTTGAACTTAAATTATTAATTTATGACATGGAACCAACTTGAGAAAACCTACCTTGTCGGCCAACAAAAGAGATGTGTCTGCTCAGAGTTCACATTTAAGAAGCCTATTAATAGGTGGTTCGAGCTCCTTGTCTGTATCATCATTTTTCGTAGATCAGAAAGACATAAGTCTATTATATATTCATAACTCGTGAATTGAAGGAGGCAGAATTGAAGACTTGTTTTGGGTTATGAAAACTGTAGTTCCTATAACAACTCAAACCTTACCTCTATCTGTCTCAGACCTGCTGTGATAAATTTCTTGTTCGAACCTACAATACTTAAGATGTTTTGAGAAGTGTTACTTCACACAAAAGGCTCTAAACCGTTGAAAAACTTGGACTGGTGCAGAAATGGTATATGATCTCAACTGCAGTAGGTTATCTCTGACTGTTGCAGAAGTAGTTAATGTTCTCAGACTTGTTGACGTGGTGAATTGTTCATTGTGCCAACAAAGGGAACCAACCCAATCGTATACCACAATTAGATCTGTGTTTGTTTGGAGTGGCTAGTTCCAACGGGTTTTAAAGGATCCCCTAAATTGATATAGGTGTTGAGAGATTGCTTCTTGGAGGAAGACTTCAATTAAATCAAAAAAATAAACAACTAACCTATATGTATCAGGTCCTATCTACACTGATTCTACCTACTTATGCTAATCCTAACTATTCTAATATATCATGCCGGACCATAATAAAAGAGATGAAACATCATATATAGATTCCAAGTCCAATTGAATCAATTACTGAATTCACCGATGAACAAGACTATATTTAATCTTGATTGCAATCTAATTATTCATACAAGAACACGACTATATTTAATCTTGATTGCAATCCAATTATTCATACAAGAATACACATTCTTCTTCCTACAAATAAAAATTGCAACTAATGTTTAATATAACTTTGGATCAGAGACCGGTCATGAGTTAACCATGATAACGAATTATATTCAAATAACCAAGACTAGTCATAAGCTGTGTGTTATCACTGTGCACAAAAACAAAACATATATATCCTCATACATAAAAGAAAAAGGAAAATGAATCTTAAAAAAAGGCTTCTTCTTGATCGAAAAAGTCTTCTTTATTAGCACAATAAAATCAACCCCTCTTCTGCCAAAAAAAAGTCCTCCTCCCATATTTGGAGGTAATATTTATGTAGAAAAGACTGACCCTCCGTCCTCCCTCTGACTTTCCCCTTTCTTGCTCTTTTTCATATAAACATTAAAATATACAGACGTAGAATCGATCGGTGAAACGACTGACACGTAGAAGGCATATCTGCTAGAGCGCTTTATTTCCTGGGGAGATGAATAGATGTTGATTAAAAGAGAATGATTCTGTGTCATCTCTTTGTACCTGTATTGAGCGGACATTATTCCCTATTATTTCTTGAAGGAAACTGAAGACACTGCACTCATCATCCCACATCTCGCATGATTGAAGGTGTGTCTAGAGGTAATAACATCTTGATGGATTAGCACTGTCATGAGCGCTTCCTCTTGACATAGAGCATGCGTCCATTATGCACTATGGTGGTTCGTATCCCTTTGTTATAGAGTATGTCTTTGCAATATCGACATCGACGATGCAAAGGTGTCTTCTTGATATAAATCACATTTATCCATTACTGTGTCCACTCGAACTCACCTTTCTTCTCTTGGTTCTTGCCTACATAAATAGTTCATATTAGCTACGATTATGAGAAATATGGCAAACATGCCCACAAACAAACCTTGCATTCAGTCACAGTTTCTATTTAATCTCACAATGCAGAGCAACTATATTTATTAAACCATTGAACCTGGTGTAACATGTATTCTCGTTGCCCATAATATTCATATTCAAGAATCGCTTGACAATGCTTCCAAAGCGGACCATTCACTCTATCGGATTTTCTTTTAAAAACCTGAACCACAACACTTTATTGGAACACATGGGAATACACGGGAAAACCCGCAGCTGAACCATAATTCCGAACTTCAAATACTATACACCCGGATCTATAATTATAGTTAAGTCCACTCATCGCCGTTCGCATATCGCATGTCATTTCACTTTCTCCAACTGCCGACTGTGATTTGCGATTGGCTAGACTCAAAAATATATAAGTTGTGTTTAATAGTCTCGACGGGTTTTCCATATTGCATCGTGCCTTACGTATAAGCCTTGGGCTCCGCCGATTACGATTTGCGATTGGTCAGACGCGAAAAATATATACACTACGGTTAATAACTTGGCAGGTCTGCTATATCGCATCACACTTTATGTATAAACAATGAACTTTGTCGATTGCGATTTGTAATTGGGGAAGTGGACCCGAAAAATATATGTGTTATTTTTAATAATCCCGGAGGGTCTAGTGTATCACGATGCACCTTATGTATCAGCGTTGAAAGTGTCGGTTCTAATATTTGATGTGATTGAAGACTTGATAGCATCACAATAGTTGATGGGAGATAGATCTTGGCCCTTTACCAATGCAAAAAGTGATATCCGATGGAGGGGTGGTCGCGCAATTGCGATAAGTGATGAAGGCATGCATCGAGACATGTGTAAAGGCCGAGGAGGCACTAAAAGGGTATGTAATGCATATTTGTATAGTATTTCTATTATCAAAGAATTGATATAGAAATAAGGACGCGATAGAAGGTTTTGAGGATTGAGTCCATGTACACCCATAGTAAAGAGTGGGCGTTGGTTCTATGTGTGGGCATAAAGCAACATGAAGGTTTATGAGGATTGGAAAAGTCCCAATGCAAGATATGAATGAAGGGCTAGATTGGGTTATAAATGAATTGTGTCGCAGAGACTTATTCAGGGGGTCTTAACCATTAATAATTGAAGATTTAACTTGACAAAGAGTTAAAATCCCTTGGATAAAAACAGATCATTTAGGGAGTTGTCGTTTGGAGAAATGAAAGATCAAATTTCTAGGGGAACCATTCAAATTTTCCACCAAAGAAGGTTTTCATAGGGTGGTGGTTCTGGCCACAACAAATGGCGAATAACTGGGTGAACCCGTTATCTTTGTTACCAAATAAACGTTGGATCAGTAGAACATCAGGGTGTTACGATAAACTTGAAATGCAAACTGTATAGATTGATAGGCATGGGTTCCACTTCATCATTAATAGCTTCAGGCAGGATACATACAAATAGCTTATACTTACTAATAGGGTTTAGACAGGAATTCTCCAATGGTCATATTATAGGATTTATTGACCTTCCTCTCCCTGTTTTCTACTTTCAAAATCCTTTTGGGGCCATCACCGTTCTGTCAATACATGTTTACGTGTGTACCTCAGCTCTTTATCTCTCATCAAACTTGATGTAGATATGTTTATCTACACTTTATGTAAGAATTTTAGTGCTATACTTTTGTATGATTGAATGGGGCGCAGTCATGGATCATGCCATACTTTTAAACTACTTAAGAAAGTTTTGGCTTGCTATGTCAACCGATACTCTAAGTCTAGCAATAGTCCCTACTCCAACCGGCTTCCCAAACAACCTGTCCTTCCATATTGGCACAAGGACTCAACATTTCATTTTATTTTACATAATTCCTTCCAGTTTTAGGCACAACGACTAGAGCGCAATTAAATTTGCCACAGGACGACAGTGAGCTTAGCCCATGAGAGGAGGTTTACTTGTAGATGACAGATATTAGACATTTTAGTGTGGTGGATGGAACTAATGGAGAATGACTGAAAACTTCATAAACAAGTATAGGCTACATCTAGATGGGATTTTAAAAATGCAGTGTTCTGCCATGCCAGTCCAGCTGTGGTTACACATTTTTTCATTTTATAAAGATGCCCTTACATGCTCCGGGTATCCAGGTTATCAATAGATCCTACCTAGTTCCTAACATGTGCCAATGAGTGTCTTTGATTTGAATTTCACCGTTGATTTTCTAGTTCTCATAAGCTCATCGAACGTTTTCTTGCTTTGCAAGGTATCGATGAATTTAGGATTGGCAGACTCATCAGCAAGTTACTTAGGGAGGCAAAAAGTTGAAGGTGGTGAATGAGGGCAATTTGAAGAGAGTTATAAAGGAGAAAACGAGACTGAAGTACCAAAATCAATTGGCTGAAAAGGACTGAAATTCAAAACAGAAGGAAAATAAACTTTGTGAAAAAACAAGAACAGACGGGACGAAAAATTAACTAAGATAACGATAAAAAATAAAATGAATCCTAACCTACTCAGGAAGTAACCACCATGTGGTGGCTACTGGAAGTATCTCTTAAGGTCTTGGCCATTAACACGGAGTTTTTCAGTTTCTCCCTGTAATGTTTTCAATGTCTAAGTTCCCTGACCAATTTTTTCTTCATCTTGGAACAAGCCTAGCCATAAGTGTTGGAATTTCATGTGCTTACCTTTTGGCTCACTCAACTTGTCCAATTTCAAGACTAGCTCTCCCACTTGATAATCTTTATTTCACTGTGGGTAATAGTTTGATTCATACCTTATGCGAATTGATTTATCGATAGCAAATTCTGTCAATTTTAGTGATGAAAAATAAGAAACATTATCAAATATGAGAGCGTCAGGGATGCCAAAACTGTTGATAATAAATTTCTCAATAAAAGATATTACCTCGTCTTTGTTAACCTTCTGAAGTAGGATGGCTTCGGTCCATTTGGTGAAGTAATCGGTCGCCATGAGTATACACTTATGTTGTTGTGAAGAGTTTGGAGTGATCTCACTTATGACATCTAGGCCCCATTGCGGGAACGTGAGATAAATCATAACGGGCCTGAGGGGAATGGCTAGCTTTCTTTCTCACCCTACGTTTCCCTCATCCTCGCTCCCATTCATAAGCTTGTCATGCTCCTTTTCATCAATGAATTCATTTTTGAATGTATTTTCGCAATGTAGGAACTCAAGGATTTGCTCATCACCTTCAAACAACTACCAATTTGAGATGTTATCAGATACGGATGGTCTAAAAATCAATTCAACATAATATTTATTCTTGTTTAATCTAAGATTAGGCAAAAGTTTCGCAGCCGTACCAGCCATCAGATCGGCATCTCGATTTTGTCCTCGATGTATGTATGTGATATTGAAAGAATCAAAACTATCAATTAAGCTCCATACTTCATGTTGGTATCTTACCAAGTGTGGCTAATTGCAATGTATCCTTTTCCTTACCTGGTCGACAATTATCTGTGAGTCACCAAAAACTTTAAGATTTCTCACCTTCATATCAATGGCTTTCTTCAAGGCCTGTAACAAGCCTTCATATTCTGCCATGTTGTTGGTGCATGCGAACTCCAACGGGCTCGACATGAAATGCTAGTTCCCTTGCGGGTCAATGAGAATGCTCCTAGCAGCTGCACCTTCTAGGTAGTTAGAGCCATCAAAATAGAGTGTCCAAAACATAGAATCTGATGTTATATCAAATGAATTTCCTTCTATGAAGTTGGCCCTATCATCTACCATATTACAAGGTAGCTCATCAGTGAGACTCGGGGAAGAGCTTCCAACCGGGTGTTTATTGCAGTTTCTTTAATTGTCTATACATGGAATTCTCCAAAACAAGTTTCCATGCCATAAACGTCGAAACTATAATTCCCAAGGGCAGAATTGGTAAACATTACAGGTTCATTGGGGTCATTTAGTTCTGTCACTACATACTTCATATATCATTCTCGATCAACTCTCAGAATATCACCTTTTCCCTTCTGAGGCAACGACAGATGGGACCAATCAGTTGAGAAATACCCATTAAGATTTACTGACCAATCCCTACTAAGAAGCATTCCATACGCCTCGGGTATGTCGACTACCACTATGTCAATGACTTGTGTGTATTGTGGTTTGGTAGCCATCAGAATTAACACATCTTTCAATTCTCCAATTACTTTCACATTCGTTCTGTCGAGTTGCATAATTCAAGTTCTAGTTTTCTCGGGTATTGCATGAAGTCTTTTAGCAACAGCGTAAGGCATAACATTGGAAGAGGCACCAGAATCTATCAAGAAATTATATACATTCATGTTGAAGATTTCAAATGTGATATAGAAAGGTGGAGTCATGGATTTTGATTTCCTTCCTATCATGGCTACACTGACATCTTGGGGGGTTTGATTCATTTTTGATAGAGTGGCTTCCATGGCTAATGGCGTTTGGGTTGTACTGGGTGTTCTAATAGGTCTGGTCACTGACTTCTTTGTTTGGCTAATCAGATTGGTGGGAGATTTGTAATTCCGTTCATTCGTAGCTTTCAAAAGCAAATCTCTTTGCTCAGTTAATTTTAGCACATTGAAGTATGTGATATTAGCTTGAGATTTTTTAAGATCATCCACAATGCTGTAATCAATGTTATAAATAGGGTAGGGTAGAGTAAACATACCAATTTTTCAATTCTTAGGTGGGAATTTACCATTTTGAGTCACCCTCATTGTAGTAAGAGATTTATTATCTTTCTCTGGATAGTTTGCAACTGTAGCACTCTTGGAATCACCACTAGGTCTACAGGCTTCATCACGCCCGCAAGTCGCCCTTTACTTCGTGTGTGGATTTCTACTGTACTATCTTCTTCATTTTCATCGTTCCCATTTGTGTAGGAATCCCATAGTACATTGACTTGAGATGCCTCGTCCAAGGGCTCTTCTACTTGGTACCCTTCCTTATCTTCTTGTTCTGGCTTCAGCTCTACTATAGGTTCTTCTTTGGTAAGAAGCGATCCAATAAGAGCCAGCTCTTCCATATTTAAATTCCATTCATTGGGTGGAGCAGGCAACGCAAGTTGACCATGACCACCTTTTGTCTTCTTATGATAAAAAGGTTTGAAGGATTTTTTGTTGTTATAATCTCCTCGATTCCCACTTGTACTCTCTACAGAATTCCTTTTCATATCGATCACTATGTTCGTCAATTTCATAATGGTCCGATGCAAACCTTCCACATCTGTGGTATCCTTTTCTTTGATCTCAGTCACTTTGTTATCACTCCCACTATTCTTCTTGGATGATTGAGAGGCTTTCTTTCCTTCAGTTGTATGATGACATGTTGTGAGACTGGTCATTTCATTCTCGAATTTTATTGCTTCATCGATAGCACCTTTGTTATAGAGTATGTCTTTGCAATATCGACATCGACGATGCAAAGGTGTCTTCTTGATATAAATCACATTTATCCATTACTATGTCCACTCGAACTCACCTTTCTTCTCTTGGTTCTTGCCTAGATAAATAGTTCATATTAGCTATGATTATGAGAAATATGGCAAACATGCCCACAAACAAACCTTGCATTCAGTCACAGTTTCTATTTAATCTAACAATGCAGAGCAACTATAATTATTAAACCATTGAACCTGGTGTAACATGTATTCTCGTTGCCCATAATATTCATATTCAAGAATCGCTTGACAATGCTTCCAAAGCGGACCATTCACTCTATCGGATTTTCTTTTAAAAACCTGAACCACAACACTTTATTGGAACACATGGGAATACATGGGAAAACCCGCAGCTGAACCATAATTCCGAACTTCAAATACTATACACCCGGATCTATAATTATAGTTAAGTCCACTCATTGCCCTTCGCATATCGCATGTCATTTCACTTTCTCCAACTGCCTGCTGCGATTTTCGATTGGCTAGACTCAAAAATATATAAGTTGTGTTTAATAGTCTCGACGGGTTTTCCATATCGCATCGTGCCTTACGTATAAGCCTTGGGCTCCGCCGATTACGATTTGCGATTGGTCGGACGCGAAAAATATATGCACTACGGTTAATAACTTGGTGTGTCTGCTATATCGCATCACACTTTATGTACAAACAATGAACTCTGTCGATTGCGATTTGTAATTGGGGAAGTGGACCCGAAAAATATATGTGTTATTTTTAATAATCCCGGAGGGTCTAGTGTATCACGATGCACCTTATGTATCAGTGTTGAAAGTGTCGGTTCTAATATTTGATGTGATTGAAGACTTGATAGCATCACAATAATTCATGGGAGATAGATCTTGGCCCTTTACCAATGCAAAAAGTGATATCCGATGGAGGGGTGGTCGCGCAATTGCGATACGTGATGAAGGCATGCATCGAGACATGTGTAAAGGCCGAGGAGGCACTAAAAGGGTATGTAATGCATATTTGTATAGTATTTCTATTATCAAAGAATTGATATAGAAATAAGGACGCGATAGAAGGTTTTGAGGATTGAGTCCATGTACACCCATAGTAAAGAGTGGGTGTTGGTTCTATGTGTGGGCATAAAGCAACATGAAGGTTTATGAGGATTGGAAAAGTCCCAATGCAAGATATGAATGACGGGCTAGATTGGGTTATAAATGAATCGTGTCGCAGAGACTTATTCAGGGGGTCTTAACCATTAAGAATTGAAGATTTAACTTGGCAAAGAGTTAAAATCCCTTGGATAAAAACAAATCATTTAGGGAGTTGTCGTTTGGAGAAATGAAAGATCAAATTTCTAGGGGAACCATTCAAATTTGCCACCAAAGAAGGTTTTCATAGGGTGGTGGTTCTGGCCACAACAAATGGCGAATCACTGGGTGAACCCGTTATCTTTGTTACCAAATAAACTTTGGATCAGTAGAACGTCAGGGTGTTACGATAAACTTGAAATGCAAACTGTATAGATGGATAGGCATGGGTTGCACTTCATCATTAATAGCTTCAGGCAGGATACATACAAATAGCTTATACTTACTAATAGGGTTTAGACAGGAATTCTCCAATGGTCATATTATAGGATTTATTGACCTTCCTCTCCCTGTTTTCTACTTTTAAAATCCTTTTGGGGCCATCACCGTTCTGTCAATACCTGTTTACGTGTGTACCTCAGCTCTTTATCTCTCATCGAACTTGATGTAGATATGTTTATCTACACTTTATGTAAGAATTTAAGTGTTATACTTTTGTATGATTGAATGGGGCGCAGTCATGGATCATGCCATACTTTTAAACTACTTAAGAAAGTTTTGGCTTGCTATGTCAACCGATACTCTAAGTCTAGCAATAGTCCCTACTCCAACCGGCTTCCCAAACAACCTGTCCTTCCATATTGGCACAAGGACTCAACATTTCATTTTATTTTACATAATTCCTTCCAGTTTTAGGCACAACAACTAGAGCGCAATTAAATTTGCCACAGGACGACAGTGAGCTTAGCCCATGAGAGGAGGTTTACTTGTAGATGACAGATATTAGACATTTTAGTGTGGTGGATGGAACTAATGGAGAATGACAGCAAACCTCATAAACAAGTATAGGCTACATCTAGATGGGATTTTAAAAATGCAGTGTTCTGCCATGCCAGTCCAGCTGTGGTTACACATTTTTTCATTTTATAAAGATTCCCTTACATGCTCCGGGTATCCAGGTTATCAATAGATCCTACCTAGTTCCTAACATGTGCCAATGAGTGTCTTTGATTTGAATTTCACCGTTGATTTTCTAGTTCTCATAAGCTCATCGAAAGTTTTCTTGATTTGCAAGGTATCGATGAATTTAGGATTGGCAGACTCATCAGCAAGTTACTTAGGGAGGCAAAAAGTTGAAGGTGGTGAATGAGGGCAATTTGAAGAGAGTTATAAAGGAGAAAACGAGACTGAAGTACCAAAATCAATTGGCTGAAAAGGACTGAAATTCAAAACAGAAGGAAAATAAACTTTGTGAAAAAACAAGAACAGACGGGACGAAAAATTAACTAAGATAACGATAAAAAATAAAATGAATCCTAACCTACTCAGGAAGTAACCACCATGTGGTGGCTACTGGAAGTATCTCTTAAGGTCTTGGCCATTAACACGGAGTTTTTTAGTTTCTCCCTGTAATGTTTTCAATGTCTAAGTTCCCTGACCAATTTTGTCTTCATCTTGAAACAGGCCTAGCCATAAGTGTTGGAATTTCATGTGCTTACCTTTTGGCTCACTCAACTTGTCCAATTTCAAGACTAGCTCTCCCACTTGATAATCTTTATTTCACTGTGGGTAATAGTTTGATTCATACCTTATGCGAATTGATTTATCGATAGCAAATTCTGTCAATTTTAGTGATGAAAAATAAGAAACATTATCAAATATGAGAGCGTCAGGGATGCCAAAACTATTGATAATAAATTTCTCAATAAAAGATATTACCTCGTCTTTGTTAACCTTCTGAAGTAGGATGGCTTCGGTCCATTTGGTGAAGTAATCGGTCGCCATGAGTATACACTTATGTTGTTGTGAAGAGTTTGGAGTGATCTCACTTATGACATCTAGGCCCCATTGCGGGAACGTGAGATAAATCATAACGGGCCTGAGGGGAATGGCTAGCTTTCTTTCTCACCCTACGTTTCCCTCATCCTCGCTCCCATTCATAACCTTGTCATGCTCCTTTTCATCAATGAATTCATTTTTGAATGTATTTTCGCAATGTAGGAACTCAAGGATTTGCTCATCACCTTCAAACAACTACCAATTTGAGATGTTATCAGATACAGATGGTCTAAAAATCAATTCAACATAATATTTATTCTTGTTTAATCTAAGATCAGGCAAAAGTTTCGCAGCCATACCAGTCATCAGATCGGCATCTCGATTTTGTCCTCGATGTATGTATGTGATATTGAAAGAATCAAAACTATCAATTAAACTCCATACTTCATGTTGGTATCTTACCAAGTGTGGCTAATTGCAATGTATCCTTTTCCTTACGTGGTCGACAATTATCTGTGAGTCACCAAAAACTTTAAGATTTCTCACCTTCATATCAATGGCTTTCTTCAAGGCCTGTAACAAGCCTTCATATTCTGCCATGTTGTTGGTGCATGCGAACTCCAACGGGCTCGACATGAAATGCTAGTTCCCTTGCGGGTCAATGAGAATGCTCCTAGCAGCTGCACCTTCTAGGTAGTTAGAGCCATCAAAATAGAGTGTCCAAAACATAGAATCTGATGTTATATCAAATGAATTTCCTTCTATGAAGTTGGCCCTATCATCTACCATATTACAAGGTAGCTCATCAGTGAGACTCGCGGAAGAGCTTCCAACCGGGTGTTTATTGCAGTTTCTTTAATTGTCTATACATGGAATTCTCCAAAACAAGTTTCCATGGCATAAACGTCGAAACTATAATTCCCAAGGACAGAATTGGTAAACATTACAGGTTCATTGGGGTCATTTAGTTTTGTCACTACATACTTCATATATCATTCTCGATCAACTCTCAGAATATCACCTTTTCCCTTCTGAGGCAACGATAGATGGGACCAATCAGTTGAGAAATACCCATTAAGATTTGCTGACCAATCCCTACTAAGAAGCATTCCATATGCCTCGGGTATCTCGACTACCACTATGTCAATGACTTGTGTGTATTGTGGTTTGGTAGCCATCAGAATTAACACATCTTTCAATTCTCCAATTACTTTCACATTCGTTCTGTCGAGTTGCATAATTCAAGTTCTAGTTTTCTCGGGTATTGCGTGAAGTATTTTAGCAACAACGTAAGGCATAACATTGGAAGAGGCACCAGAATCTATCAAGAAATTATATACATTCATGTTGAAGATTTCAAATGTGATATAGAAAGGTGGAGTCATGGATTTTGATTTCCTTCCTATCATGGCTACACTGACATCTTGGGGGGTTTGATTCATTTTTGATAGAGTGGCTTCCATGGCTAATGGCATTTGGGTTGTACTGGGTGTTCTAATAGGTCTGGTCACTGACTTCTTTGTTTGGCTAATCAGATTGGTGGGAGATTTTTAATTCCGTTCATTCGTAGCTTTCAAAAGCAAATCTCTTTGCTCAGTTAATTTTAGCACATTGAAGTATGTGATATTAGCTTGAGATTTTTTAAGATCATCCACAATGTTGTAATCAATGTTATAAATAGGGTAGGGTAGAGTAAACATACCGGTTTTTCAATTCTTAGGTGGGAATTTACCATTTTGAGTCACCCTCATTGTAGTAAGAGATTTATTATCTTTCTCTGGATAGTTTGCAACTGTAGCACTCTTGGAATCACCACTAGGTCTACAGGCTTCATCACGCCCGCAAGTCGCCCTTTACTTCGTGTGTGGATTTCTGCTGTACTATCTTCTTCATTTTCATCGTTCCCATTTGTGTAGGAATCCCATAGTACATTGACTTGAGATGCCTCGTCCAAGGGCTCTTCTACTTGGTACCCTTCCTTATCTTCTTGTTCTGGCTTCAGCTCTACTATAGGTTCTTCTTTGGTAAGAAGCGATCCAATAAGAGCGAGCTCTTCCATATTTAAATTCCGTTCATTGGGTGGAGCAGGCAACGCAAGTTGACCATGACCACCTTTTGTCTTCTTATGATAAAAAGGTTTGAAGGATTTTTTCTTGTTATAATCTCCTCCATTCCCACTTGTACTCTCTACAGAATTCCTTTTCATATCGATCACTATGTTCGTCAATTTCATAATGGTCCGATGCAAACCTTCCACATCTGTGGTATCCTTTTCTTTGATCTCAGTCACTTTGTTATCACTCCCACTATTCTTCTTGGATGATTGAGAGGCTTTCTTTCCTTCAGTTGTATGATGACATGTTGTGAGACTGATCATTTCATTCTCAAATTTTATTGCTTCATCGATAGCACCCTGTAAGGTTTGTGCGTTACTGCTTTTGACCCACATCGCAGTAGGGAGAGGGAGAGCAGTGATGTAGAATTCCATGAGCACCTCATCAGTAGGTCTAACGTTAGCTGGGATTCTATTGAACAAAGTGTTGAACCAGATGTTAAAATCCTTGAACTTCTCTTTGGTTTCCCTTTTCAAACAGGATAGTTTTAAAACTAAAGCCGCAGGTGTTTTTTCATCGCCAAATTTGTCTAAAAAGGCATGATGAATGGCACCCCATGAGGTGATCGATCCTATTCTTAAGCTAATGTACCATGTGGAGGCCACAGCAATCAGAGTAAAAGGGAATAATCGACATAGTACACCTTCATCAGCTACCCCAACATGCACACGACTAGGAAGAAAGAGTGAATATGGTTATCAACAGTGTCTCCCTGCTCAAGGTCAAATTTAGGCAATACTCTTTCTGCATTCTTAGGTAAGGCATGATGTTGCCTAGGTAATGCTACAACATCCTGAGTGATCCAGGGGGGAGTGCTCCCGGAGAAGGTGGGGGTTGATTCCCACCTGGAGGAGGTGCTAGAGGTGGATTCCCACCTGGAGGAGGCAATAGAGGCAGATTCCCACCTGGAGGGGGAACGTTAGCCATGTTATGGATAGGGAGGTTCTGGTTAAAGGTTTCTTCATGGTGTTCTTTGTTAGGATTTTCCAAATCAAGCCAGGGATTAGCTTTAGAGGGAGAATCCTCGGGAAGTTCTTCCCAAGGAGTGTCGATACTTTGCAAAGACTCTAGCACACTATCTTCAAGAGAAGGGGCTACAGATGTCTCTTTGCTTATGGGAAAGACCCTTGGATTTTTTTAGTTGTCAGAGGTAAAGAGTGAAATATGGGGAGCTGAGGGAGGGAATGAGCGTAAGCCCAAGTAAGTACTCTGACTGGTTGTTCCTAAGTGACAGGATACTCTGACAGTCTCTCTTCCTTGGGTCACCCAAACACAAGACTTAGAGGGACCTCTACTTCTTCGAAATGAGGCTCTTCCAAATGGGTGGAATGATCTTTTCAACCTTTATGATCCATACACTAATCGTTTCAAATCCATGCATGACATTTATAGATGAAATCATGAAAAACTGTGGACAACGATTCAGGCCCTCCTTCTAGCACTAATTTGTTGACGTGGCGAGTTGTTCATTGTGCCAACAAAGGGAACCAACCTAATCGCAGACCCCAATTAGATCCGCTTTCGTTTGGAGTGGCTAGTTCCAAAGGGTTTTAAAGGATCCTATAAACTATTATAGGTGTTCAAAGATTGCTTCTTGGAGGAAGAATTCAATTAAATCAACAAAAGAACCAACTAACCCATCTTTATCAAGTCCTATCTACACTGATTCTACCTACTTATGCTAATCCTAAATATTCTAATCTATCCTGCAGGAGCATAATAAAAGATATTAAATGCCATATATAGATTCCCAGTCCAAATGAATCAATTACTGAATTCACTGATGAACAAGACTATATTTAATTTTGATTGCAATCTAATTATTCATACAAGAATTGACATTCCTATTCCTACAAATAAAAATTGCAACTGATGTCCAATATAGCTTCATATCAGAGACCACTCATAAGTTAACCATGATAACGAATTATATTCAAATAACCAAGACTAGTCATAAGTTGTGTGTTATCATTGTGCACAAAAAAAAAACATATATATGCTCATGCCAGTGATAACACCCCGATTCCAAACATAAAAGAAAAAGGAAAATGAATCTAAAAAAATGCTTCTTCTTGACCGAAAAGATATTCTTTATTAGCACAATAAAATCAGCCGCTCTTCTACCAAAAAAAAAAGTCCTCCTCCCATCTTTGAAGGTAATATTTATGTAGAAAAGAGTGACCCTCCGTCTCCCCCCCTAACTTTCCCCCTTCCTGCTCTTTTCCATATACACATTAAAATATACAAATGTAGAATCGATCGATGAAACGGTTGACACGTAGAGGGCATATCTAATGGAGTGCTTTATTTCCTAGGGAGATGAATAGATGTTGATTAAAAGAGAATGACTGCATGTCATCTCTTTGCACCTCTATCAAGCAGAAGTTATTCCCTATTATTTCTTGAAGGAAGCTGAAGACATTGTGCTCATCACCCCATATCTGGCATGATTGAAGGTGTGTTTGGAGGTAATAACATCTTGATGGTTCAATGTTGTCATGAGTGCTTCCTCTTGATATAGAGAGTGCCTCCATTATGCACTAGGGCAGTTCATACCGCTTTCTTGTAGAGTATGTCTTTGCAATATCAGCATCAGTGGTGTAGAGGTGTCATCTTGATATAAATCACATTTACCCGTTATCGGGTCCACTCAAACTGGACTTTCTTCTCTTGGTTCTCGCTTGCAGAAATAGTTCATATTAGCTATTATTATGAGAAATATGACAAACATACCCACAAACAAACCTTGCATTCAGTCACAGTTTCTATTTAATCTCGCAACGTAGAACAACTATAATTATCAAACCACTGAATCTATGGTAACATGTATTCTCGTTGCCCATAATATTCATATTCAAGAATCGCTTGACAATGCTTCAAAAGCGGACCATTCACTCTATCAGATTTTGTTTTAAAAAACCTGACCACAACACTTTATTTGAACACATGGGAATAAATGGGAAAACCCGCGGCCGAACCATAAGGCTGGACTTCAAATAATATACACCTGGATCTATAATTATCTTTGGGTCCGCTCATCGCCCCTTCGCATATCGCATGTCGCTTCACTTTCTTCGACTGCCGATTGAAATTTGCTATCGGCCAAACCCGAAAATATATAAGTTGCATTTAAAAGTCCTGGAAAGTCTGTCATATCACATCGTGCCTTATTTATAAGCCTTGGGCTTCGCCAATTGCGATTTACGATAGGCCGGACCTGAAAAATATATGCACTGCAGTTAATAACTCTGGCAGGTCCACCATATCGCATCGTGCTTTATGTATAAACACTGAAATATGTCGATTGTGATTTGTGATTGGGGAAGCAGACCCAAAAAATATATGTGTTATGTTTAATAATCCTGGCGGGTCCGGTGTATCGTGGTGCACCTTATGTATCAGTGTTGAAAGTGTCGATTGTGATATCCGATGCGATCGAAGACTTGATAGCATCATAGTAATTCATGGGAGATAGACCTTGGCCCTTTACCCATGTGAAAAGCGATATGTGATGGAGGAGTGGTCAAGCAATTGCGATAAGTGATGAAGGCATGCATCGAGGGATGTGTAAAGACCGAGGAAGCGCGAAAAGGGTAAGTTATGCATATTTGTATAGTATTTCTATTATCAAAGCATTGATATAGAAATCGGGATGCGATAAAAGTTTTTAAGGGTTGAGTCCATATACACCCATAGTAAAGAGTGGGGGTTGGTTATATGTATGGGCATAGAGCACCATGAAGGTTTATGAGGATTGAAAAAGTCTCAATGCAGGATATGAATGAAGGGCTAGACTGGGTTATAAACGAATCATGCCACAGAGACTTATTTAGGGGGTCTTAACCATTAAGAATTGAAGATTTAACTTAGCAGAGAGTTAAAATCCCTGGGATAAAAACAGATCATTTGGAGAGTTATCATTCGGAGAAATGAAAGATGAAACTTCTATGGGACCCATTTAAATTTTCTACCAGAGAAGATTTTAATAGGGTGGTGATTGTGGCCACAATAGGACTGTAGCAGGGTGATGGTGCAGGAGTAGTTGACATTGCTTGACTACAGTGCAGATTTGGATTGCATCATATGTTTCTCAGAACTATGCATACTTGTTGTGGCTCAGCGTTGACTCCTTACCTTGGACTCACCTATGGACTATGAGCAAGAACTTGAATCATTTTTTGAGGAATGTGGTTTGGACCTCCTATGGTTTAGTTTGCATGACAGTTATCACGCCTCAAATCTCACTTTGAATTGTGGTGATTTTGGCTCAGGCCTCTCTTAAAAATCTCAGACTTCTCATTGGTGAATAGATATAACTACATTCTTTGGATAGAGGACTATAGTATCACCTCTCTTCCTCTGGGACAGTGACATAGTAGGATTACATAATCTCCTCCTGAACAACATCATTAATGGACAAAGTGAAGGCTAGATTAATAGTGCATTTGAAAGCAATCTTTTAGAGATTGTCTTCGAGATTGGGATCTCTTTGAAGGAATTTTGGAAGTAGTCAAGATATTTGTGCAGACATTGGAGAAATAATTTTAAGAAGATACCCTTGGTTGAAGAGCTCTTGTGGATGATACTTTAAAAACATATTGTTAAGAAGCCTTACATAACCTTAGAGTTATTATTTGAGATCATGATGCATAAGTGATGACATCATGAGGTGACCTGAAGAAATTGCTTGGTACAATGAAGAGATTGCCAAAAAAACGTCGCTTAGGGCCTCAAAACGGCTCTGGAAGTTCAAGACCCGAAAAACTGCTAAAAATAGTAAACTGTGCTACAATTTAGGAAACTGAAAAGACTGAAGGAGACAGTTGTGGGGGTCCAAATGGGATAGGTGGGTGGCCAGCAACATCCACCTGGATCATTCCTCCCCCCTTAGGAAGCAATGGTCCCCATTGCGTTGAGTTCCTCCATGAGATGAGGAAGCTTCTGCTGAGCGGGGTCTCTGGTGAGTTGTTCTGCAATCTCTGATGTGTCCAGAAATGGTGGAAAGCATGGTCAACAATTGTCCACCTTGAACACTCGGTGCAAGCGAAGGAATGGAGGAATGCTGTGCTTCAAAGCATTGTTGCCCGTAGCCTTGGTACTGGTGTAAGGACCACGTCGTAGTGGTCTGAGTTTTTGATGGGTTCTGGTAAGGCGCTCCCTCTACAGATGTAACCAAACTTTGTCGCCCACTTGAAGCTTGTGTGGTACCCCTGTGCGTGAGAAGTTGTTCCTGTGTTCTGTCATGACCATATTCCTTTGCTGATGCTGCTGCGTAGAGGAACCCTTTGCAGGGGTCATGGATGTAGCAACAATCTTCCCCTTACTTTGGGAGTGGACCAGACAGATGAATTTCCTGGTCTGTGATATGGCCTTGATACCTTTCTTGGTAGTGATCAAAGATGTGGCGGTAGGTGGGGCTACCTCTGGTATCCTGTATAATGAATTATTCAAAGAAATAACGACAACACGAGGCCTGGACTCATACACATCATGTCGCCTCCACAAGTATGGTTGGCCTAATAATACATCACAAACATCTAGAGGTGTAACATCACACAATACCTCGTCTGTGAAGGGCTTGATGCTGTAGGGAAGGCGGCACTGCTGGCGAACTTTGAGATCTCGTCCTTCATTAAGCCACCCGATACTATACGGTTGTGGGTGTGGTGTAGTTGGTAGGCCCAACCGCTTCACAACCTCTGCTGAAACAAGGTTCTTTTGGCTGCCACTATCGACAATGAATTGTAGCGGTGAACCCTTCACCCACATCTGTGAGTGGAAATGACGCTCCCCTTCCTCTGGATTTTCGGGCTCATCTTTCTGAATCTTGGCAGTGGCAACAGTGGCGTTGGGATCTGCATCAATGATCTGCTTCCCTTTGCAATTCCCCTTGTCGGGTTCTGGCTCAGGGTCGGAACATGCATCTGATTTGGAAGCCTTCAACTCAGCCACCAGTGACTGCTTGGTCCGACACTCACTTGTGTTATGAGTGGGACTCTTGTGGAACTCACACCACTTTCTTGTGTCCTTCTTCGGTTTCATGGTGTTGTTCTTTTCTTGCGGCTTCGATGGGTTGTCTTAGGTCACCCCGCCTTGGCTTTGTCCTTTGGGCTTCGGGTTTGCAGATCCAAAGTCTCGCTTCTTCTGTTTGAACTTTTGCTCGATTTTGACAGCGTATCGGTATGCTGTGCCGAGCGAGGAGATGTTCAAGAACCCCATCTCTTCCTGGATGTATATGTGTAGGCAGCCGCGGTATTTGAGTACCAGATGCAGCTCAGAATCTTTGGTACCCAACTGTGTGCGAAGGGTATGAAAAATGTTTGTGAACTCTGGCACATCTTGGTCTCGTCCCTGTCGCAATGTGGTCCATTTGATGTATTTGTCCTCATAGCTTCCGACAGGGTAGTATTGCTCCTTGATGGCATCCCGGAAGTCATTCCAAGTGGGAGCGGCTGAAAATAGTGAGCCTGTACTTTCATCCTTCTGCTCGCAGTAGGTTTCCCACCAGTCCTTGACGTGGGGGGCTGCTTTGAGAAGAGCGAAAACAATCTTTTCCCGACTTGAAAATTCATGAACAAAAAAATACCCATCTAGCAGATTTAACCATTTATCTACGGCATCTGCGTCTATTTGACCCTCGAAGATGGGGATTTCAAAATTAACTTGTACCTTGAAGGGTGTGGCATTTCCAGAGTCGCTGTTGGAAGCTGATACGTCGCCTCTGGGTAGCCGCTGAAGGATCTGCGCAAAGCTATCCATCATCGCGTTCCTTTGCCGCTCGAGCGCTTCTTCGAGCAATATTTTGATGGGATCTCCTGCCCCCTCGTCTTTCTTCTCATCTGCCATGGGAGGCCGTCGGGATTTGCGAGGCTGGTCTTGCAAAGGTTCGACCAGTTCAAGCCCTAACTCCTTATATCCCGACCTCGTTGGAGACATGCAAAGAAAAATAGAGAAAAGGCAGACCGCTCTGATACCACTGATCTGGATTTAAACAGGAACGCAACAGATTACAGAGATAACCATATACACAAAGATGCAACGGAAATAATACTTCATTTCATTAATGGAAAATACTGAAATATGCTTACACCCAGAAATGGAAATAAACCAACTAGGGCGATGGTAGCTTATCTCTGAGAAGAGATGTGGTGGCTACATGCCTCTGAACTGTTCCGAACTGTGTTACAATGAGGCTCCAAGGCCTATTTATTGTTGAGAAACAATGGAAAACCCTTAACATTCCGAAATCTAACCCTAGAAGATGAAACGCCAAATTGTGGGCCCCGTTTGGGTAAATTGGTACATCAATTTCCCGGGGTCGTAACTTTGGCATACAATCTCTGTTTGACGCGTACAATAGCTCGTTAGAAAGATCTATCCGAGCACTACAACTTTGGGAGGCAACATGGGTCCATAGACCCATGCTGCCCCAGATTCCCAAAAAACGTCGTTTAGGGCCTCAAAACGGCTCTGGAAGTTCAGGACCCAAAAAACTGCTAAAAATAGTAAATTGTGGTACAATTTAGGAAACTGAAAAGACTGAAGGAGACAGTTGTGGGGGTCCAAATGGGATAGGTGGGTGGCCACCAACATCCACCTGGATCACCCCCAAAGTGGCTGACAAAGACACTTGAAAGTGTTCATCCTGATGAAGTCGGAAAGATAGGAACCAGAAATTCAAACCAGCAAAATGGAGGTGATGTAGATGACTCTAATTCACCTGTTGATATGGATGTTTCTTATGATTGTGAATTGAACTTGTCTACAAATTTTAAAGCAACTTCCTTCAAAGAAGTTGCTTCTCATGAAGAATGGAAAGAAGCGATGCAAAAGGAGTATGATGCCCTCATAAAGAACGACACATGGAAGCTGGTTGATCCTCCAATAGGAACCAAACCAATTGGCTGCAAGTGGGTCTACAAGAACAAGTATAAAACTGATCGCTCACTTGACAAGCACAAAGCTAGGCTTGTGGCAAAATATTTTGCACAGAAGGAAGGGGTCGATTATGAGGAGACTTTTGCCCCCACAGCAAAATGGGCTACCATCCGGACACTCTTTGCACTAATAGCTCATAACGGTTGGAAAGTCCATCAAATGGATGTAAAAACTGCTTTCTTGAATGGAAATCTAAAAGAGAATTTTTTTATGTCCCAGCCTGAAGGATTTGCTGTGAAAGGATACGAACATAAAGTATGCAAACTTGTGAAGTCCTTGTATGGCCTCAAACAAGCACCGCGAGCCTTGTATGAAAAACTGACTGAGCATCTTCTGAAACTCAATTTCAAAAATTTTGATCTTGATGATGCAACTTTATTTGTCAAGAAAGTTGGAAAAATAGTTGTATATCTTGTGGTATATGTAGATGATCTTTTGATGACAGGGAACAATGAAAGCTACATTCCATCCATAAAGAAGGAATTGGGGAAAAGTTTTGAAATGACTTATTTAGGCTATGTTCATTACTCTCTTGGCATTGAATTAACCCAACATCCAAAGTCCATATTTCTTTCTCAAAATAAATACATTGGAGATCTGTTGAATAGGTTTGGCATGACAGAGTGCAATCCTCTTACTACTCCAATGGAACAAAACTCAAAGCTCACATCTATTGAAGGAAATGAATTTGAGGATGCAACAAAGTGTAGACAGCTTGTAGGAAGTCTCAACTACCTAACTACTACCAGACCAGACATTTCATTTGCTGTTGGAATCCTCTCCAGGTTTATGCAAAATCCTTGTGAGGGACATTGGTCTGTTGCAAAAAGAGTTCTAAAGTAATTGAATGGAACTCAAGACTTTGGAATCAAGTATACACAGGTGGACAACTTCAGCTTGATTGGATACTCTGATTCAGACTTTGATGGAGACAAAGAAACTAGGGTATCTACTTCCGGATATGCTATGAGTCTTGGATCAGGAGCTGTCTCCTAGAGATCACACAAACAATCAGTTCCAGCAGATTCCACAACAGAAGAAAAATATGTGGCATCAGCTGAAGCAACAAAAGAAATTGTGTGGCTGAGGAAAATTCTTGAAGATTTGTAGGTAAAACAAGTACAATCAACTCCACTCATGATTGTCAATACCTCTACAATAAATTTGGCCAAGAACCCAAAGTTCCATGATCGAACGAAGCACATCAATACTAAATATCATCTTATTCGACATCATGTTGAAGCCAAAACAATCCATCTCTGTCATTGTTCCACAAATGAGCAAATTGCAGACATATTCACCAAAGCGCTTGGAAGAGAAAAGCTTGAACGATTCAGAATGATGCTTGGACTCACCAACATCCCTTCAGATTAAGGGGGGGAATGTTGACACCTAATCCTTGTGATTGGGTAAATATATGTAAATAAATAAATGAGAAATATGAACAGTCATCGGGAGATGAACTGGACAGTCTCTCCCTCATGTATATAATAGACCTACCTGATAGAATAAAATAGATGAATCAGTTTTTGCTTTGTGGAGTTACTGCCTGGCCTGACAATCCTCCAATACAACTATAGAAATCAAGTTCTTCTTCATCCAAGTACATACATGACATCTTTCAAATGAATATGGGAGCGTGAGTCCCTCTTAAATGTTATACTACCAATTCCTTTGGTATTTTACCATCCATCATCCCCAATTTTTATGTGCATATGGAGATTCTTCTCCTCTAGGATACTAAAGAATGTTTTACATCATGTCATATGGAACTAAGAACCTAAATATATATACCACACACTCCCCATTATATTGTTTTCCATACATGCAATCAGGGTGATGTCTTCTCGAATTTTGAGGCAAGTGCTTCACCTCCTCTCCTCTTGAAGGCTTCTTGCTATACTTCTTGTGAAAACACTTTGTTGCATAGTGCTCGAATTCATGGCAATGAAAACAATTTATCTTGCTCAATTCCTTCTTCTTGCCATTGTTCTGGCTAGTCTATGGTTTTCTTTGGGCCTTCTTTCCCTTTTCAACCAAGGGAAAATTCTCTTCCTCCTCAGACTTGGATGTTACTCCATCTCTAGTGTTTCGTTGAATTTCTTCCTCCACTAAATTAGATCGAAGTCTCTCCCAATTTGGTAATTTTTCCCTTCCATTTACAGAGTCCCAATAGTTGTGCTAGGATTTTAGAATGCCTAAGAGGGCTAGGATCATTGGTTTTGGAGAGGGAATATTTTATCCAACTCCTCTAATCTCATCTCGACACTGAGTGGACCCGAACAGTAATGTGGAATGGTTTCTCCTTTCTGTAATCATATATTTCTAAGCTTTCCCCTCAATGCCAATCATATTGGTGTGTTAGGATTCAAAGTAACTTTTCCTTCCCCTAATATTATTTTTTAACTTGAGGAGGTGGAGAATTTTGACGATGGCATATTATGTTCTTCTAAGCAATGTCAGTAGGCCTTTTATTTAGATGTTCTAGGTAAAACAATTTGTTCGTATGTTGTTAGATATGATCAAAGAGGAAGGTCTGTAAAGTATAAATAATTGTGGTTGGATCAATATATTATTTTGCAACCATATTTTAGAGCAGAATATTTGGAGTAATTAACTTTATGTGTCATTTTTACTACTTCTGCCTCCTTAAAAATTTCCAGAGAAAAGATTTAGGATCCATCTTGAGGCCTTAAATGACCACATTTTTTGGTCTCAACCTTATTATGGACCTCGATTCCATAATTCACATACCTATTGATAGCAAAAAATTTCCCAACAATAGTTTGTAACTCTTTATGGTATGAGGTCCCAACTGGACCTCACAAAATTTGGTATGAGAGGACCATTCAAATTTTTTCTCAACTCCCATGCTTCGTTGTGTGTAAGTACTGTGATATGTGTGTGATCATTACAATGATGGGTGCACCTATGGGGCTAGTAGGTATACTAAATGCAATAATTTAACCTATTTAAAGGGGGAAATTGATGATAAAATTTGAGGTGATGAGTAGAAAATTACATATATCCACATTTAAGGATTGTTTATTATAAACTTGGAAGACATTTCACACTTAGCTTATCAAAACAAGACATAGAATAGTCATTGACCAAACCAATAAGTACCCAATGTAGAAGGCAACCAAATTGAAACCAAGTACAAGGGATGATACTTCCCAAGGATCAAATGTTCAGTTGTCAAATTCATTAGCTAGTAATTGAGGAGAACGTTAAGAGTATCTAGCCTATCCATTGGTTCTCATAGTTTATTCTTTACCTCTTTAATCGTGACAATTTCCTACAAAGCATAAAGGATAACTCATATGTCTTTTGTTTCTTATTTTATTGTTATGAATGCTTATTTTGTGACCCAACCAACTGGGAAAAACCTTTTCGACATCCTAGCCCTATGGAACCTCCACAAATTCCCTAACCATCTATGCCTAAGCCCTAATTGCCACCCATAATGTTTTCAAACCATGTGCTCAAATCATCAATTTCCTTTCACCTCTCTTAGCCTCCTTAGAGAACACTTAGTATCCAAACTCTTTCAACTTTATTCCTCTCCTCTCTCCCCAAAACTTCAACAAACCCAAATATGAAAAAATAACCAGAGTTCCTTCTCGCCATCCTCTCCTTCCAAGACTTATTCCCTCTCCTTCCCCAAAATATTTATTCCCCATTAATGGTTCACCTACCCATTCTTTAAGTCCCATCATTAACATTCCTCTCGTGTGCCCCACACCCCCCCTCCCCCCAATAATAAGAATTAATACATGATAATTAATTAAACAATTTTAGTTATTTAATCAAAGTCAAAGAGTAATGAGAGGGACAAAATTAATTTAATATTAAATTATTCATAAGGTTATACTTAAAAGCATAGTAAAGCTTAATAAATGTTAACGCTAATCATAAGCTTAATCATTAATCAATCATCTAGCATAATAGACCATAGAATACTAGCATATGCATGTGAGTTATGGGTATGTAGATATCATACACATACCTTGTATTTATACCTCAAAGCATTTTCTTTTTCCATTTAGTCCAATAGGTTCCATTTTTAGAGAAACATATGAAGCACTAACATTTATTAATGACTTCTAAATATAAAAATCTCCAAAGTGGAATGATATTTGTTTATATTGGAATTGTAGTCCACTAGTTTTACCTATTAGGATTTGTAAAGGCACTTCAATAAATTTAATATATCAATTCAAATTACACAAGTGACACCATATAAAGAGAAAAAATTAGATTAAGGTTGGTTATTATCATATTTGCATTGAAATTATACCTTTGTTTTTGGTTAAGTTAGGAGAAAGAAATGTACTTTCACTACGGAAAAGGGGCAAAAAATAAGTTTTTTTTTTTGCAAGGAAATTCGAAATACATTATTACATTAGTTTAGTGGTTGTCATTTATTAATACAAGTATGAAATTGAGGAATGGAAATGGCATCCAAATGAGAGACCATGAAATTAACAAACCTTGGACTTTGTGTGAGATCTCTACCTTATACCCTAATTTTCTTAGGAGTTTCTCCTATGATATGGTGAAGCATGTATCCCAACATAGACTAAATTAAATTAACGCGTTGTTATGAAACTAGCTCACAAAAAGATAGAAAAGATAGATCAACGCCTTAGAAATAAGCCTCTTCGAGGGGGCAACCTCCTTTACATTACACAAATGAACAATTCTTGGATGATTCAAATGACAAAACCTCCTTTCTATATATAGGAGTATAAGGGGTCATAATATAACCAAGCCAACCTAACAATAATAATATAAAGGCATAAAAAAACAATATAGGGATTCTATGGGGCACAGTAATAATAATATGGGGACAATAGGGGCACAACAATATTAATAAGGGATACAACTACAATAGTAATGGGGGAATCACTAGTATTATAGGGACCTAACATGGCCCTCTCCTTCAAAAAAGTGTTGTCCTCAATGCTTGAGTAGTTCTAGATGCTTCTGTATAAAATTCTCATCCTCCCATGTGGAATCTTCAACGGAGAAGTTCTTCCACTGGATGAGATACTCTGAAATGGATCGACTTCGTAGCTGTCGAGTTCTTGTTTCTATGACTAGTTCTGGTTTCAATATAATTTTTCCTTCCTCATCACGTTCTGGCAATATTGTTTCAACTGGGAGCTTGTCACCTATAACCTTCTTTAAACATGAAACATGGAAAACTGGGTGCACTCGAGAAGCTACAGGAAGCTCCAATTTGTATGCCATAGTACTAATCTTTTGCAACACCTTGTACGGACCATAATAATTTGGTGATAATTTATTATCCTTGTTAGCTTGCTTGAGGGACATTTGTTTATATGGTTGTAGCCATAGGAATACCAAGTCACCTACATCAAAAATTCTTTCACTATGATGTTGATCTGCCTGTTGTTTCATTCTATTATGTGCCAACACGAGGTTATCCTTTAAGAGTTGGAGACCTAGTTGTTAATTCTCAATGTGATGTTCCACTGCTTGAACGTTAGAATTTTATCTTAAATATGATGTGATGGATGGTGGTGGATATCCATAAAGTGCCATAAATGGGGTCATTTTTGTTGCAGTATGGAAGGAAGTGTTATACCACCATTCGGCCAGAGGCAACCATTCGACCCATTGTGTCTGTTTATCATATACAAAGCAACAAATATATCCTTCCAAACATTTGTTTACTATCTCAGTTTTCCCATCAGATTGAGGATGATAAGATGAGCTATGAGCTAACTGAGTACCGAGACAAGAAAATAATTCTGTCCAAAAATTTCCAGTAAAAATGGGATATCTTTCACACAATAATCTTTGGGTTTCCATGTAGCTTTTGAATTGTTTCCATAAATGCAGTAGAAACTGTACTGGCTTTAAATGGATGTGATAATGCACAAAAGTGTGCATACTTAGTAAGTTTGTCAACTGCCACTATGATGACACTCTTTCCCTTAGACTTGGGTAAACCTGTGATAAAATCCATTGAAACCTCCTCCCAACATTGGTGTGGAATGGATAAAGGTTGTAATAGACCTAGTGTCTTAATTGTTTCAACTTTATTTTGTTAGCAAACCAAACATTCCACCACAAACTTTTGAATATCCGATTTAAGGCCATCCCAAAACAATTCCTTCTTAACCATGTGGTAAGTTTTTAAAAATCTTGAGTGCCCTCCTAAGGGAGAAGTGTGCAATTCCAGAAGAATTTTTTGTTTGAGTTGGAAATTCTTACAGAGGTATAAGCGATCTTTGTACCATAATGAATCATTTTTCCAGCTATATGTATCAGATGTACTGGAATCTTGTTGTAACTTTCGAATAAGTGCCCACACTTCTTCGTCATTCTTCCATTCCTCCCTTGCTTCGTTTATCCAATCTGGTTGGATAATAGAAATGGCGCACAACAATGCTTCCACATCCTCATCCTTTCTTGAGAGTGCATTTGCCACAACATTTTGCTTCCCTTTTTTCTAGATGATTTCAAAGTCATAACCCAACATCTTTGTGACCCACTTTTGTTGCTCTTCAGAGAATAATATTTGTTCTATAAGTATTTAAGGCTATCATGATCTATTTTTACCTTGAAGTGTCTTCCCATTAGGTACAGTCGCCATTTCTTAAGTGCATGTAGTATTGCCAACATTTCCTTCTCATAAATAGCTTTGTGTAAAAACTTTCCCTTGATTGGACTACTTTCAAAAGAAATGGGTCTTTCATCTACAATTAAAACAACACCAATTCCATTTCCTGAAGCATTAAATTCCACAATAAAGGTTTTTGTGAAGTCCAGTGTAGCTAAGACCGGTGCTTGGCACATTGCCTCTTTAAGATGTTCGAAGGCCTTTATTGCTTCTGGAGTCCATGAAAATGCATCTTTCTTCAATAATGTTGTTATAGGTGCTGCTATTCTCCCATAATTCTTAACAAACATGTGATAATACCCTATCAACCAGAGAAATCCTCGCAGATTCTTTATGGATGTGGGGATTTTCCATTCCTTAATGGCTTTAATTTTGATAGGGTCTACCTTAACTCCTTCATGAGATACAATATGACCCAGATATTCCACCTCTTGTACTCCAAAGAAACATTTGGATCTTTTTGCATATAATTGTTTCTCCTCCAATAGTTGTAGCACCCTGTCAACATGTTCGACATGATCCTTCCAAGACTTGTTGTAGATTAGTATATCATCAAAAAATACTAACATAAATTTTCTAAGGAAGGGTTTGAAAATGGAATTCATCAAACCTTGAAATGTAGAAGCTGCATTGGTAAGGCCAAAAGGCATGACCAAAAATTCATAGTGACCCTCATGTTTCTTTATGGTATTTTTGAAATTTCTTCAGTCTTCATTCTGATTTGATGATATCCTTAACAAAGATCCAACTTGGTGAAGTAAATTGATCCATGCAATTCATCCAATAATACATCAATGGCAGGAATGGGAAACTTATCTTTAATATTGATTTTGTTGAGCTCCCTATAATCTGGACACATGCGCCATGATCCATCCTTCTTGTCCACCAATACTACTGGAGCAAAGAAAGATCTTTGACTAGGTTGAATTATACCAGCCTTTAGCATTTCTGCAACCATACAGTCAATTTCACTCTTTTGGGCATAGGGATATCTGTACGGCCTGATGTTTGGAGGAACACTTCGTGGAGTTAAATGAATAGCATGATCATGATCACGAAGAGGTGGGAGACCTTTGGGAGTCTCAAATACCTTGGAATGATTGTCCAAGACTTTTTGGAGATCTGGAGAAATAGATGATTTTGATGTGGAAACATCTAGTAAACATATTTGTGCAACTACACCTCGTTGTTCCTTTTTTAGAATCTTTGTCATACTGTTAGAGCTGATTATCTTTCCTGGTTTCCCTGCAATACCACTTAATTCAACTTCCTTTCCTTCTGCAGAAAATTTCATGAAAATTTCTTGAAAGTTAAAAGCTATTGCACCCAAGGATTGTGGCCATTGGACTCCTAGTACAACATCAGCACCTCCCATTGGAATGGAAAGAATTGGGCTATTCAATACATATTCTCCCATGGATAGCTTGATATTATGGCACTGCCTAGAGCAATTTATGGTTCCTCCACTTGCAACCATCACTTGACACTCTGGTGCTGGATATAGGAAGCAATTCAATTCTTTTGCTATCTTACAATGAATAAAATTGTTGGTACTTCCTGAATCAATCAACACTATTACCTTTTTCTTCTTGATATGTCCTATCTTGATGGTTTGAGGAGTGGTAATTCCAGCAAATGCATTACAAGATATGGTCGTATTCATTTATTCTTTATCTAGGGTTTGTTCTTGGAGTATATCCTCTTCTTTTGACCTTTCTTATTCTTTTTCTTCCTCCTCTTCATAATCTATGTAGAGTAATTTCTTCTCAGCACACTTATGACCTTTAGTGTATTTGTTATCACAACAGTGACAAAGCCCTTTTCCTATTTTTTCTTCCAATTGTTGTGGTGTCAACCTTATAGGTTGTGGAAGGCTAGGGGCAACAACACTTCCATCTTTATAGTTGTGAGTGGTAGGCTTCTTGGTTGCCATAATTTTTCTTTCCACTTTTCTTGCTAACCTGAATTCCTTCTCCAATGAATCAGGTTCCCAAAGATGAACCTCATGTTGGATATTATCCTTTAAAGTCCCTATGAACACATCAATCCTATGCTCCTCTAGAATATCTTTTACCCTTATGTTCAATTTTTGGAAGTCCTCAATGTGCTCCATCATTGAACCCTTTTTTTGAGACTTATCAATTGGCTAAAAAAGGTGTTGCTTTTTGTATCCTCATAATGTGTTGTCATTTCTTCCGTAAAAATTACCATGTGAAAATTTGTTTACGAGAGCAAAGCCATCGATATCATACAAACTGATTTGGTTCCAAATACAAAGTTGCAATACATACCTTTTGTGTGTTTTGCACATTATGGAGATTGAAAATTTTCTCCATCTGTAGTATCCATGTTGAGGAACATCAAACTTCCTCATATCGATTTTTAGAATATGGTGGGCCTTCAATCCAACATTAGAGTCTATGATATCATGATTAACATTTCTTTTGTTCTCATCATGAGTTTCCTTTACTAACCCTTCACCATTAGTGACCATTTCTTGTAGCAACTTATTCAAATTTATCTTCAATTCTTCCATCTTATCATCCATGCCATCCATCTTAGTGTCCATGCCATTCATCTTAGCTTCCATGCCATCCATCTTAGCTTCCATTTCATTCATCTTAGCTTCTACACCTTTCTCTAAACCATCCATCTTAGATTCTGTTACTTTTTGTGCGAGTGACATTTGTTGCACTTAGTCTCGTAATTTTGATATATCATGTTGCATTTCTTCCTCTTCTTCATGAGTCACGCTAGAGCTTTCAGGTTACTTACTAGGTGTTTGCATTTTCTTTCCTCGGAGCTTCAATTACTGATAATAATGCTTTACTATGCCCTTTGAATTCCTTCAAACTAATTTTTCAAACCAAGCTTATGCAAAATTAAAAAAAAACAACACACCCTTTTTCACTTTGTAGGAGCTCGATATTGAATTTGATGTATCTCTGTAATTTCAGATCATCCAGTTCTAAAATTGCGATCTGCAGTAGCCCTTTATGCCCCCTTTCCAATTCCACTAGTCTGATCAAATTTAGATTCTCCAAGAAAGAGTTATGCACAATCTCCCAAGATGACCCGATTGTAAACCTTTTCAGAAGAGCGAACTTATATGATGTGCCACGTGTCACTTTTTTGACCTTCAGATCTAAAAAATATACATGAGAAACTATAGTCCGTCCTATTTCTGTAACTTCTAACGAAATTTCAATCCGATGCACAAAAAAAAAGTTATGACGATTTTCCCCTGGTCACCTGGTTGGAATGAAATTCGAGAGTCTGCAAAAAGGCCAAGTTCCTCATATCATATCTTCGCAAATATAGCGTGAAAAGATCTGAAATTCAGACTCGAGGTTCATAACGATTTTGTCCCAAATGGATTTTGTTTTTAGTGTCTGAAACGTTGTATAAAACAAGTTATAGCACAAATTCCATGATGACCTGTTTGGAGTAGCGAAACCCTAGAATCCAAAGCTCTAATACCAGATGTTATGAAACTAGCTCACAAAAAGATAGAAAAGATAGATCAATGCCTTAGAAATAAGCCTGTTCGAGGGGGCAACCTCCTTTACATTACACAAATGAACAATTATTGGATGATTCAAATGACAAGACCTCCTTTCTATATATAGGAGTATAAGGGGTCACAATATAACCAAGCCGACCTAACAATAATAATATAAAGGCACAAAAATAATAATAGAGGGATTCTATGGGGAACAGTAATAACAATATGGGGACAATAGGGGCACAACAATATTAATGAGGGATACAACTACAATAGTAATGGGGGAATCACTAGTATTATAGGGACCTAACACGCCCAAATTTGCACTAGTATAGATATTATATCTTGTACCAAATGGAAGTAGTCCGTTGTCATGACCCTCCATATCAACATTTTCTTCAATAAATATCTTAGTCTTGAAGGTAAATGGGCTCTTCCATATAGTTAGGTATTTTAAAATTAATTTCATATTAGATCCTTTAGATAGATTATGACAACTAATCGTCAATATTTTATGTTTTTCTATGCAAAATCAATAGAGAAGTGGGTGAACATGCAATGGGCCCTTTTTGTGATATATTAATGAATTATAGATGATGAAAATCAATGTCACTCATCACTTTATCTAGTTTTTCTTGTGCTAAAAATATAAACATATCATTCCATAGGTGAAGATATTAATAAGATCCCCTAGAGGAACTATTAATGAAGATGATCCCAAAAAATAAGCACAACACCCTTTGTCAAAAGTATCTTCATCCCAACATGATCTCTCACACTACTATGTGATATTTCATATATTTATTTTATTGGTTCTTATAGATCTTATGTCACCCTAAACATAATACATCCTCCTAACAATATTTTCACTCCTTACATATAAATCTTAATATTAAATGTGTATTAACCTTCGCCATAATAGTAATAGATATAAAAAATGTCACCCTAATCATAATACATCCTCCTAACAATATTTTCACTCCTTACATATAAATCTTAATATTAAATATTCATTAACCTTTGCCATAATAGTAATGGATATAAAAAATGCAACAAGAAAAAAATCTAATTCTTTTAAATGAGAACCAATTGTAACTTTAACACCCTTTATATATTTTGTACAATAAAAAATTATTTTGTTTCAAACTCTTTTTCAAATTGCCTAAATGTATTTTCCTATAATTGATCAATAATTTGTGCATATTATCTTAATATTAGATATGCATTAACCTTTTCCATAATAACAATGGATATAAAAAATACAATCTAAAAAAATCTAATTCTTCTGAATGAGAACCAATTATAACTCTAATACCCTTGATATATATTGCACCCTCTAACACTCTTTATATATTTTGCATGAACAAAAGTTGTTGTTTCCAACTCTTTTTCAATCATCTAAATGTGTTTTCCTATTCAATAATTTGTGCACTACACATAGGTTTCCCATACCCCATTGGATTTCCTATTCCTGCTACTAGCTCAATTGATTCAGTAGAGAGGAGCCCATAACCAAAGGGAAAAAATGGAGGGGAGTGTGGAGATTTCCAAGAGCCACAGTAATTGTTGCCCCTCCTCACCACGACACTGCTAGCAGGGCCGTGTGATTTACTCTCAGCATCCATGGGGCAAAAAGTCTGGAAGGAGCCCATAACCAAAAGGAAAAAATGGAGAGCAGTGTGGAGATTTCCAGGAGCCACAGTAACTATTGATTCAGCAGAGATGAGCCTATAACCAAAGGGAAAAAATGGAAAGTAGTGTGGAGATTTCTAGGAGCCAAAGTAATTGTTTCCCCTCCTCACCACGACACGCTAGTGGGGCCGCGGGATTTACTCTCAGCATCCATGGGGCGTAGGGTCTGGAATAGTAACTATTTCCCCTCCTCACCATGACAATTCTAGCAGGGCTGCGGGATTTACTCTCAGCATCCATGGGGTGCAGAGTCTGGAAGGAGCCCATAACCAAAGGAAAAAAATAGAGAGCAGTGTGGAGATTGCTAGGAGCCACAGTAACTATTGATTCGATAGAGAGGAGCACTTAACCAAAGGGAAAAAATGGAGAGCACTGTGGAGATTGCCAGGAGCCATAGTAACTGTTTCCCCTCCTCACCACGACACTGCTAGTGGGGTAGCGATATTTACTCTCAGCATCCATGGAGCGCGGAGTCTGGAAGGAAGTGTTCACACAAAAATACCAAAAGCTCAAGTCTCGTGCACTCCTTCTTTCTCTCGTTTTCGCTCTTCAAACACGTCAAACACTTAAATTTTTTTAAATGTATGAATCAATTGCAGGACCAAGATATCCAGTTGGCCTCCAAAACCCTTAAAAACCTAGTTAGGGAACCCTGACCAAACATAGGAATGTATTTGAAATCTAGCGTTTGTAGGGTTTGTGAATAAATGTACTCTGTTGAAGGATGTTGCCACTTCCATACCCAATTTGTAGGATTTAGGTATTAAGGGCTTGACTAGGATTTTTAAAAGCTTAGCCCTCTTTATAGCAGGAAAATCCTCAAATTTTCCTACTTGTTCTCCTTCTCAGACCTTGACTACACTTTGTAGTCTTGTACACAGCTCCTCAACACATAACCTCCTCAATACTTCTGAATTACCCTCTAACGATAGCGATTTCCACTGGAATTTGGTCACGGCCCTTTGTATTTTCTTCTCAGATTCTAAATGAAAGAACGTAATTCCACATTTAGCACAACCTTCACCTTGTGAGCAGATAATGTAACGTTGGGACTATCAGGAATGTACCAGCGACAAACACTCTACTTATGTTGTAGTAATCTACAAGCTGCAATGGTGTTTTAGAACACACGTAGGAAACACCATTCACTACATAACATTGTTTGCCATCAATGGTGGGGGCTTAGTTTGAGAGGATTATTGTTCGAGTAATGTTGATTTTCCCGTAGTGGAAAGATCCTTCTGGATTTGGACGAGCCACACTGGCTGTCCAGTTCCATCTGTACAACATTAGCCATTCAAATTTTGAGAACTTGATTATATAGGATAAGTACAAACTCCTAGATATTTTAAAATTCAACTTTGTTTAGCTGATATTCTTTGGGGGATTTTTCCTTCTTGAACCTAACCTAAACAATATAATCTAGAACATGCTTTAGGAGACTTGAACCTAGATAGATGAGATGGCAAGCCACAATCCCAACTAATCAAACCAAAAAACAATTAACCATTCTTTGAAATTTATTTTTAATAGCTATCCCCAATTTATATGATGATCTTTTATCTGTATTTTCTGGTAATCATAAAACATTATCAATCATACAGATATACATTCATCTATCTATTTATTTGTAAAATCTATAAGATTATCTCACACATGAATTATGCTAAAACCAAAGTAATCAAGGCAAGAACCAAACCTGATGGTTCTGGCCTGGTTCACAGACCAATTAATCTCGGTTGTTGGACCCCTGGAATTGGTCCAAAACCTACTTCTGGGAATTGTTGTAGCAGAAAATGCCAGTATTAAAAATAACAGGACTTTTGAAACAAGTAGATGCAATAATGTAATAGTCCTGAGGTGGCTAATCCGTAGTGACCATAGCAAAGTAGGACTGGCCAACATGAATGTAAAGAGAATCATATACATTTCGAATGGTGTGAGATCCTTCTACCTCCACAAGCTTCAATTTGTGATCTTAAATCCTGAAGTTCAAAGATGATGACAATCCCACATTTGAAATTCAGAGGCGGTATGTTTTCCTTGCAGATTAACAAATGTGTCATTTTAGATACATGTCAAGAGAAGAACCAATGGATTCAAAATCCATCAGATAAAATCAAAATAAACTGGATCTTGTGAATCGTTGAAAGGCTAGAAACACCTATACTAAATCTACCAAACTGCCTTATGATAGAGATTAGTGATAAGTACCTTGTTCCACTGTAATTGCTATTTCATTTGGTAGCCCACGACCATGAATGTGAACAACATCAGGATTACCAATAGATCTTCCCACATCAAGTGTTCTTCTAAGGATCTGCCTAAAGATAGAATATGGTCAGATTGATGCATTGCAAGAGAACATTCCACTGGACACGCTGAAGTTGAACATACCCAGTCTTTTTAATTTCAAGAGATATACATGTTTCAGGGATGGATTAATAATTTACAAAAGCGTTGGTTTTGTACCAGTTACCTATGTGCAGAGTGATATCACCATCAGGTGGAGGGAATGGAATAGGGATCAGGGTCCTTCTAACCACATTTAGTCCTCCAAATCCCCCTGCAACTTTATGAAAATACAATGATGGGAAGTAATAGTAGATACCTATCTGGTCCTTCACCTCGAACTTGGACGTGGAGTTTTCCTTTGGTATGGGGCAGTTTTTGCTAGGTACTCCATCTTTCCATGAATTTCTCCATTGCTGGATGCCACTCCTGTACCAAAACTTGTTTAAAGACCTCAATGCAATATTGTAGATCACCAAATAAATCCATGAATCTCAGTTGGCCAATCCACAAAGATAGAAACCAAAGAATTTACCAAGTTAATAAGAAAGCTTGATTCAGGTTATTAAATACATTCACAAAGATGTATTCATTGGTGACACTGTCACTTTGGGGTCTAGGAAATTGTCCATTTATTAA
Source organism: Pinus tabuliformis (assembly GCA_031772625.1). NCBI lineage: Eukaryota > Viridiplantae > Streptophyta > Pinopsida > Pinales > Pinaceae > Pinus > Pinus tabuliformis. The sequence continues at coordinate 1,551,121,146 of CM062816.1, read as the reverse complement.
ATCCCCTGCAACATTAACAGAATGTGTCTTAGAAAAATCCTGGAAAATCATTTGTGAGCTACAACTATTGGCATTGAAACAGGCTAGGATTTTTCAAAACTGTACCTGTTGAGGAATACCAAGAGCTCGTATTGCGCCCCATGGAATGTTCCATGTAAAATATCTATAGGGATATTCAGCTAGAGAACAACAAAAAAATGCCATGATGAAAAACAGCCTCAAGGAACCGATTGAATTCTTCCTGAAGATCTTTGGCCCTTTTTCTAGGTCTTGTTTTATATGTTTATTAGTTTCCAGCAAGATGGGCTTCTTCAACAATGGTTTCTTTTACTCTACATGTTAATAAATTGGCTTCTTCAGAAAATATGTTGCATTCTCATATATATTAGAGAAAAGAGCAGCCAAACAACATAGATCTTGCAATGCACAATAGTTATAACAAAAGAAATTCTAATTAAATTGAATGGACCGACAATCCACATTCCATAAATGTGGACTGAGATAGTAGAAGCAATCAATACCTTAATCCAACTTTGTTATAAACAACCCAACACAAGTTAGGCCTTAAAATTATGCACCAAATGCACAAATTCTTGGGCAACTCTTTACTCCATTCTACCTTTGGCCTGTAATTTTTTTATTATAAAAAATGTACCTGTGATTGTGTTTGTGGTTGTATTGATCTACAAGCCTGACAAAGTTTAGATGACAGAGAGGATAAATATTAAGGACTCGTTATTGTCCTCCTCTCAACCTCTGTCAGTGATGTAAAGTAGAAAATTATCACAGGCACTTTCTCTATGGATATCCTGTAAATTTTAGCATAAAAGTGCCCATGAAAGAGGGAAAGTTCCACAATTGGGCTGGAGTCTTTAGGGGGAAGATGAAACAACTTCTAGAGGAAAATCAAGATGGAACACAATTCTTCCAACTAGCAACTATAGAGATATTAGCTTAACATTGAACTCCAAATGTTTCCTGTGTTCAATCCCTGTGAATGCTTCAACTTCTTTCTACCATTCCCCGATTTCCAACATATGCCTTTGTGTTCACTACACAAGAATCCATCACAAATTTTCTTCTAAACTTGGTTCTCAAAATCTTCATTCCATTTATCCCAACAAATGGTAGAATTCATTACACTACACTATGCCTCCACTTAGCACTATCTTCTTTCCACACCACTTCACTCCTCTTTTCACCTCATCAAGCCCAAATAAAACACAACAACAATTGCTATAGTGGCAGTGAGTTGCTGCCACCACCCTAGCACTATAAAAAAAACAACAAACCACCACTCTCTATCACATTGGAGGCCAAATCCTGGAATGAAGACAAATAACTCAAATAGACTTCCAATTCCAAACCAAACAACACTCACGCTTGGAGAGGAAACCAAAGTTCATAAAAAGGGAAATAATGAGTCCTCATGCTAATGTCTGGTCAAATAAACCCACATGTAGTACCAAACTCCTCCATCACACACTTCTGAACCACCCACACTAGTGTGAGGAAAGAATGAAAGGGGAGAAATTGATGTATTAACTTACTATCATGTCTGGTTTGCATGATTTGACAAGTGTCTAAATGAGGGGGCTTTCCATAAGATTCAAATGCATCATGAACAAAGTAGGATAGTGCAGTCAATGAAGGGATTTTCACAGCAAGGAATTCAAAGAGAGTATTTCGGTGTTATCTTTCCAAGAAGTATTGTTTTAATATTTAAAGGCATTTTACAAGCAGTTTCAAGATATTACTTTGGGTTGTCTGCAATGTTAGTACTATAGTGAGGAGGAACTCGAGCAATGGCCGGCGTATACGAAGTTAGGGTTTCAGCAGGTCTTGTGGTCGCCGGCGATGCTCCCACTGGTTTTTTGGATGCAGGATCGGATTGGAACCAGGACGTGGGCTTCATAGTTTTCGATCGTATTTGCAGACCCTGGCCCGGATCTATAAACGAAGAGGCGCTGCAGGTTTTGATCCCACACAATCTTTTTATCGAGGTCTTTCCTCTTCCTTTGGCACGATCAGTCTGTCTCAGGGCGAATCGGGGCATTGCGTTTCACTGTCTGGGGATATTTTTTCCAGATCTATCGCACTTCAGTAATGAGATCTCCACCGCTGGCGGCTCACCTTGGACGGATTTCCCTGCCCGCGTAAATGGGGACTCCCTTCTGGGATTGCTGCGGTTTCGATCTACATTACGGCTGCTTTCCAAGGTTTTGGTAAAAGATCTACTTCGAGACGGAAAGCGAGAGCCGGTACTCCAAAGGGTTGAGGCCACTCGTTTCTCGGGGGCTCTGGAGAGGGAGGCGGCTATATTGACAGCCGGAAATTTTAGCCACAAGAAGTCCATTTTCAAGACGCCCTCTGGGCGTATGATACAAAGCCCCCAGCATCCTCTCAAATGCCCTGATTGGGGAAACGGCTCACCAGAACGGGCCAATCGCTATAGATCCGGGGAGGAACGTTTGGATCTGGCCAGATCTAGGCAAAAGTCAGTTGAAAGCCAGCCAGATCCAGAACTCAAACCAGTAACAAGGAACCAGAACAAGGCAGACACAACAGATCTGACACAAATCTTTATTAGATCAACAGAAGGAAGGCACTTTTGTGTGCAGATCTGGGTATGGATGACTGTATTGGACTTAAAAAAAGAGATACAGGTCAAACTGGGCACTCCAGCTGCATCACAAAACCTATTATTTTCTGGGTTATGCATGCAGGATCAACACACCCTCCAGCATTACAGGGTTGCAAAAGATTCAACTGTTATTCTCAATCTCCGGCTGCGAGGTGGATCAAAGGGATCTACATCAAAACCTACAGGATCCTACAGAGATGCAGCAAAGGGGACAGAAACTCAAAAGGGGAAAGAACATGCAAATGTAAATACCCCTCCAGGGCATTATATCATAGATGAAGCACCAGAGAGCCCATCCATACTGTTGGATATCCCAGAGGTAAAGGGCATTTTCACAGATCTACAAAAAAATGCAATCATTTGTAGATTTAACGGCTTCTGGCCTAGATCGGATGCTTTGTATCAATGGATACACATGACATGGACAAAAAACTGCCGGATTCACCTATGCTCGAAAGGTTTCTTCATAGTAGTCTTTCGCGTCGAAGAAGAGAAGGATAAAGCTCTTACCGAAGGACCATGGTTCTGGGGCAGTGCGGGATTATTTGTTACCCCCTGGTTCCCGGAGTTTGATCCAAACTCCATGGTGGTATCAAAAATGCCGGTATGGGTAAGGCTACATAATCTTCCGATGCATTTTTGGCACTTTTTATCCTTAGCAGCCATAGGAAATACTCTCGGAAGAATGTTAAAGATAGATACAGAGAGACATCTAAAAGGGATCTTTACCTTTGCTATAATTTGCGTCGAGGTAGATCTCAGCCAGGGGTTACCAGAAAGCATCATCCTGAACTTCAACAATACTCAATGGAAACAATCTTTGGACTATGAGAACACAGCATTCAGATGCAGGGGATGTCAACAAACAGGTCATCTGTTCAATGCATGCAAGAGCAATAACAAGAACAAGCCACAACAAAGGAAGCACAAAGGATGGCAGAACATAGACAATGTCATAAAGAAGAGAACCGAGGAAAAGAAAGTCCCCACAGTATCAGAAGATGCAGAAACAGAAGCAGAGGAGGACGATACAAACATAGAGGAGGTTGATCTAGAGACCCAAAAGGAAAATACAGCAGTCAACAAGGAGCTACAGCCACATTCCTTCCAGGCAGAGACCCAGCAACAGATGACAAGCGTGGATCAAAGCATGGGAGGCATCAAACGGAAGCATCATTCAGATACATCAGATTCAGATAAAGAAACAGGACAACAAAATGAAACAACCCAGTTAGTCATTGCCTCGACCGAGCCCACTATGGGAGAGTGGCGCAAGGTTGAAAAGAAAAAGGGGCGAAAAACCTGAGCCGGAAGCCAGGTTTTTTCCCTTTTTTCGTTCTCTTTTCTCTTCTCCTTCTTATTCTTTGTGCACGTTAATTCACTAACGAAGCGAGCCCATGTGGCAACATACTGAATGCTTCATTGCATGTGATTGTGTAACTTTTCATTAAATTTTTAATAAAAGGTTACCGTTTTTTCCTTGGGAAAAAAAAAATGTTAGTACTATAGTTGGAAATGTCCTTTTGATGTCATTGTTTATTAGAATGTCGTTATTCAAAATCTGATGATAATATAGAAGTAGTCTGAAAGGAGAATTATGAACATGCACAATATTTTGATTTCTACTTGAAATAGCAAATATACAATTTTTTTCTTCGAAAAAAGACTAAATCCTTGAAGTGGTCAATTGAACGGTGATTTTCTAGCCAATACAAAAGTGTTGTTAAGAGTTGTTGGTGAAAAGTGAAGGAAGTTTAGTGTTGACAACAATGGAAGAGTCAACTGAAGCATAAGCAATGGAGTATTGGCTCGCTTGTTTGCATCAATAGCAGCATACTTCTAGTGCATCTACATGCTAAAGTCAATTAAGTCTAATGATAATCTGATCTAAAGCCTAGTAGGTGTCTATTGACCATGTGGAAGCACTACCTGTGTTAAGTAGTAAATCGTGATCCGAGCATATATTATTTTCCATTCATAAGTGATATGTCTGTGTATCCACAAAAGTAGCCAATCTCAACAACATGCCCTAACTCCCTTCAAACTCTTGAAGCAAACTCATTCCTATAAGTCAAGTTTCTATATATATTGTTGCTTCAGTTTAAAGGAAAGGTCCTATACATTTTCACTCAAAATCATACTAGACCGATATGTGTGAAGAGTGAGTTGGTAAGAATTATACAATGGTAATTGTCCAAACTAGAATGAAAGGGTGGAAGGGTTCAATGAATTTATTGTTAAAAGATTTATAGTGAAAAGTATATATCCTTTTATAAAGGTGTTTAGTGACTTGTTTGATTTTTATTTTTCTTAATAATGAGAAATAGGGATGATGCTTGTGATAAGGATGGTATTGATAAAGTGCCTTCTTCCCATGCTTTGTTAGCTACTAATGACCTGGTTTACCTTGAATTTGAGAAAAATACTAGGGCTATTGAATCCCAGTGGTTGTGAAAGATGGGATATACAAGTGTTGGACTTGGGAAGAGTGGATAGGGTATGGTTATCCCTATTGAGCTTGAGATGAGACTGCTTAGAGCATGACCTGGATATAGTCAGACTCCATTGCCATATGGAGGTAATTTTAAATTTATTTGCAAGAAGGTTATTTTGTACTCATTGTTTTGTTTGCTGCTAAATATAATTATGCTGAGTTCCAGAGTGCAAATTCCCCCTACTTACGATCTGGTTGATGATAGTATATGCCTAAGTTGGAGACAAATGATAGTTTGTTGATTTGAAGTGACAACATGCACCTTTGTTTTGGGGGTGATTACATTTTGCACCATCTATTTACCAAGAACACTACTCTTTTCCTTGCAAAAATTCTCATCATAAAGAAGAGGATCCGAGAGTCTAAATTCTTAGTATAGTAGTAGTGATGCTTATATATCTTTGTAAAAGAGGCATAGGAGGAATAATTGTGGACTAGTGCCAACTACCAGGATTGGTTGTGGGTTGGGTTGATGAGTGGTCATGGCAACATTTGTAAAAGTGCCAAAGAACTTCATAAATATGTGTATAATCAATTGTACACTCATAAATATCTCTTTACTCCTATTGATTTCTCTTGTTACTATGTTGGCATGTTATGCCATGCAAGAAAGAATTGATTCAAGTCGTTGTATGTGAGCCTTATTGATTGTAGTGACCCTTTTATCTATGTTTAAAGAGGAATGTTATTGAGCTTGTTTGCATGTAAAAACCCAACTTGATGTCGTCAAGAACCCAATTATTGTATGTCTAGTCAACAAAAAAATATATATTTGTTTGATGATAAGAAAATAAGGAGAAGTCAAAAAAGAAGCCACTGAAGGCCTATGTACTGCTCAGATTAGAAACAAACCAAGAAACTACTTTTTTATATACACCAAAAACCAAAAAGAGCTATTGAGCAAAGAATGTTAAGTTTTTACTATCTTAGATGGCTCTATAATTTGCTTTGGTTGATACTCTTCTCGCATGATTTGGGAGAATTTATGATTTCAGGTTACATGATTGAGATTTCTTAGTTGATAACTTGATAGAACTATGATTTTGGAGACTATTATTAATAGAGCTTTTTGGGAAACCTGTTCTAACCATTTGTGCATAGGCTCTTGTTGCACCTTAGGTTATGGAGATTGGAGGTTCAATTTACAAAGAACTCTTAATTGTAAGCCCTGTTGCATGAGATTGCTTCACTGTGTTCCAAAGAGGACTGGGTAGAGGTGTTGTGAAGGTAACTATTATGTTACACCTCATTATGGTGTGGGATTTTCACTGTCAATAATCTCAACCTCACTATGTTAAGGGTGGAAATGATGGGAGATGTGATTTCTCTAAAAAAATTATAGGAAAGGTTGCAATAATGATGTTAGCTACAGGAAATTATTATTACAGAACATTCTTAAGATAATGCCAACTTCATAGCTACTCCAAGTTGTGTTTAAGGGAGGATATGAGAATATTTAATGTAAACCCAACTTGAGGGGTTTATTAGACCTTTAGGATTTCTTGATCATTTCATTTATGGTTTATTGCAATCCCACCCTTTGGGGTTTTATGGGTAACCTTAATTGGTAAGGCTCTAGTTTCATTTGACATGCACATTACACATAATGTATTGTGCTCATTGGGATGATCTTACCTAGATGTACTTCATTTTTTAAAGGTGTTCTAAACACTACATCTCATTCAGTTACCTTGGGCTCATCATGAAACCCTAACAAATGAAACTTAGGAATGCTAAGGCCAATTTGATATAGAGAAATATTGTGATGCCTACAAATTCATGGTGATTAGAAAATTTACCACAACTAATTCCAAGGTGTTGTTGGAATGCGAAGATTGAGGAATTATAAACTCTCAAAACACAATTTCAAAAAGCATCACGCATAAAAACTCCTTAATGTCCAAACTCTTTCCTTGGAAAAGGTCAACTGTGGGACACTCTCTTCCAAGACAGGGATCTCGATAACCTTAAGAATTAAAAAACCCCTTAATGTCTGAACTCTTTCCTAGGAAAAGGTCAATTGTGGGACACTCTTTTCAAAGATAGGGATCTCAATAACCCTAGGACTTGGATGGCATATACAGATCCTAAAATACTATTGATGAGAATGGAGAAAAAGGAAGAACAAGGATTAACAAACCATTTAGAGAAAGAACATAATCATTTATGAACATAGGAAATTAAAGACATAAAACCAATAGAAAGTATATATATACATTACAAAATAGAAGAAAAAGTCTTACTATGTAGTGAAAAGACAAATAAGTATTTAGTTAAGAGGATCTTGTTTCAAGCAGCTTAAATTTAGAATCATTTATCCTATCAAGATACTAAATCAAATCAATGGCCAATTCATTTGGATTAAAACCCTCCCCAAAATAGGGACTAGCTCAATTCAAAATGTGTCCCACTATTAAGAAATATCAGGTTTTCTTAGAAATGCTAAAGCTATGGTGGAAGAAAGAACTAGAAGGGTCAGCATTGTTTAGGATGGAAATAAAATTAACCAATATTATAAACAAATTAGAAATTTGGCCAAAAGAAAAGTGGAAAGAGGCTAATTCAATTAAGACAAAGCATCTACAAAATATTAGAATACATCAAGGATACAATGTTGGGAAGACTGACAGAATCATTCTAGATAGAAGAAGAGTGAGCATTAAGGGAATAGGAAGATATATGTGGTAGATAGGAATCAGAATGGAGAATTAAATCCAGAATGATGGGGACAAAAATATCAAATTCTTCCAAGAACAGATGCAAGTTAGAGGTGCATTAGTGGTATTCACACAGTAAATTTGGAAGCTAGATAAGGTAGGAGAAACTGAGATTAAAGCTTCAGCAATTCATTTCTTCTTTAATTTGATGGGAAATAATGTGTTAAGATTTGGGAAGCAAATATGCTTCTTCCTTACTTGCTAACATTCCCAGATTCGTAAACCAAGAACTAAAGGATTTTCTGTTGAAGCCCATTTCTCAGGAGGAGACGGAAGAACCTATCTTCTATTAACAAAAGAAGAAAGCACTAAGACCATATGTTTCCTGAATAAATTTCTACCAGCCTAGATAGTAAAGCTGGATTTTCTGGAACAAATGGAAGAATCAAGTACAAAAGGAAAAATTATAGGTCTCGTAAACTCAACTTTCTTTGCTTTAATTCCAAAGGGAAAAACTTTCATATTGTAGTAGATTTACACCAATTTCACTAGAAACACCATTCATAAGATCATCTCTAAATTGATAGCTCCTAGATTGCAGCCTTTTATACTAGTTTAATTGCTAATGAGAAAGAGGGGTTTCTTAGTTGATAAGAGCACACATTTTTCAGATATATATAATTTAGCTCCAAAAACATTCCTTATGGATAAAAAGAAGAAGTCAGAGTCATATGTTTTTAATTTAGATATGGCATGTTAGATTTTGGGGTTACACCAAGTGTTTTCACCTTGACAACAGAGCGTTGTCTCCTAGCCCCTTGGCAATGGTTCATGGACATTTGGATGGCTCAGTTTGGGTTGATGACCTTGGTTAGGGTACTAGCATGGTGCCCCTCTCAAGGAGGTTGTTACCCTAAACAACATACTACAATGGGGAATCTATTTCTCAGTCAATGGAGGTGTCTACCTATGAGGAGAAGCATTGGGAATTGACCCTTGGAGCTTGGGGCCATTGATATACCTTGGAGGTTGGACCTTGACTTGAGGATACTTGGGTTGAGTAGCATATTTCATAGAGGTTGGTGATGGACCCAAACACATATATGTTCAAGTTGAGCATTGGAGCTATGTGACCACATTGGTACACATGAGAGTAGCATTGGGTCAATGTGAGGGCACATGGCACACAGCTAGAAGAAGAGAGTCTTACATGAGGATGGTTGGATAGAGGACCCATTGAGCATGTACATGTCAACAGTTCCGAGAAACAGAGTACACAATAGTGGACAATTTTTTTTTGAGTCATTGTCATCATTGAAATCCCAAATTCTACAGTATTATTGTAAAAATGAGTCTAGTATGACTATGAAGTCATGTAAAAACACCCAGGTAAGCCTTTGATTCTTAATGAAGGATTTCGCTCTAAGGAGTTTTTTAACCTCCCTAAATGATTTGTGTTTCTAAACATGAATAATTAGCATATTTTTTCTCCCGAGCATTCCCTAAATCTAGAGTGGAATTGTGAATGATGAGGATTTCAGTTACATGAACTCTATTATCAGTGGTTGGATTTCAGTTACATGAACTCTGTTATCAATGGTTGGGTAAAGGAGTCATGCAGCAGTTTTAACAACACGTTGGCTTCCATGGGAGTAAATCATTTTAACATGTTTCTAAATGTGCTTGAGTACATTGGAATCCCACAATTATTGCCTTGTTTTTCCTTAACAAATTCTAAAAGACATGATTTGCAAATTCCTCCTGTGTCATATGGCACACTTAGAAATTCTCAAGGAGGTATCAGATCTTCATTTGCATCAAACTGACCTTTTGCAACAATGATGTCAGAGTCCACTTTTAAAGGTGGAATAGATTTCACATATAGAGGAAAATGAAATGCAGGCACCAGTTCCAGGGGTGAATGCAGGAAAGGGCTCTTTCAACCATAAAGGTCCTTTGTCTGCAGGGCTCTCTACATCAGTGAGATTTATTAGGTGCTCAAAGTGATATCACTAAGATGTATTAGTTACTTAAAGAGAAACCAAGGTTGTAGTAGACAAGGAAACTCGCTACTGGTGCAGTCCAAAGAGGGTATGAACAAAGTGCCATGACTGAATACTATATCAAAGTCTTAGATATGAGTGAGAAAGAGTGGCCTTTGTTTATTGATACTTTCGTAAGTTGTTATCAGAAGCTTTTCCTTCAAGGAAAATCACAAGTTTAAATCAATGTATCAAATATGAGTGAGCAAGAGTGGGCTTTGTTTATTGATACTTTTAGAAGCCGTTACTAAAAATAGAAACATAGAAGAGGACTAAATTCCGCAAAGTTAAAGTTGAGTGTTTCTGCAGGATGCTCTGCAAACTATTTTGAAGATATGTGTTAAAGCAATGCAGTACTCCAAAGCATCAATAGATCTTACAACGATGTATATAAACAAAGAGAATATATGTGAGATCAAGGTACAGTTAGTGACTTGGCCAAAAAAGGATGAGGAATGAAGTGCTCGACCAAAGGAAGAGGAAATTTTACTTAATCGATGAGTTCCCTCCCATTGTTTGTCCCTAAGGAGATATTCATGAAATCGACCTCGAAAGCCAAACCCGTGAATGTGATTTTACTTTTTAGTGACTCTCTGTGATGGTTGTGCTACTTTTAATGGATGTCTATAATACATGGTCAATTTAATGGGCTTGTGTAGAGGTTATAATTCTGGTGGATGTCCGTAATAAGAATTTTTAAGAAGGGGCTCCAACTTTTAAAAGCAAACTACAGACAACAGGATAATATCAGGCTTAACTGCCATACAAACAAATAGAACTCAGAAAATGAACAGACTCAAACCAATAGAAGGAACAAGAGAATCACTACATCTATTAAATCTACTTTGTTTTAAAATGTAGAGTGAAGCCGCCTATTTACAGCAAGCTGGGAGAAGTATAGGATTTCACAAGGTGGTTTGCTAGTATACCAATAAAGCATCTCATAATTTACCTAAGTGAACTTAAATTGGGTATGTACATACACCACCTTAAGTGAAACTCAGGAAAGTATAAAAAAGAGGTTAAATAATAGAAATGGGTCCCGGTTACAATGCCATGTTAGGTATCCATGTACATAATTCTTAGAAAAGTAGGCAAAAAAGCAAGGAGGACTCAGACTACCCTCCACCCCCTACGAGGATAACTTTCTTCACCCTAAGCAAGATATGAAGTTGTACATACAAAATCTTTGTCAAGGGTTTAGTAAATATGTTAGCAAAAATAATACAAATCAATAATCCTACCGTGAATCAACTCTCAGATGCAATGCATGTGGATTTCCATATTATTGGTGCATTGATGCTACTCATTGCTTGGAAATATGGATAGCACTCTGATTAACACACCAGATTATAGTTTTTTTCCCTCTAAATCGGTTGAATCCAAATAGATTTTTTGGCAGCATTAACAACACCTTGGTACTCTGTATTTGTAGAAGAAAGGGTCAGAGCCAAGATGAAAGAACCAGATGTGGACTTGCAGTCATCAAGATCACCAGTCTAATTGGAGTCAATATAACCAACTAGATTTGCATTACCATCGGAAGAATATTGAATTTCACATGTGTGTCCCTCTAATGTAGCTAAGAATTCTCATTTCAGCTTTCAATTAAGCTCATGTGTTTCTATCATGAACTGGGAAACCAACCCAACTACATAGGAGATATTGGGACAACTATCATATTAGTATAGAATGATGCCAACGAGATGCTAATGCAACTTGGCTATCAACTTCCCCCCTGAAAAAAATGGCATGGGTGAAAATTTGTAATCCTACATGTGAAATCTGCTTAAGATATCCTAAGGTATACCTGGGCTGAGAGATATCTATTCTATATGCAGACTGAGCGATCTGTAATCAAAGAAAGTAGCAAAGGTGCCATAAGTCTGTCGTGTTGAAATGTTGATGAAGGGTGGACTTTCACATGATCAATCAAGGTAGGTGAACTCTAATTGAGAATGGGATCATCCACATAGAAAGCAAGTAGGAGGATTTCATCGTCTTGCCACAAAATATAAACATTTGCCTCAGAGTGGTAGTGAGAAAATCTTAGACAAGAAAGTAACCCATCTTCTCATACCAAGCCCGAGTGGTTGTTTGAGTACTAGGAATTTTAATTTTGCAGACATATGAAAATTCTTGGATAAAACTTGGTTTGCTCCATGTATATCTCTTCCTGTAAATCCTCGTAAAGAAAGGTATCTTTGACATCCATTTGGTGTACTACCCACTTTGAGATGCAACTAGAGAATGAGCAAGGAAAATAGAATTCATTTTAGCCACGAGGGTGAAGGTTTCAAAATGGAAATGCCTTCAACCTAAGAAAAACCTCTATAAACCAATCAAGCCTTATAGTCGTCTACAATAATATCTGTTGCATACCTAGTTTGAAACTATGATCTACCAACTTAGGAAAAATGAATTTTATACTTGTCTACAATACCATCTGCTACTTCTCATTAAGGAAAGATGCTCATCTTCCATGGTTGTATCACACTCTACAACAATTTGGACCTCTCTAAAGTCCTTTGGATCTGAAGCACTGGCCATAAATACTTCAGGAGTCTTTGAAGAAAGGAGCTAGTTTTTTGTTGACCCCAATTAGGAAGTGGTAGAAGAACTTCACACATTGTGCTTCAAGAGAATGATCATGAGCTGGAGAAGTTAACTTGAAAGAAGAAAAATTATATGAAGATCCAAGAAGCTGACAAGAATGCTCATCAAATCCAACACTCCCTCTGATGATTAACTTGTGTGTTAGGATCAAGTAATATTTACCCTTTAACATCTTTTGGGTAGCCAACAAATATGAAAGATTTATTTTATATATCAATTGCCTTGCATTTTTCTTTGGGGATGTGGGCCCAATCATTACACCCAAAGACTTTGAGATGGCCAATAGAGGTTTGTCCTCTTCAAGCTTCCTCTGGGGTCACCACTTGGACATATTTGTGAGGTGTGCAACTATGAAAATGATTGGTACAATTGATGGCGCCAGCCAAAAATTGTGGGGTAAGATCTGTAGAATGGATCATACATTTTTCCTTCTCCTTCAAAGTACAATTCTTTTTTCAGCAACACCATTTTGCTATGGATAGAAGGGCACAATATGTAGCAGCTGAATACCTTCAATGGCACAACAGTTCTCAAATCTTTGGTTGATGTATTCACAACCATTATCTGTATGTGAACATTTGGTAGATTTTCCAGATTACTTTTCAATTAAGGCTTCAACCATAATAAAAATGTCAACAACCTCACTTTTGTTAATTACCTGTAGACCCAAGGGTGTCTAGAGTAGTCATCAATGATTGTAAGCAAATAGTGGGCTCTTTGAAAAAACAAGATAAGAAAAGGGCATGCAATATCATTGTGAACAGGTTGAAGAGCTTCTGAAGCTCTCCAAATTTTTTCTTTATCAAAAGTATTTTGAGGATGTCTGCCAAGAACACATCCAGTGCAAACACCATCAACAAAGGATATAGGTGGAAAATCAATCCCCACCCACCTCCCCAACATCTCAAAAGAACTTAATCAGAGAGGCACCCAAGTTTTACAAAGGAAATTTCCTAGCACATGAAAAATTGTTTCTTAAAATATTAATTTAACGTTTATGGAAAAAGGTCAAACTCTCAAAGGCTACTACTGAGTGATTTTCTGGGAACTGAGCAGCTCGATATGCAAGAGAAGGTGCAACAGTTTAGAGGAAGGTTGTGATGTGTGAGGTTTGTCACAAGTACAGGGAAACCATTTGCAAAAAAAGTCAAGCAGCAGCCAATTATGACCATGAACAACAACTACAAGCAATCTATCAAGCCACAAAGAGGGGAAACTGGTAGATGGTGCTGCAATGACCCAACAATTTTTAGATCTTAAAATGAAGGTGGCCGAGGAATATGGAGGAAACTGATGCCCTGCAGCTCTGGTACTATGTAAAATAAAACTACAGACAACAAGATAATATCAGGCTTAACCTTATACAGACAACAGAACATAGAAAATGAACAGAGACTCAAAACTAATATAAGGAACAAGAGAATAATTGCATCTGTTAAATCTGTTGTGTCTTAAAATAGAGAGTGAGGCCCTCTTTATAGAAGAGTGGGAGGAATGCAGCATTAAAGGTGATTGGTGGGTTTACCAATTGAGCATTTAATAATATACCTCAATGAACTTAAAATGAGTATGCACACTAACATGGCCAAATAGCCAGTGTAGTAATATAGAATATAAGAAGACTGACTACAAACTGCCAGTCAAAAGGTCCAAAATAACCAAAATTCTCATCCAAAAGTTGTTCTAGCCACACTTCCCAAGTTCCAATCCTATATGACTGGTAAGTATAATGTTGTACAGAGTCAGAGACTATTTGAGCAAATAAACTACCTATTGGAACATGATAAAAACAGAGAGCTACATTAAATCTGGACCTTAAGGGGTTGCTTCTTCAAGGCCAACTTGGATCTCCATGATGTATTCAACTGCTTGCATATCCAGATATCTGCTGATGATGATGTTATTTTTGATCCTGCAGCATAGTTCCATGATACCTTGAATGGATAATGATGTTCAGAGGTTTCCTCCTTAACCTGAGGTGAACATGACTGCATTGGTAGTGCTAGAAGTTGAATATGAGCTGTAATTTTGGAAACAAAGGAGTACAGGGAGTTCATTCTTTCTCCCAGTTCCTCATACCTCCCCAGATTCCTATGCATGAATTCTAAAAATTCCTTGTCCTTTAATTGAAGCACTGACAGTTGAAGAGCAATCTCAGTTGCTTGTTGGTCCTGGACTTAGGTCTGCACTGTGAACTTATATTCACAATCATTCTGTCATCTCAACCACCTACTAGAAGAATTATATAAATCACTTTGTGCCTTTGAAATATGGTGCTCACATTCTTTATTCCTTTCCTGACATCTGATAATTCACACATAACACAAACCAGGCTAGCTATGATTACTAGTGATGGATATGTGTTCTACAGATTCCAACACATAGAGAGCTCACAAAGACTAGAATCTTTAACCCATTCACCCCGTAAAAATGTGCTGATGGTCAAGCCAGCCCAGTGAAGTGTCAGGAAAATGGTCAGACGTGCCAACCTGACATTCCACAGTGGAACAATAAAACCACATTCAAGGACCATCCTTATTTTATTGCCCATAGTGATAACTGATGCATGCAGTGTGAAATAAAAGAGCATGCACCTCCGCAGGGGCACTCTTGCTTGCCGTTTGCATGTGTAGGTTGACACTTTGGTTTATGTAGTGTTGTCATGCATTAGGTGATCACTCCTAATTTAACACTCCCCAATTGACTTGGATGTCTGCACTTGAATTATAGATGTGCAGGACCTAGAAAAATTCTATTTTTTCAAACTTCTCTGCTAGTACTTTGACTCTGGCTTAGGCAGACATCTTGCAGAATGATGTACTATGATAGAGGATTCTCTTAGCACAGCTGCACTTTTTCTTCTCCTCAGCTTTATCAACACAAGGCTTGGATAAACTGAAAGTGTTGCTTCATTATTTGAAGCATAGTTCAGACCCCTACTACAGGTGATTTCCTTTGGGATCTGGAATGATAACCCCATACTTGCATACCATGGATAGGTGTTTTGATTTTAATGGGTGTCTGTGGTAGTGGCTTTACTTATATTGTGTGCCTTGTAGTAGTGGCTTTAATTTTGTTGGGTACCTGAAATAGCGGATTTGATTTCGATAGGTTGATGAAATAGTGGCATTGATTTGGATGGGTTCCTGAAATAGTGGCATTGATTTGGATGGGTGCCTAAAATATTAGCTTTCATTAGGATGAGCGCCCGTAACAGTGGTGGATTTATTTTTAATGGGTCTGTAATTACTAATCATAGTGGTTTTAATTTTAACGTGTGTAAGAAGTTATAAATAGTTTTCATTTTGTTGTATGTGTTTAATAGTAGTGGTTTTATTTTTAGTGGGTGTCTGTAACAATAGTGGTTTCAATTGTAATGAGTGTTTGCAATAGTGGTTTTATGTTTAATTTCCGTAACAGTGTTCATAATATTAATAGGTGCCTGGAATGGAAGTTTTAATTTAAATGGGAACATTGGATTTAATTTAAATGGGACTCTCTAATAATGGCTCTAATACAAATTGGCATCTGAAATAGTGATATTAATTCTAATGGATGTTTGGCATGGTGGTTTTAATTTCAGTGTGTTTGCAATGTTTGTCATAATTTCAATGTGAGACTGCAATGGTGGTTTTAATTTTAATGTATTTGCAACGTTTGTTTTAATTTCAATGTGAGTTGGCAATGGTGGTTAATTTCAATGTCTACCTAGAATGGTGGTATTGAAGTCCTTTTCTGTAGGAGGTTTGCAACCTAGGTTAGTGGTATTGAAGTCCTTTTCTGTAGGAGGTTTGCAACCTAGGTTAGTACAAGGGAGGAGACTACCTTGGAAGACCTGGGTGTTTGAATGCGTGACAGCACAGGATCCCATCCAAACTCCACAGTTGTTAGGGAGGGAAGAGTGTCCATGGATTAGCACCATGTGGGGTGAACCCCCTGAGAAGTTCCTTTTGCCTTCTACTTTCTCACGCTTCATAATTATGATACATTTTTTTCCTGCAATCATAGGTTGGTTTATTCTATTCTGTCATTTTTTTCTGTTCATCTACACAATTGATCAAAACAATATTTTTTAAACATTTCCCAAATGTGGTGTGTCATGTGTGTGAACATATTGTTGTAAGATGAAATCCCCAACAATTAATATGCCACTTTGGTATTTATTAATCTTGGAAATAAAAAGGCTCCACAAAGACATTAATCAAAAGGGGATTAACAAACATTTCCCACCAATTTATTGAAACTGATGATGTATGTGTGTGTGAGTGATCATTTAATTAATTGGTGGAATCCTCAACAAATTTCCATGTTAATATTTATGAAGTTTGTAATTGCTTTTAATTTTGCAGAGAACATTTGTTTGCCCAGTAGATGGTTGCTTTTGCAGTTACAAGAGGCAGGACCATTTAAATCGTCACATGATAAAGCATGAAGAAAAGTTATTTGTGTGCCCCAAAGAGGACTGCAAACTGCAGTTATCCACTATGTCTAATTTGAAACACCATATGAAGTGGCATAGAGAGAGAGGTGAGTCATGGCAGAGTCTAAATCTACAATCCAGAGAGGTGAAGAAGTATTCTTTCCCAAATCCATGTTGTGGGAAGGTTTTTAAAAATCCATCAAGGCTAGTGAAGCACCTGGATGATGTGCATTGTAAGTATTTACCCCCTCACTGCAAATATTTCTCTTTTGTTTGCACTAGAATTGAGTGTTTGATTATTGCCCAGAATGATGGGCCTGCAGGTCTGAGTGTCAGTTTAGTTAAGCATTTGATATCAGTTTTTCTTATTTATATTTCTACACCTCTAACATGAAATCTCGTGTGTAGGGGAAATTGTTTTCCCAATAGCAATGTTGTTCCAAACTCTATATGGACTTTGTTTTCTAGTGAAATTGTTAATTTGTAGGTCCAGATTTTGGAAGATGAGTTGATTTTTTAGAGCACCTTTAAGATATTTATGATGAAGCATAATCTACATGGTAACAAGAAAAGGATTGAACGCTTTAGCCTCTATTAGAGAGTCCCATTTGCACTAGAACTGAGTGTTTGATTATTCCCCAGAATGATGGGCCTGCAGGTCTGAGTGTCACTTTAGTTAAGAATTCGATATCAGTTCTGCTTATTTATGTTGCTACACTTCTAACATGAAATCTCATGTGTAGGCGAAAAACTTTTCCCAATAGCAATTTTGTTCCAAACTCTATACGGACTTTGTTTCTAGTGAAATTGTTAATTTGTAGGTACAAATTTTGGAAGATGAGTTGATTTTTTAGAGTACGTTTTAGATATTTATGATGAAGAATAATCTATATAGTAGCAGGATAAGGATTGAAAGTTTTAGCCTCTATTAGAGAGTCTCGTTTGCACTAGAACTAAGTGTTTGATTATTGCCTAGAATGACGGGCCTACAGGTCTATGTGTCAGTTTAGTTAAGCATTCGATATTAGTTCTATTTATTTATATTTCTACACCTCTTTCATGAAATCTTGTATGTAGGGGAAAAATGTTTTCCCAATATCAATGTTGTTGCAGACTCTATATGGGTTTTTTTTCCAGTGAAATTGTTAATTTGTAGGTCCAGGTTTTGGAAGATGAGTTTATTTTTCAGAGTACTTTTAAGATATTTATGATGAAGCATAATCTACATGGTAACAGGAAAAGGATTGAATGCTTTAGCATTGCATTCATTTGATATGCAAAGATACAAATCAGATCTTGAAATCATGTATATTAATCTATTCTCGACATGTTGTCCTTTATAAGTAGTTTATGTAAGTGATTCATAGGTTAGTGAGAGGTGGTTTATAAAATTATAAGACATTACACCTCCAAACAGTTTTGCAAATCTGAAAGCTGGCTCTGCGATGCAAGTCCCTGTGTTGATGTAATAGCAATCTCCCATAATCCAGTACCAACCTTTTCTATGGTTTCAGTGTTATGCACTCTGGTGCCGTCATTGGCTCATTGTTGTTCTCTACACGATGTCTGTAATAATTAATCTAGTAGATATATTGGATATATTGTGTTGACTGAATTGTTCTTAGGATCTTGTGCTTTCATTAGGATTAAATTCAAATCTGCAATTTTGAATTGTATACAATGTACATCTATTTGTTGTTTATTTTGGATTGATTCCATTTGTATAAAATATCTTGACTAATCAGAATCTAAGAGATAAAATTTGTACCATATCACAGCTTTGCCAAAAATCAATGTTTGGAAATGTGTACTGAAAATTCGAAAACACTATGTAATAGGAAAATGGTGAGTATTCCATACTATTTAGTTCTCTGATTTCTATACTTTTAACATATAGTAATTTTTGGTAGATAAGCCTTCATCCTGTACTAGACAAGACTACTTACCACTTGATTAACAAAGACAGGCTATCGATCATGAAGAAGGTAATGTCTTTATTTCAATGCTTGCTTTATGAAATCAGAGCATTCATCATTAACAACATATTATGTATCCCGCTTGATTGTGTCTGGACTGGGCATCTAATTTTTGATAATTCTCAATTTTAATGCATTTAACAAAATGGAAAACTTATCGTTAAAAGTTTCTTCTGGGATGCAGGAAGCAGTTCTTGTAAATGCAAGTCGAGGCCCAGTGATTGATGAAGCAGCCTTAGTGGACCATTTGAAAGAAAATCCCATGTTTCATGTAGGACTGGATGTGTTTGAGGTAATTTACTTTATACGTTTCCTTGGCACACTTTCATGTGGATGCATATTTATTGCAGTTTTGAAGTCTGGTGTGTGCAAAATATGTTGGTTTAATGACCAAGTTGATATTGCGAATGAAGCTAGAATTTATGTTAAGCATGGAAGGCAAAGCACTCTCTTATCGTATTTACTAGTTTTAGAAGACACATACTAGCAAGTTTCAATATTTTTGGTGTTAGGAATAAACCGCTTCATTCCTTGTTTGACATGGTACAGAATGAGCCATACATGAAGCCTAGTCTTGTAGAGCAGAAGAATGTTGTTGTGGTGCCACACATTGCCTCAGCTTCAAAGGTTATTATGCAGACTCTTCATATGTACAAAAGTAGGAATGATAGGGAAAAAATGAAGCTATATGTCTACAATTCCATAATTGGTTCTATGTTTGCCCCTTGGAGCAATTGGTTGAAGTCTAAATAGTAGTTTTAAGAGTTTAGCATTTTGTCGCATCTTTTTCTGCATTTTTCATTTATGCACATTTGTGTTTTCTTTTTAGTTCACTAATTTTTAAAGGATGTTATCACAAGTTTTTCTTGCAGTTTTGTATTTCTGTCCAAGGACAACCTCATTGAAAAGCGTGAACCTTCCTCTGATTTCTTCCATGACATTACTGAAAGTTAGCGGGTTTAGTGTACTTGTTCATGTCTTTTTCATATTTATGCCAGACCTTGAAAAGTATGTACAAAATTGTTGGCAGAGGATCACAAAGTTCCCTCTCCATTCCCCTCTTGGCACTGGCACTGCACTAGTACATTACTAATTAGTTTTATTTGCTAGGAAGGGGGATTCACCTCTACAATCCCCAAGACTCTTGAGCCATATTTCTAGTTCATTTCAGTTCCCATTTGTTGTTCAGCTTTTTGTTTTCTTGTTTGTTTGTTAGTTTGTTTTTTTTTTTGTTCCCTTTATCTCTAGTAACATAGGCAACTCCAACATTTCTCTGTCAGGTAGTGGGAATGACCTACATCTTAATATGATCATAACCTTTCATTTCACCCAAATATATGGCATTAAAATCCATATTCTGAAGATAAAGTATACTACGGTCTACTACGAACAGACTACACTTGCAATCTATATTTGTCGCCTAATACAACCATCAGAGAATGTGGTCATATTAATTTTGTTCAGAATTGGTTACATCTATTTGCATCTTTGCAAGCACAGAATGATCCTCGTATGAAGGGAAAGAAGTCCATTCAGCGTTTTTCATAAGCTATATGGACTTGTTTTAGGAGATGCAATGGCAATCCCATGTTGTATGGACACTGTATATTATAGATATTATTATTAATCCATAGGTGTGGTTTATAGGGCGGTGAGGAATTTTGATTTTTTAATAATTAAATGGATAAAATTTGATATTATATTATAGATATTATTAAGCGGTAGGTGTGGTCTATAGGGTTGAGTGTTTCTACAGGATGCTCTGCAAACTATTTTGAAGATACGTGCTGAAGCAGTGCAGTACTCCAAAGCATCAGCAGATCTTACAATGATGTATATAAACCAAGAGCATATACTTAAAAATAAAACACTCCAAATCACCAACAGATCTTACAACGATGTATATAAACCAAGAGCATATACTAAAAAATAAAATGAATGTCACAACCAAAACAAAAAATACAAGCTCACTACAACCAATATACAACAGGGTAGTTATTCTTCACAGAAAAACACTAACCTACAAATATTAACCAACGTTCAATGGATGGTTCAAGAGATACTGAGATTGCTATGGGTTCATATCAACCACAATATACATGGTCTAAAAATCAAGACCATCCACATGGCCAGGTGATTGGCTTAAGATTTTGTACCATGTTTATATCATGCTTTGGTATTGTTTATTTTTGTTTTCTCTATAGCAACTACTTTCCGAGGCACTCCCTTGTTTACAAACTCCTGAACATTATTATGCTGAAAATAGCATCTCCAAAATAGAAATGCATTGTGAGGGGGAACATTGCACTTTCTTTCTAATTTGGTCCAACTAGACTTTATTGTCAGCACTACCAGCTATGTTTGTTCACTCTTCATTCTTGTTTGGTCATGTTTCAGATATGGGTTTATGGCAATAGTTTCGAATCTTTTATTGTGGCAATTGTTATACCTGATCAGAAGGCACTTGAAAGTTGGGCTGCCACCAATGAGGTAATAGGGAATTTTGAATATTTGTGATAAAATCAAAAGGAAAAGAAATACATCCTACATGAGCTCAATGCATCTGGGAAAACCACAAGGTAACACATTCTAAATCATCCGTCATGATGTCGCTTCATGTTTTGAATTTCCCTTTCCAATACATCTTTGGGAACTTTCTTTTAGTTCTGATTCATTTTTCTTAGCTATTTGTTAATTCATGGTTGTTGGAATTTTCGATGTTGAATCTAGCTCAAGGGTTTCAAGATGTTGAAAGGTATTCACCTTTGAACCTAAGTCATTTGATGTGGAAAGGGACCTGATCACTCCAACATTTAAATTGAAGCGACCTCAATTATTGAAGTACTACAGGGTAAGATTGTTGAAATATTTATTGTACTTGTTCCTACTCCTTTGTGGTGATTTCAACCTTGCCTTTTATAGATATTGATTCCCCAAAATTCTATGCAATACAGCCATTGCAGCTCGAAATATATCTATATTGTTTTCTGTTAGGTCCCTATAATACTAGTGATTCCCCCATTACTATTGTCGTTGTATCCCTTATTAATATTGTTGTGCTCCTATTTTCCCCATATTTTATTATTGTGCCCCATAGAATCCCTCTATTGTTATTTTTGTGCCTTTATATTATTATTGTTAGGTCGGCTTGGTTATATTGTGAACCCTTAGACTCCTATATATAGAAAGGAGGTTTTGTCATTTGAATAATCCAAGAATTGTTCATTTGTGTAATGTAAAGGAGGTTGCACCCTTGAAGAGGTTGAATTATAAGGCATTGATATATCTTTTATATCTTTTTGTGAGTTGGTTTCATAACATTTGGTATCAGAGCTTTGGATTCTAGGGTTTTGCTTCTTCAAACAGGTCATCATGGTATTTTGGCCATAAATTTTTTTCTGCAACATTGCAGATGCTATAAGAAAAACCAATTTGCGTTGAAATCATTCTAAACCTTGGCTAAGAATTTCATAGCTTTTTGTGCTATATTTTTGGAGATATGATCTAAGGAAGTTGGCCATTTTGCAGACTCCTGAATTACATTACAAACCGATGACCTAGGGAAAATATTCATAACTTTTGTTTTGAGCATCAGATTGAAATTTCTTAAGAACTTATAAAAATAGGATGAAATTTAGTTTCTTGTGTATATTTTTTAGATCCTAAGGTTAAAATATTGACACATGGCACTTCATACAAGTTCACTCTTCTGAAAAGGTATATAATCAAGTCATCTCAGGAGATTGTGCATAACTCCTTCTTGAAGAATCTAAATTTGATCAGATTGGTGGCATTAGAAAGAGGATGTAGAGGGCTACTGCAGGTAGCAATTTCAGAACTGGAAGATTCGAAATTACAGAGATACATCAGATGAAATTTCAAGCTTCTACAAAGTGAAAAAAGGTGTGTAGATTTTTTAAAATTTTTGCATAAGCTTGGTTTGAAAAATTAGTTTGAAGGAATTCAAAGGGCATAGTGAAGAATTATTATTGGTAATTAATGCCCTGATGAAAGAAAATGGAAACACCTAGTAAGAAACGTGAAATCTCTAGCATGACTCATGAAGAAGAGGAAGAAATGCAACATGATATATCAAAATTACAAGATGAAGTACAACAAATTTCATTCTCACTAAAGGTAAATGAAGACAAGAT
Source organism: Pinus tabuliformis (assembly GCA_031772625.1). Lineage (NCBI taxonomy): Eukaryota > Viridiplantae > Streptophyta > Pinopsida > Pinales > Pinaceae > Pinus > Pinus tabuliformis. The sequence continues at coordinate 1,551,098,143 of CM062816.1, read as the reverse complement.
GAATGGTGTGGAATCTAATATGAATGGAATGCAAGTTAAGATGGAAGTTAAGATGGATGGCATGGAAGCTAAGATGAATGGCGTGGACGATAAGATGGAAGAATTGAAGATAAATTTAAATAAGTTTCTACAAGAAATGGCCACTAATGGTGAAAGGGTAGTAAAGGAAACTCATGATGAGAAAAAAAGAGATGTTAATCATGATTTCATTGACTCTAATGTTGGATTGAAGACCTACCATGTTCCAAAAATCAATATGAGGGAGTGTGATGGCAAGGATCCCGAAACATGGATACTACAGATGGAGCAATTTTACGATCTCCATAATGTGCAAAACACACAAAAGGTACGTATTGCAACTTTATATTTGGAACCAAATCAGTTTATATGGTATTGATGGCTTCTTTCTTGTAAAAAATTTGTGACTTGGGCAATTTTTATGGAAGAAATGAGAGCACATTATGAGGATATAAAAAGCAACAATTTTTTTAGCCAATTGATAAATCTCAAACAAAAGGGCTCAATGATAAATCACATTGAGGACCTCCAAAAATTGAACATAAGGGTAAAAGATATTCCAGAGGGGCATAGGATTGATCTATTCATAGGGACTTTAAAATATAATATCCAACATGAGGTTCACCTTTGGGAACCTGATTCATTGGAGAAAGCATTCAGGTTAGCAAGAAAAATGGAAAGGAAAATTATGGCAACTAGGAAGCCTACCACTCACAACTATAAAGATGGAAGTGCTATTGCCTCTAGCCTTCCACAACCTACAAGGTTCACACCACAACAATTGGAAGAAAAAAGAGCAAAAGGGCTTTGTTACAGTTGTGACAGCAAATACACTAAAGGTCATAAGTGTGCTGAGAAGAAATTATTCTACATAGATTGTGAAGAGGAGGAAGAAAAGGAACAAGAAATTTCAAAAGAAGAGGATATACTCTACGAACAGACGCTATATAAATAAGAAATGAATCTGACCATATTTTGTAATGAATTGGCTGGAATTACCACTCCTCAAACTATCAAGATAGAAGGACATGTCAAGAAGAAAAAGGTAATAGTGTTGATTGATTCAGGAAGTACCCACAATTTTGTTCATTGTAAGCTAGCCAAAGCATTGAATTGCTTCTTATATCTAGCACCAGAGTGTCAAGTGATGGTTGCAAGTGGAGGAACCATAAATTGCTCTAGAAAGTGCCATAATATCAAGCTATCCATGGGAGAATATGTATTGAATAGTCCAATGCTTTCCATTCCAATGTGTGGTGCTGATGTTGTACTAGGAGTCTAATGGCTACAATCCTTGGGTACAATAGCTTTTAATTTTCAAGAACTTTTCATGAAATTTTCTATGGAAGGAAAGGAAGTTGAATTAAGGGGTATTAAAGGGAAACCCGGAAAGATAATCAGCTCTAATGGTATAACAAAGCTTCTAAAGAAGGAACAATGAGGTGTAATTGCATAATTATGCTCACTAGATGTTTCCACAGTGAAATCATCTATTTCTCTAGCTCTCCAAAAACTCTTGGACAATCATTCCAAGGTATTTGAGACTCCAAAAGGTCTCCCACCTATTCATGATCATGATCATGCTATTCATTTGATTCCAGGAAGTGTTCCTCCAAACATCAAGTCGTACAGATATCCTTATGCCCAAAAGAGTGAAATTGAACGTATGGTTGCAAAAATGCTAGAGGCTGGTATAATTCAACCTAGTCAAAGTTCTTTCTCTTCTCTAATAGTATTGGTGCATAAGAAGGATGGATCTTGGCGCATGTGTCCAGATTATAAGGAGCTCAACAAGCTCACTATTAAAGATAAATTTCCCATTCCTGTCATTGATGAATTATTGGATGAATTGCATGGATCATTTTACTTCACCAAGTTGGATCTTCATTCAGGATATCATTAAATCAGAATGAAGACTGAAGACATTTTGAAAACAACATTTAGAACTCATGAGGGTCATTATGAATTTTTGGTCATGCCTTTTGGCCCTACCAATGCACCTTCTACATTTCAAGGTTTGATGAATTCCATTTTCAAACCCTTCCTTAGAAGATTTTTGTTAGTATTTTTTGATCATATACTAATCTACAACAATTCTTGGAAGGATTTGTTGAACATGTTGACAGGGTGCTCAAACTATTGAAGGAGAAACAATTATATGAAAAAGGCTCCAAATGTTTCTTTGGAATACAAGAGGTGGAATATCTGGGTCATATTGTATCTCATGAAGGTGTTAAGGTAGACCATAGCAAAATTAAAGCCATTAAGGAACGGAAAATCCCAACATCCAAAAATCATCTACAAGGATTTCTCAGGTTGACAGGGTATTATCGCAAGTTTGTTAAGAATTATGGGAGAATAGAAGCACCTCTAACAACATTATTGAAGAAAGATGCATTTTCATGGACTCCAGAAGCAACAGAGGCTTTCGAACATCTTAAAGAGGCAATGTGCCAAGCACCGGTCTTAGCTACACCAAACTTCACAAAAACCTTTACTGTGGAATGTGATGCTTCAGGAAATGGAATTGGTGCTGTTTTACTGCAAGATGAAAGACCCATTGCTTTCGAAAGTCATCCAATCAAGGGAAAGTATTTACACAAAGCTATTTATGAGAAGGAAATGTTGGAAATACTACATGCACTTAAGACATGGCAACCCTACCTAATCGGAAGACACTTCAAGGTAAAAGCAGATCATGACAGTCTTAAACACTTTTTAGAACACAGATTATCCTCTGAAGAGCAACAAAAATGGGTCACAAAGATGTTGGGTTATGACTTTAAAATCATCTATAAAAAAGGGAAGCAAAATGTTGTGGCAGATGAACTCTCGATAAAGGATAAGGATGTGGAAGCATTATTGTACGCCATTTCTATTATCCAACCAGATTGGATAAATGAAGCAAGGGAGGAATGGAAGAATGACGAAGAAGTGTGGGCACTTATTCAAAAGTTACAACAATATTCCAGTACATCTAATACATTTAGCTGGAAAAATGATTCGTTATGGTACAAAGATCACTTATACCTATGTAAGAATTTCCAACTCAAACAAAATATTCTTATGGAATTGCACACTTCTCCCTTAGGAGGGCACTCAAGATTTTTAAAATCTTATCACAGGGTTAGGAAGGAATTTTTTTGGGATGGCCTTAAATCAGATATTCAAAAGTTTGTGGCAGAATGTTTGGTTTTCCAACAAAATAAAGTTGAAACAATTAAGACCCTAGGTCTATTACAACCTTTATCCATTCCAAGCCAACGTTGGGAGGAGGTTTCAATGGATTTTATCACAGGTTTACCCAAGTCTGAAGGAAAGAGTGTCATCATGGTGATAGTTAACAGACTTACCAAGTATGCACACTTTTGTGCATTATCACCTCCATTTAAGGCCAATACAATTTATAGTGCATTTATGGAAACAATTCAAAAGCTACATGGAAACCGAAAGATTATTGTAAGTGATAGAGATCCCGTTTTCACTGGAAATTTTTAGAGAGAATTATTTTCTTGTCTTGGTACTCAGTTAGCTCATAACTCATCTTATCATCCTCAATTTGATGGGCAAGCTGAGATAGTAAACAAATGTTTGGAAGGATATCTTCGTTGCTTTGTATTTGATAAACAGACAAAATCAGTCAAATGGTTTCCTCTGGCTGAATGGTGGTATAACACTTCCTTCCATACGACAGCAAAAATGACCCCATTTATGGCACTTTATGGATATCATCCACCATCCATCAATTCTAAGGTTCAAGCAGTGGAACATCAAATTGAGCATCAACAACAAGTTCTCCAACTCTTAAAGGATAACCTCACGTTGGCACAAAATAGAATGAAACAACTGGCAGATCAACATTGCAGTGAAAGATGTTTTGATGTAAGTGACTGGGTATTTCTACGGTTACAACCATATAAAAAAATGTCCCTCAAGCAAGCTAAGAAGGATAATAAATTATCACCAAAGTATTATAAACCGTACAAGGTGTTGCAAAAGATTGGTACTATGGCATACAAATTGGAGCTTCTTGCAGCTTCTCGAGTGCACCCAGTTTTCCATGTTTCATGTTTAAAGAAGGTTATAGGCAACAAGCTCCCAGTTCAAACAATATTGCCACAACTTGATGAGGAAGGAAAACTTATATTGGAACCGGAAGAAGTCACAGAAACAAGAACTTGACAACTACGAAATCGATCAATTTCAGAGTATCTCATCAAGTGGAAGAACTTATCTGCTAAAGATTCCACATGGGAGGATGAGAATTTTATACAGAAGCATCTAGAACTACTTAAGCATTGAGGACAACACTTTTTTGAAGGAGAGGGTAATGTTAGGTCCCTATAATACTAGTGATTGCCCCATTACTATTGTCGTTGTATCCCTTATTAATATTGTTGTGCCCCTATTGTCCCCATATTGTTATTATTGTGTGCCACAAAATCCCTCTATTTTTATTTTTGTGCCTTTATATTATTATTGTTAGGTCGGCTTGGTTATATTGTGACCCCTTAGACTCCTATATATAGAAAGGAGGTTTTTTCATTTGAATCATCCAAGAATTGTTCATTTGTGTAATGTAAAGGAGGTTTCCCCCTCGAAGAAGCTGAATTATAAGGCATTGATCTATCTTTTCTATCTTTTTGTGAGTTGGTTTCATAACATTTTCTGAAGATGTTTATTTTTATCATACTACACAAATATGGACATAATCCTTATAAAATTGATCTCTTTTTCTCAATGTAGGACATCATTGATGAAATTTGTTGTTGTTTTTTTCAGTATCATGATATATCTTTGCATTTAGTAGCAATATAGATGAGATTTTTAGCACATGTTCTCGGTCATCATTACTCTTCACTGTCATTAAAAATGGTTGGTGTGGAACTCCCAAGCCATAGAGGGCCCCGAATAATTGTGAAGCTAGGATGGAGCCATGAATCTATCCAACGTAAAATTCAAAGGAAAAACATATTCCAGGTCCATTAAGTTTTAAGTAGGGAGAACTGATTGTAAATGTGTAAGAGAATATTATATCTGCTCCATTTCATTTATTTTGCTTTGATAATGACTCAATCACAGATTGTGGAATCACAAATCATAATTTTGTTTGTTTTATGTTTGGAAATCAAGACATTTTGTTATAGAATTTTATATGGGTGCATATACACAATAATAGACACATACATGTGTGGAGAAGAAGATGAAGAAAAAGAAGTCTTAACATGGGGTGAAATCCCAACATAGGGATATGCCACTATAGTGAGATAGCTTGTATACATGAACATTTAATTGTATACTAATAGAAGATTTTGAAATTTTTTGCTAGAGATATAATATGTCTCTCTTTATACCTTTTGGGGTAATCGCTAGCTTTAGTAAGTTAAAAATATGGTTTGCATGATTACAGTTCTTTATAAAGATTATAGATCATGTGTCTAATTTTCTTTAATCAATGGCTATAAATGTAGTTTTCAGGATTTCCATAACTCTTCACATAATTCTTTAAAATGTGCTAGCTCAATGGAAGAGCGCCTGGCTTACAAGAAAGAGGTTGGTGGTTTGATTCCACTGTGAGCTAACATGAATTAATCAATGATTTTGTAGTTTACTTTTAATTAAATGTTTTTTATATCGATTTATTTCAATGGTGAGATATTTCTGGATTCATCGTTTTATATATTCTCTAGAGAGACAAAAGTGATCTTTAAATAGAAATTTTACTTCTTTAGAGAGACAATAGCTACTATTAAAGACATATTGTCTCTAATCCGAGTGTTGTCTCTAGAGAGACAAAAATGAAATTGTCTTTTAAGAGACAATAATTCTTGTGTTATATATTGTCTTTATAGAGACAATCATTTTTAAGGCAATTTTTTTTAAGACAATAATCTTTAAGGAAATAATTTTGAAGACAATAATCTTTAAGACAATAATTTTTGAGACACCTACTTAAAGACAATATTTAAGACAATACACAAGTTTCTTTTGTCTCAAGTTAAGACAATTTACCCAAAAATTGTCTTAAAGTCCCCCTTTATGTAGTAGTGTGTGAGATAGAGGAAACCCGCATTACCATTACAGCCAGTCAGCATTGAATAACCATTTGAACAATGGGGATTGGATATAATAGCTGAGATCATACCTCTCTCTTCAAAGTAGCATAAATATATCCTTATAGCAACTGATTACTTCACAAAATGGGTGGAAGCAATTCCACTTAAGGTAGCCAATTCTAAAAACATCATTGAATTTATTGACCAGTTTATTATCACCAGATTTGGTCTGCCATCTGCCCTCATGTTTGGTAATGCATCTTATTTTTTAGGCAATACTATGATAGAATTTTCTCTTAAAAGAGGTTTTAAACTTAAATACTCTACTAACTATTATCCTCAGGGAAATGGCTTAGCCGAATCTACAAACAAAAATCTCATAAAAATTATTAAATGAACCATTGATTAAAGTTAGAAAAACTGGCACAAATCTTTAATATTTTCTGTATGGGTAGATCGAATAAAAAAAAACCTCAATAGGCACTTCTCCTTTCAATTTGGTCTATGGGAAAGAGGTTGTCCTCCGTACAAATGTAGCTATTCCCTCCCTAGCCCTAGTTCAATTTATTGAATAAAATCCTTTGTCTTCTATGAAAGAGAGACAATCACAAATCCTTAAGCTCGAAGAAGAAAGGGAAAAGGCCAAAATCACACATGCACAACATCAACAGTTAGTCAAATCTTCTTTTGATGCAAATTTTGTAAGTTCAAAATCCTTCCAACTCAAAGACTTGTTATTAAAATGGGATAAAGCACACGAGGAAAAAGGTAAACATATCAAATTTGAATGAATGTGTCTTGGATCGTTTCATATTGTGGAATAATTAGGCCCATCAACCTTTTTATTGCAATATCTATCATGCAAGAGAGATTCTCTGCCTGTTAATGGGCAAATCCTGAAAAATATTTTTCATAGAAGATAACCTCTTCTATTCATTGTATATTATTGTTTTTACCTTTTAGGAAAATAAATGTTCAGTAGCATTAACTTTTGGCCTTTATAATAATAGTCTCTTTTATATTTTGACTTTTCTCTTGTATAAGTAGAGATTGTTAAGAAAACATTTTTTACATTCGAAACATAAGCTAAGTTCTATCTCTCTGAAATTGCTTGTCCTCTACCAAAAGTAGTTATCCTTTGATGAAACTCAAATTTGTAAAAGAACATTTGTTCTACAATCAATTAAGAAAAGTATCTATAACAAAGCAAGGAATCTCTACAAAAAAGCATCTTTAACTCTATAATTGTCATCCAGAACATCTTAAGAAGTCAATGATTCTCCCCATCTAGTTAGCTTTCATTTTTTAGCGTGTAATTCTAAAATATGCTTAAACTTAAAGGATAAGAGGTCTCATCAAGAGCCGACTTACCATGCTCATAGGGAAATAGCTAGCTGACATTACCAATAATGCATATCAAAAACAGGGTAATGGCTTGAGATTGTATCAATCAAAAGGCAAGGGGTCTCATCAAGAGCCAAATTGTCCAGTTAAGTTACAACCAGTGAGTGGCATTGTCAATTTTGGTCACCAAACCTAGACAATGGCCTTTAAGGAGAGAAATGAAAATTTTAATGAAAAGAGAATTGTTTAGGAAACAGAAAAAGAAATTAAGTATATGAATTTGAATCATTGTTCGTTAAAAGGTAACCCTATCAAGGCTATGGACGCCTACTTGCAGTAGAGGCTCTACCTATGACAATTGACTACACCTAAAAGTCGCTTTGTGAGAGTCCCGTGTTTTTATCTCTAAAACCGAGTAATGGCTAATGTAGACAGAGCAATTTTCATATTGAAGAGGATATTCAAATGGATGATAATTAAGCAGATTTTGTTTTTATTATTCAGAGAAATGTTACTTATGTTATATTTCATGTATTTTATTTTTTGAACTACCTTTATGTTGGATGTCTTTAGAAATTTCAAAAAACTATCAAAGATAACCGGTTCTTCCAGCGAATCGCAAATTTTTGTGCTATTCAATAACCCCTCCATTTATTAATATAACAACTAATATTCTATCAATAAACGGGGACCCTTAAAAAATCATTCCAAAAAACAAATTTAGCATTTAGACATTTCCTTTTAAATTTTTGGAATAAAACAAGATATAAAGTCAAAACCCTTTGTGAAAGCTAACAATACTTGCCTTTTCACATATCACTGAACCGAGTGTGTCAAAAGCCTTATTAACAAGAAAAACACGTGAAATGCAATCTAAAGGAATCACCATGCTTAACCTATATATCATTAGGTTTTTTCATTGAAAACTAGGTCCTAAGGCATTTCCTCTTGAAATAAAGCTCATATTGCTTATCACATTTCAGAAAGGGCGCACCCTCACGAAGTATGTTGAATCATGCGAAATGCGATATTGCAATGTGACGGTCAACCTTATCGCATTGTGTCAGAAATACTTAAGGAAAATTTGAAATCTTACAAACCACACGATGTTGTGAAATGCGTTAAAAGCCCCGACCCAAGTGGAGCCTATGTTATAAAGTAACACCTAATTCGGCTACGCAAATGAAAAATGATTTAAAGGGTAAAATCCCATTAAACAAGCTATGCTTTAAAAAACAATAAAGAACCTCACACATCTCACATCCAACAGATAACTAAGGAACTTTAAAGAAAGCACATAATCAATTCCGCGATAATGCGATTTGCAATATTGCATCGCAATCGCAAAATTGAAATTTTCGCAAATCAAATCTCATAACCTCAAAAATTTGTATTCATGTTTTATGATGTGGAACATTAATGAGCAATAAAGATAGTGATAACAAACCATTAGTGGGAATTTACTATGGGTTACTGGCATTTATGTTTGAAAAGTAGCTCGACATGATACGATATATTTTCATTTTCATTTAACTAAAACTCCTTTTTTGTCACCATTTCAAGGTTATTTGTACCATTCATTCTTATTTTCATTCTCACCTGTGTCTATCCAATTGCTTCCACTTTTCACCATTTCAGGAAAAATCCGCAGCAAGAAATGTTAGGAGCAAGGGTGAAGAATGGAAAGGCAGCCATGTTTGAAAAGTCAGCAATGATCCCTCTATGATTTTGATACTACGTGCAGTAGAGAGAGAGGAACTTCAACATGGGAGACCATGTATGATTTGTTAGAAGTAGAGAAACCAAGGCCTCTGGTAGTAAAAGCCACTTCTGATGCTCATGTTTCCTTCGATGCTTCTTACTTCGTTGTCACATGCTCGTTTTACACTGCATAGTGGCAAGGCCGAAGATAATCCTATACATAGATATGGTCAAGTGGATAATTGATGTGGTGGACGTCTTGGACAGAGAATTCAAGAATTGTAGGCAGGGGGTTATGGGATCTTTTTTAGCAGACAACCTACGACTTATGTACAATCTGCCAGAGCCACAAAATCTCTACAATAAATAGTTCCTCAAGAAATTTGCTAAGGACAATGAAGACCCAACAAAAATTATGTGGACATGGACAAAAAACTAAAGAAATACAAAACATGATAAGACGGTTATGTATTCTACGACATCTATTTCGCACACTTATAGTCTTGCAGTAGTCATGCTATGTAGATTGTTCGATAAGCCTGATAGCACCAAATTTAACCTGGAGTGGCTGCCATTAATAGAAGTAGTTGTGAATGCAACAATAATGAATTGGGCTCAAATTTTGTCTGGTAATTTGGAAAAAGACATTATTGAGTATAGGAGAAAGAGGAGTCCCCCTTTAAGGGTTTATCCCCCATTTTTCATGAGTGCCTTTGTAATGGATGCAATCTGTTTTAGCTCTAAATTTCCTATTATGTGATGGAAGTGGATTTCGCAAGACCTGCTTCCTATCCATGTGTACCATAAGATTTTGTGAGAGTCTCAGTTTTACCCCCATTTTTACAAGTTTTGTCAAGGAGTTATGCTACCCATCGATAAACAACTCTATAATGCAACCGCCCCTAGGTTTTCCAAAGAAGCTGAAGCGGACATTTTTCCTATAGCGAGATGGTTTGGGGAGTAGACACTTACTTATATCAGAGTATTTGGGAGAATTTCTTCACCGCATGTCCTTCCATACTATGTCCCCGACAAGTTAATGGCCAGGGAGATAGCCTACCAAATGATAGGGGAAGGTGGGATGAGAAAAGGGTTGAAAGAATAGAAGAAGGCCATTTGGCCTACATTTCCGTTGTAATGTAGTGCGTTTTCACTACATGATTTCGGACATGTAGGCAAACAGATAGAGATTATGAAATATTTGAAATTAGCTAGATTCCCAGGAATGCAGTATGACCCAAATGACACTGTTAAGAACTTCACTACTATGGTGAAAGTGAAACCATTCACCCATGAGGAAGACACCTTCGATGACCTATTCTTACAAAAAGAACCATTTTCAAATGTGATGCATATGGAATCACTACTTTTTTCCCCAGATGATGTTGAAGCTTTTCATGTGTACAAAAATAGGAGATTAAAGAAGGTCCCATTGGACCTACTATAGATTGAACCAATAAGGGAGAAAAATCCTAGTGTAAGCTTGGAGGACAGCTCCAAAGAAAATTTCGAAGAAAATTTTGAATCATAGACCCATGAGAGATCTACTCATTATTCAGAGCACACATATAAGAAGTCTCTAAATTGGGGAGGCAATAAAAATAAAGAGTCTAAAAGGGACACAGCCGAAAATATAGAAGAGACAACCGAGAGAACCTTGACAAAGAAACAGGTAGAAATTCACTCTACTTCCACTTAGTCAGCAAAACCCCCTATTATTGATTTGGAAAAGGAATGGGAGAATTTCAACAAGAAGCTTCATACAGATGAACAAACATCTGAGATACAAACTCCACAACACAAGTCAAATGAAGAAATAACAGTGGAGAAGAATGTAGCCACTCAGGATGTTGAACTCATTCCTGTCACCCCCACTTCAGAAATTATTTATAGTCTTCCTCACAAAGTTGTCGCTAAGAGACAGAGGAAGAAGAGAAAGCTAGATGTTGCAGCTATTACAACCCCCGACAATGAACCAATTGACATTGTATAGAAAGACTCGCCCATGGACCCATCTGAAAACCTCACAAGACTGTCGCAATTTACAAGGGCATATGCTACGAACTATTGACAAAGTGACAGAGGTTCAAATGCTACTTAGAGAAAATGAACAAAATATTCTACTATTGGAATAACAATTAGCTCAGGAGAAATCCAATCAACAAACATAATTACAAGTAGTCGAGCTCCAACAAGAATTTGAACAGATGCAAATACAACATAAGGTCATCCTAGAGGAAAGAGATGCATGAATACAAGACATGATAGATAAGTATAAATAAAATCTGCAAATCGGTGAGTTCATAAAGGAAGCACTCAATCTTAGCTCCCAGCTAATGTAGCAAAAGGAATTTCTATGCTAGAAAATCTTGCAAATAAGTCCTTATTGCGAGATCAGTGATAAGCTAACAAGCCAAGCTATCGACATGAGACTTGAGTATGACGAAATCCATAAAAGGGTTTCTGACTTTATTACCTAGCAAGAATCAGAAGAAGGGATAAAGGCTAATTTCCCAAAGGTTGAGGAATCACATAAAGACATCTTGTTCACAGATTGGGATTCACGACTCAAGCAGGTAGAAAAGGAAACAACGGTCATAGAAGCAACAACAAAGAGCATCGTAGAAGCCATCAACAACAATCTACATGGTGCCAACCTGGTTGCAGAGTCTATACCAGGATTTCTTCCAAATGCCAAACAATTAGAGCAATAGTGGAGGTAGGCAGCAAAAGAAAAGGAGGAGGTGATCAGACAAATGGGAAAACTAAACTAGGAAGCATAATGGTAGTTCTTAGTGAAACCATACAGCCAGTGGATGACCTTGTGATTGTTAACTACCTCCACACAAAAAAATCATTCTAGCACTAATATATGCTATATTGTTGGGCAGTTCAAATCTGCAATCAGCAAACTGACATAGCTCAAGCCTATGACATATATTTGCGATCTCAAAGATCAAATGCAAACGATTTAGTCTCTTAGTTTATTTCTATTTTAGTTTTATTTTTGCATAATCTGAGGCAGGTCATTTAAATCTCCTCAACTATTTATGTAATAATCTACTTTAGGACCTATATTTTATTATTTAAACCCCTCTCATGAATTTAGAGAGGGATCTAGAAATTTTATCAGAAACATTCTTCAAAACATGCACTTTTGTGCCTTTGAGGAGGTTCTTATGGAATAAATGGAACAGGATGTATTTTCTCTTAAATGTTTAACATGCTCTACTGAAATGCACTTTTTTACTCTTATAATATGTTGGATTGATTGGAATTAGATCAATATTGTTGAAGCGCATGAGCAGGAATCGTCATATATGGCACTTTTATCTTATGATCTTATTTTATTTATGTATCAGTCAATAATTCCTCTTTCAATTGTTTTATGTATGAAAGTCTGAAATATAGTTAGCATTATTGCACTTTTGTATGATGTTGGCTTTGACTTTATTATGAATACATGAACGATTTATATGCGATATATCTTTCATAATCGTTTTAGCTAACTATTTATACAAAATGATTATTGTTAAATGATTTCGCTTCCTATTGCAGTTGAACGATCTTTATTACCAATTTCTATAGGACATTATTGTAGATCACATACTTTATTTTATTCCTAGGTATATTTATATCCAAATAGTGTTTAAACTAGGATATATGCATGTGTTTAGTAGTTTATATTAGATTACACTTAGCTTAAATCATTCCCCCGTTACATCATATATCACCCCATCAACACTATCAAAATCTCATTTGGGAAATTAGTCTGATTATCCCCAGTCGGAGCCACTGCACCAAACGGAAAAAGAGCTACTAACCAAGGTCTGGATTGGGTGGTTTTCCCCCATGTTGTAGCAATGATTTTTGAGGGTTTTAGTTTGGTAGGTCAAGGTGCAAAAAGGTTGTCTAGTTACCAATCAAGCCCAAGACATAACAATTCAAGCCTTTAAGAAGGTAATTTCGTTTTCTCTGTTGATTGTAGATTTTTTCTATAGGAAGTTTATGTTTGAAATAAGTTATGGTGAATTTGTTGGGGTGTATGGAGGAATAACTATGCAATGTGGGTGGTCTTATTATCCCAAGAATAGTAGTTGCCTCTATCACTTGAGTGTGGGGGTTTTTTTGTGTTGTTACTTTTGTCATGGTGGTTTGTTGATCTTTCAATCTTCTGGGCCTAGTTTTTCCCTATTTATTTTTTCACCTTACGACCTTGTAAGGAATGGGAGGTAGAATAAGGAAGTTGGATGTAAGGTTGGGACTACTATCAGTGTATATTATTGTAGTGAGAGGGAAGAGAAGTGGTGTGGTGGTGTGGTGTTGTTAGAAGAGCGAGGCCCTTCGACTACTCCAAAGGGGAGGGTTTCGTCTTGTCTGGGAGATGGAAGCCATGTGAGGAAGTGGTGGATTTAGTTGTGGGGGGAGGTTTTTTCTACATGGTGTTGGTTCAAGTTGGTTAGTGCACCTAGACGAGTCATTCTTAAATAAAGTGTTGATTGATGGAGTTTTATATTGGGGGAGCATGACATGGAAGGTATAGTTGTTGTTTACTATTGGGATAGAGGGCTTCCCTCTGACATGGTCTTCCTGATCGTTGGAAGGAAGAGCAAGCAGGGCTTAAAAGGAATTCATAATATCACTCTCAGGTGGATTCATGAGCAATTGGATCACTTTGAAGGGATAACGGAAAATATGGAGTCCCATGTTCATGAGGAATTCTGACACCCATTAGAGGTTCAGTGGGACATTAAAGCTCTAGGGAATCTAGTTTCATATTGAGGATGGTGAGATTCATTTTATCTTTTGGGCAATTTTGGTCGTCGTGGAGTATTGGTCTTGGGTCTAATTGTTTTTTGTTGTTACCATCTATGTAGTTTTTATTATATCTACTAGCCAATAAATCTAGTAGGAGTGAGGCCTTTAATATTTGGAAGATGTGTTTCCCATGATGTAAAAATGGCATAATTTAATGGAAACAGTTGATTCACAAAAAAAAAATGGTTACAGAATAATTATTTTATTTTATATGATAAGATGGATCTAAAAAAATATTTTTACTTTTATTGATGATAGTGATGATTAACGTCCACTAAGACTTACTGTGGTATATTAGACCTTAATAAAATAATAGATTAATTGAGACTCTTTAATGTTTTATTTCTATTTTCAAAGAGAAGGGAAGAAGCATTCCTAAATCATTATAGTTTTTCTAACTTAACAAGTCAAAAAGGTTTCTAGTGTGGCAACTTTTTTGGAAAGGAGAACGGATGTGATTACGAGTCAGGCAATCCAAGGGAAACTGATTTTCATCTTCAACCCTCGTATTCCAAAGGTGATAGATTCTTTCATCCTACTGTGTTTTAGGAATAGAACAATGCCCATTTTCACTTTGAAGCTCATGAGAATTAGTTCTTATCTTCACAATGTTCATTTTCCTCTTATCACTAGTCAAGAAATGAAGATAATTATGGTTAGCAAGAGTGGGTTTTGTCACTTCAATTGAATTTTTTTTATTTTTTTTACTTTTTATTATTATTTTAGCCAACATTTGAATGATTACATCGGTGCTACAAAATCTCCCCCATACTTTAACCTTTTATTATTTAGATTTGCACCACTACAACATCACCCCCATACTAGGTTATAAAATGCCTCTCAACACAATTATTATTACACATATAATTACTATAGAGTGCATCTCAATGCAATTTTTATTACACATATAATTACTATATAGTAAACAAGCACTACATGGTTGCTAGTACTTGCCACTTAGTTAAGCTAAATTAAAGTAAAAATATTGAATTCAAGTTTAGTGTTAATGTTTAGTATCAAGTCAATTTAGGTATTACTAATTGGTACATTGAGGTATTTTGTTAATTGTAACTCCGCATTGTGGTGGTGGAGAATCCAATCCTACCCAACGTTAATAATAATGTCTTATTGTAGTGACAATTTTTTTTTTACATTTTCTACGTAAAGTATAGATAGATATATTTTAAATGGTAGATCTTCTTGTTAGATATTTTTGTGAAAGATAGGTTGAATATATTCCTTAAAAAAAATATAAATATTAAAAACTGAGTTTCTATATTTAAGAATTTTATCTTTTTTTTGGTTTCCTATGAAGCTTAACAACAAAAAATATAAAAGTATCTAAAACTCATGGCATAAATATTTAATTTGCATCCAAAAATTACGACAAAAAAATATGAGGAAATTATCCATAGGGAAATGTGTTATGCAAAGGCTACGATAATAATCATTACAAATTAAGACATGGACCAATCATATTGGAGATAAATAATTTTCAATATTAATAAAAAATAAAAAAATCAATCCATAATGTTAAACTATGGAGAGGTTGCAAAATATTTTAGTAAAAAACAAAGTAATACTCGGTCTAAGGGAAAAATCTAATGCATAATATCATGCCTTGTAGGTATAATAATTATATTCATTTTACAACTTGAGTGAGCCTAATGATGTCTAAGAGGTCACCAGTTCAAATTCAAAGGGGGGTAGATTATGTACACATGCAATAGACTTTAGTAGTCAAATTGTTGGGTGGAGATAAGTCCCTTTTCCCACAAATAAGGGAGTCTCATTCACCAACTGGGGGTTTGACTTGACCATAAAATTATTGTTATTATTGTTATTATTAATTTGTTAATAATAAAAATATTACGAAATAAATAATTGTACCATTTTTTTTGTAAACTAATACTTTATATTATCAAAATAAACTCAAAAGAACATGTTTGTTACATTTATCTAGTAGAGGAGTTCTCTATGATTTTCTTGGGATACAAAGACAGGAATACAAAGGTACCATAGACTAAAACTTCACTAATTAATCCCCATTCCAAAAGGAAGCCATACTACTAAACCGAGATTACAAAATCCCTTCTTGTTGGGATATCTTCACCAGAAAATAGCATATAACTAAAATGTTAACATGCATATGCATCATTCATATTCAAAAGAAGTATGGGAGCAAGGTCCTGTTACACAACATTTTGTCACTGTCCCCATACTCCCTATTCCTTGATCTTGGAGGACCACTATATTGAACCCCGCATGCTTTTCCTTCATGAAGAATCTCCCATTGTGTCCATCTTCATGAGCAGATAAATTCCCTTTTGCATCATTTCCCATGAAACTCTTGTTTTGCCCAGTTTACAAGATCGAAGCTAACTGCCTTTGTCTGCCCCACGCCGATGTGTAGAGATTAGCACTACTCCTTGCGCTGACTGGAGAGACCGAGTTGTGTTCTAGTCGTGTCAGTCCTATTATGGAATGTTTTTTAAAGTGGAGCTAAAGCTTCTAGCTCTAGAAGCTCCTTACCGAAATTCAGGTAAATGGTTTGGCCAAATGGGTTCGAGGATGACAGTTTGGGCGTCTTTCCCCTATAATGATGGAATTACCTCAGGGGATAAGTCCTTCTCCCATAAGAAGAGGATCCACCTCCCATCCATATTTCCTATAAAAACCTCTCTTGTTCTGAAGCACAAACTAGCGTGTTTGAATGTTATAGTCATAGTTGATAGTTGTTAAGTTTTTGGTTGAGTGTTGATGATATTTTGGGGTGGATTAGACAAGAAAGCTATTACTAGTTGTAGTTATCTAGTTGTGTGAGGGAGAAGTGTGTTTTGGTTTGGAGTGAAGTCTCAAGGGAAGATCCTTAAAACTATTGTCGATTGAAGCCATCATGGAATTCTAGCAGGAGTGTGTGGGAACCTGGTCTTGTCAGAGGAAGACTACAACATCTAGATGAATGGTTGTAGTCTCTCTTTGATATTAATATATGCAACTATCGATTCATTTCCTACATGTTTTGTAATATTTCATATTCATGGCTTAATGTTTCTTGACTTGTTAAGTAGGTTGAATTGCAATTTGTCTATTATTATGTTTGTGTGTTGTTGTTGTTTACTTGTTTTAGGAGCTTGAAGAAGGAAGCAAGAGATTGCTGGAGCGAGCAAGCGATGACATCATCAAGTAGGATACGTGACCAAGAGGTAGGCCCTCTTGATTGATTCTAACCTAAGGAAATATTCCATAGAATGTATCTGTTGTGGCTAGACCCATTATCAGGCTAGAGGAATTCTTTCGTGTCTGCACTTATAATTTTACTTCACTGTAGGTCCCCAACACTCGATTTGGGAGGTGCAGTAATGTAAGAGTCACATTGTATGTTTCCCTCTACATGGGCCAGCCTTGCATCTAGCCTATCCAAGGCCAAGCTTTGGTTCCTTAGCATCCTCTGGATGTCCTCTAAAGAATCAAACACATTATACCATTCAACCTATTTATCCTTGACGAACAATCCCAACAGTGCCTTGATCTACCAATGCAAAGCTACAAAGGTCAAATACTGCTTTTTCTGTCCCCTAGTTTGACCATGGTCTAATACCCAAGAAGATACCTCATACATTTTTTCAGAGTCAAAGTAGAATCTCCTTTCCACTCCAATTTGAGTTTCCAAATTACGAATTTATCTCCTTTCCTCTAGAGGGACAACATTAAAATAAGTAGTAGCAGAATTATGAGTGAAAAGCCTCATTGTTAGTTAACCTTGCGGGTTGCTTCCCCCAACCCGTCTACAAAACATACGTTTCCTCGGCGACATGGTGCAAAATGGGGGCCACACTTGTAAAAATTGCTATAGCAATCATGACCTCCAAAGAAATAGGAGAAAGACCCAACCACGACATGCCAGGGCTTTGGAGCCACCAAACATAATTGTCACTAAAACTCATATACCAAACCATGGTAATTGGAAGATACCCTGACTCAGGTCCCACTGAAATAATTTCCCTCATGGCAGAGGCAACAAACCCCTAAATAATTAACCAAATATAGAACCACAAGATTCTCTACAAACAAGTTTTTCACAATACATTCAAAACTAAATAAAAAGAGGAGGGAAAGAGACTCTCGACAGGCTATCGATTTCCTTCATTAGAACCCACTTACCAGAATAGAAAACAATCGCAAACATACCAGAATAAAATCCTCTCAACTGAATCAATAATATATACCACTTAAGACAAAGAGAGAACAAACTCGTGCACTTCCCGCATCCCACCAAATGCTCAAACAAGCTTATAGAAAGAAACTAAAATTCACCCAAGAAAATAAATACTAAAAGAAACAATCTCAGAGAGAGGAAATGACCTATACCACCTTGTCGTGAGTAAAAAGGGTGAATATCCATAGACATCCAACTACATAGGTTTTAGGTCACTCTAAGACTTCTACTCACCTAGATCTAACATCCACCCACCACCTATTCCTCAACACTAAAACATGTAAATACCACACCGTCTCATTCCCAGGCACTCCTCTAGATGGATTCCTTTTAGTGTAAGGGTGAATAATTTCCACCAATAATAGGGAGGTTAATTACTTGACCTCATCTCTACTACATACTCTCTCACAGAATGGAAAAAACTAAACTGATGTTGCAAATAAATAGTTGGAGATTGGCCATCTAGTGCATTGCATGTAGATGCACTCTGGGGAAAGGTCGTGCTCCTTTTTCATAAATACCCATCACGTCCTAGGGTGGCGGGATCAACCCCCAAGGATACCTCATAACCACCATTAACACCCCCATTAGGGAAACCTTTGTCCCTATCCAAGATAGGTTTGAGAGAGTTTGTTGAGCTTACCTAATTCAAAATTGGCCATTTCATGTTTAAACTTAGTTCTTTGTTCTGGCGTCCAAGGTTAGCCATGAAATTTGTTGCCTTGTTCCGAGATCTTCTCTAATGTCGGATTACAACATAACCCAACTCCAAAATCAACTGCCTTATACTATCAATTAACCTATTGAGTCTCCAACTCTTCACCAATTTCATGATGAGTACCCATAGATTAACTTTTGTACAATGCTAATATCCAAGTTTGAATCTCCATCAACTTGAAGTGTTCGATAACCTTATGAGATGTCGATATGAAGGCCCTTCTCCAAATCTTGGAACTCCACCACATTGTTATCTATAGTCCCACAACTCTTAGAGAAGATTCTTAAGGTATTTTAATTCCAATACTGAAAACACCTCCAAATCCTATAATTCCTAAATTTCTTTTAGTGGTCATGTCAAAATTTAAATTAATGAAGCCGGATAGAGGTAAATTGAATGGGGTGGAAATATGTAACCTCCAACTATGTGGCTTTACCAATATAGGACATAACCTAGGCTAGATCCAATTTCCTGGTAATTTTTTTTTCTTCCTCACTATCAATTTCAGTTTTCTAATCTTTCACCAATTGAACTTTAGCCAAAAATATCTCAAATAATTATACCATTTTATTAGATATAGATAATTTTATTTTCAATAACTATATAAAATAAATAAATAAAAATAATTATTGTCTTCTTTTCTTACAAAACTCTCCTAAAAAATAATGCAAATCATTGTTTTTTAAAATTATATATATGTATATAATATTTTAATTTTAATATTTTTTAAGTATACTTCTTATATTCACATAATTGCACTTTAAAGTGTATACTATCTTTCATAATCTACAGTAACATGTATAATAGACTCTGACCTCTTCTCACTTTAAAAGGAGAAAAAATAAGAACATATCCATTTTTACTACATGTTTGAAAGGCATTTACATAATTTGATACTTCACATATAAAAAAAACACTTACATAAAACTTACATAATTTGAAAGATATTATAAGGAAAAAAATATATATAACTAAATCATTTGAAATATGTCTAAGTTCCTCTCTACTGCGTCAAAGATGAATATAACATGACCTCCAAAACATTGACCAACTATAGTTTATCTAAGGTTTTTAAAATTTAAACCTTTTATCTTGGTCTTTTCATTACATAATCGAAATTAATCCATCAATACTATGAATATTCGGTTAAAAAAATAGTCCCTCTATCAACATCTAACCCTATAAAAGGTCTACAGAAACAAAAACATATAACAACTGAGGCATCCACAAGCGAAAACTGTGTCCGCAGAAAAAATCAACAGAACCTTAACCAAAAAGAATGGAGCCATTTCCAAAGAACTGGAAGCGTAATCGGCCAGGTGCAGAGAGACTCTTGAGACTTAGAGAGACCCGTCATTCCATGCTAGCAAAAGTGCTATCCAAAATTTATATGATCAGTGAGTAAATGACTGTTATCCAAAATTTATATGATCAGTGACTGGAGGGCTGTTATCCAAAATTTATTAAATTCTTTCGATATATTTTGTTTATTTAATAACTTATAAATTCTTCACTGACTATAATTTATACTTCTTTTATAAAAGTTTTTAATGGTTGTAATATTTGTCATTTAAAATAATATCATTTAAATATTTGATTTAAAATATAAATAATATGAGATTAATATTACTATTATTTTTTAAATGATGGTTATATATTATTTTATTTATTTAGTATTTTATAAAATTTTGAAAAATATGTTAATTTATTTACTTAATTTTAAAATTATTTTTAATTAACATATTTTATTAAATAAAAAAAGTGTAATTTTTAGTTAACTGAGTTTATTTTGGGTGGTCCAAGAATAGTTGTTATCTTTTCCATCTAAATTCAAGTCTTATAAGTTGATATATTGATGCTTTGGGATAGAGTAACTTTGTTGTATTGTTTAGTGAATCTATACCAAAGACTGACCTACTATAAATAATCTCTCTCTTACCTAGTACCAATAACCCTTCTCTCTTATTAATCAAAGTCTTTAAGTAGAAATCACATAAAAGAATTTTCTGGCCAACACATTTCGAATCAACAAAAATGAAAAAACAAAACATAACATTATATTTTTTTTTATAATAAATTTATAAATAAAATATGATAATATAAATGCATACAGCTACACAGCTAAAAAAACATGAAAATTTCATCTCAAAACACTTATGCATCCGCATAAAGGGCCTTTCCACGGAAAGAATAAAATATAACCCACCAATACAAATTGTCACAGAAAATCCTTAACAATCAAACCAGATAAACTACAAATACATTATGCCATCGGTTACACATTTACTGCAGAAGATTTCAAGTCTTGCAAGCATAGTGCACTCTTGCCTGTACCTTGTTTTTCTAATTGACTACAGCATAGCCCTATTAAACAAGCATCCATGCTCTAGGTATGTTTTACACAGACAAAACAAAGAAGCTTAAAGGGTCTCGAAAACCCCGTGGAGATTTATTTAGAAAAAACTCTCCTTTCAATGGACGCCATACTAGAGCAGAACTATGAAATCAAAGGTGAAAGGTTCGTCTCTGCCTCCTACATCATCAATCAGCGCTGCCTCCTATCTGCAGAGTTTGAATATTCAAATATTAAAGGTGTAAGCACAAACAGAAGCATATAAATAAAAATAGAGCAGAACAGGGAATGGTGATGAGTCGCCCACGGCAACCCTTGTCCCAATTGCAGGTTCTTACAGCCATTTGGGCCCACCTCTACTTCTCCGTTTACAGAGACCGACATTGATTCATTATAGGAATTTTTTGCGTGAAAATTTTTGGCAGCCGTTTAAAAATTATGGAAACTCGATCATATTTTGAAAAATTTTGATAGGGATTTTTGTAAATCTAAATAAGAGTTGTCAAATTTTATAATTTTAAGTGCTTTAGAAATTTTCGATGGATCTGAATCTGTTTCCACCATCAAAAACATGATTCAAACATTACATCTACAAAAAAATTTGAAAATTTTATAATGTAAATTCTGACCACTTTTAACTTACCAAACAATTGCTCTCCTCTACCTTCGTGAACGACTCCAAACTTTCATAGACAGAAACGTCTTGTATAAATGTAAATGTGTCATTTCTGACATTTGCCATTGCCCCCGCACCGTCTATTTAGAAACTCGATGACTAGAATTCCTTTCAAGCTGCCGACTACAGCACCCCATCGGGTCCTACCTTGTGCAAAGCCACAAATGCACAACTTTTTCTTAATTGGAATTTTATTCAAAGCCACAAATGCACAGGAACGATGATGAGTCACCCACCCTTTGGTGTTTTCTTGGAGCGACCACCCGTTTGCCATGACTACCAGACATCTGCCATTACTACATCTACATCTTCAGTCCACGCATCTGTCATTACTACATCTACATCTTCAGTCCACGTATCTGCAATCACTACGTCGTCTACACGCATTTTCTCTTTGGCAAAATTGTATTCCATCTCCACGTTGTCGATATCCATCTCCACACTGTCGATATCCATGCCATCTTCGGCCCAACTGTTTGCCATCACTACTTCCCATCTTTCTGTCATTTTATTACTGTACTCTAAGAATGCCGGTGGTTAAAATTTTAGTAGCACAATGGTCTCTTCTTACAATATATAACAACGTGTATTTCTCCATTTACTCCCTTCGATCACGACGTGGCGCGCGAACAAATTCCGTATTTCAGGCTACGGAGAATCAGAAATTTTAATAGCTGGCATCCCTCTAGGATCATTTCACCGCTATATTTCTGAAAGATTATTCTGCGGATGTTCACCGCTAGAATCCGTAAGATCAATTCCATTTATAACGTAAAATCTTTCCATGTCAGAGTGTTCGTTAATATAGAATATTCTTACTCCCAATGTGAGAAAAGCATCCAAGTTACTATGTTCGATTACACACATTCTCAATTTTCATAATAGCATATATATATATATATACCCTTTTAGAAATGCTCTGTGGTATACTAGTAATATTCGATCAGTTCGACGTATATTGTGCTGCCATGTACCTGATGAGCTAGGATAATATTGGTATTTTATTAGTTGATTCGATGTTTATATGAGAATGATTCTTCACTTTTCTCTTTAATAATTTAGAAGCCGTAAATAGTTATTATTCCTTTTCTCCCAAAATGTTTATAATAAAGTTTATTTTTCATCATTTTAATATCATTATAATTTGATTGCTAAAATATTGTGAAAGGTGAAAAGGAATTCATATTAATATTTTTATAACAAACTTTTTAGGTGATGGAAAACTTTGAAATATTTTTTTATCTTTTACGTTAGAGTTGTTAACCTTTTTGTATCTTAGTTGTCTTATTTCTTAATATATATTTTTTTAATAAAACATATCTTTTCTTAATTTAAATATAATAATATCTTTAAAATTGCAAAGTGACATTTTCCTTGATATCATAATGGTTTAAAAAACATTCTCCATCTTTATGCCACACCATCTTAAATGGTAAGTGGTTTTGATCAGATTTTGAAATTATCTTAAGAGGCCTCTTGTTTTCTATTTTATTTTTACAAAAGAAATACTTACTTCTATGAAGAGAATAAGATGGCGCTTATTTTCTTTAATTTAAATATTATAGTTAATAAAATGTTTTTGGATTTGAGTCAATCCAAGTTATCTGAGGTGGTTTGAGGGAATTACTATTATCCTCCCCACCCAAAGTAGAATCCCTTCTATATACATGATGAGACACTTTTAAGTGGGTATAAGTGTAGGCTAGCTAATACCAACAACCTCGGGAATTACTATTATCCTCCCCACCCAAGGTAGAATCCCTTCTATATACATTTTGATACACTTTTAAGTGAGTATAAGTGTAGGCTAGCTAATACCAACAACCTCACTATTTCCTTCGAGCTAAGAGGGAGGTCAATTTCTTTCCTTGGAGAACTCCCTCAATTTCTTTTTTATTTTTAGTATATTTCTCCATGATTATCAAGATATGCTAGTGACGCAATGAAACACTCTTGAGTATAGTTGTTTTCTTTTTATATTTCTCGACGATTATCAAGAGATTCTAGTGTCATAATGATGCTCTCTCATGTGAGTGTAGCTATTTTTTGACTTCATACTAGCCACCACACTTTTAGCTTTGGCCTAAAAGCGAGGCAAATTTCATTCCTTAGAAAAAAATAGAAAAATATTTTGGATTTTATGTATCTTTCTCCATGATTATCTAGAGATTATACAACCACAAACTTCAAGAAACTATAATAAAAGAAGAGAGATGATAACAATAGAGAGGAGTTACCCAGATGCGGGTGATTACCAAAGTCATTAAGTTGATGAGACCGCCGGGCGACAGAAGGGCTGGCCACATGGCCCCCTGCAACTTCCCCCATGCCAACCTGAATTGCATTCAAGGCACCTTGCAGGCACCATTTAATGAATGCACAGGCTAAGACAGAACCAAATCACTCATAACTATGGAGCCTGCAAACTACTCTGTAATTCCTCCCCCCCTGATTCACTGTGTTTGTCCTCCGCAGGCTGGAGAGCCTTGTGTGCGCACTGTAATAGGTAGCTGATGCTGGTTGTTAAGTTGCATTGACCTGGGCAATGGATTCCATCATTCCCACTCCAGTCTCTACAACTTAGCTCAGGTCTACACTTCATCTATCCATTCCCCGCGTAGTTCCTCCACCATCCCCTCTGCTATTATCCCTACTTTCAACCCCACCATGGTCTGCCATCGTATGCGAAGTAGGAGAGGTGGCACTCGAGGTGGGTGCACTCGCTCACCTGCTATGTCCAACCCCGACTCGGTCTCCCCTGCTTCCTCAGCCGACAACCCCAATCCGCCTAGTTTCATTGGGCATTACCCAGACACCCGCAGCGGACGAGGAAGAGCCTGGCTCCATGGCACAAGAAGAGGAGATGCGGCGGTTCACACTGCTAATTTCCCCCTACCTCTACATCCAGCTCCCCATACCACGCAATTTCGATTTCATAGCTCCCTGAATCGCCCCGTAATCATAGCCACCGTTACAATCACTTTCACTGAAGAAACTGAACCGCCAGCTCCTCTGTTTGAGCACAATGATGAGCCGAACAGAGTAGAACCAAGCAACAGGAGCAAGTGCAACCCCGGTGAACAGTGAGCAGACGAAGATAGAGCCACCCTGCATGGTAAAGCAATGGCTAGCAACCAGCAAGCTGAGGAAGGTAGGCTTAGTAACACGCAGGCCTCAGGCAGTTGTCGTGGCGACACATCAGGAACGTGTGTGGGTGCATGCAGCATTGAGGGAGTCCATCCAGCACATGGCTGTGGCACTTCGGACGAGGATGACGATTCAGACAAATATGCGTGTCCGATTGTGGAAGAACCAACCCCGGACAACCTCTAAGACCAAAAATTGACAGCCAAGTGTCGAGTTTGCTAGGTGGATGTTTTGTCTTATTGACTGGGCAGTTATGATTAAGCTTGTGTTTTGTCTTATTGACTAGGCAGTTATGGTTAAGCTTGTGTTTAGGACTCTGCAATGTCTAAAATGTTTTTGTTGTTTTGTGATCAAACTGGTAACCCCTGCGTGGGCTATTTTGTTTTTTTGGACTGGTTTCCCTTCTGTTGAGGCTCTTTTGCTTTCTTGGACTGGTTTCCCCTCTATTGGGGCAGTCAACGCTAGACAGTCTTACTGTGTGATGACTGAGGCACAAAACTTCTGAGGCGAAGCCTCACTGTAACTTCTTTTTTGTATCATATTAATAGATTAAACTTAGATAGAAAAAAACAATAGAGAGGAGTTGCTTCTTATCACAAAATGAAGGCCCATTGATTTACCATTTTTTTCAAGTTCATAATATGGTATATATTCTTCATTTATCATTTTCTCAACATTACATTTATAGTTTACATTGAAAAGAAAACACCCTGTAGTAGATGTTTTTGTAAGGCTTCTAGTGTTACAATATTAAGAAAAAAAATTAAGAACACCCTGGCTACAATATTTTCCATTTGGAATGGAGATTTAATGAATTTTTGCTATAACTATTTTTTTGGGGGGTGGGTTAAATTTTTTGTAGAGGTTTTATTTTTCAATACATGTTCTAGTAACACATGATAGTAGGTGATTTATAATCATGCCTTGAGTTGTACATAGAACTAGAGGCACTAGTACTGACATATTCATTACATAATTATATTTTTCTTTTGTCTAACAAAGAACTAACGCTCATATAATTATTACTCACTAGGTCATTCATTTTTTATGACACAATTATGCTAAGATAATTTGAACACATTGGTTCCTATATTACTAGGGGCATTACAGAGACATGAAATTTCAAAAAAATGTAGTGAGGTGGTGATACCATTTAATGTGACTAAGCATCAATGAATATATTATATGTAAAGCACTTGTGCATATGAAATACTTAAACCACCATTGCATATATTAATCATAGACACCATGATAAATTCAAATGATAAATGTGTATTTATGTTGTTGAAGCTAACAATTGTAACACTATTGTGGAATGTCAATAAATATGCATTAGGAAGTATGAATCATAAAGCCCACCATCTTCTATCCTTATGGCACTTCTTATTTAATGAATTCAAAAAAATACAGTCTACTTATATGTATATATTTTATTATTTCTTTTTTAAACAAAATTTCAATTAATCATCTCCTAATGATCCGAATTGGATCGTTGAAGATTATTAGAATTCTATGATTGTTCCAAATTATTCAAACTTGAAAATCTTGTAAACAAAGAGCTATCAGGAAGGACCTTTGGACAGTGGCAGTTTGTAGCCAACACGGAACAATGAGCACCTCGGTCAAAGTGCATTGACTGAGGCCCATGGACACCGTGCAGTGGCGCAAACTAGCAATTGGTAAATCCAGATCAGGAAACAGAGGTTGTTTCTAATGTGTGACAAGCGCGAAGCTAATCGCGCATTGCTCAGCAAAACCCCTTGAGAAGGAAAATCCCCAGCACCCAGTCATGTGGAAAATAGGGAAAACCGTGGGAAAAGCACTAAAACCGAAGGCGAGTCCCATACTCCAAAACCAGCGGAATATCAGAGGTGTTTCAGGCAATAAGCGGGTTTGGCAGAGGACCCAGCGATGCCATTCATTGAATGAAGCGTGTCCAACGGATGAGAGAGAAAATCGCTCTCATCGTAGGCTAAAGTTCGAGAAAGTAAACCACATGATAAGAGCGATAACCCTAGGATTGGGAGGCCCCAGATCTAATCGGGGAGATTGCATGCGATGGGAGCCTACATTTGGTGGAAGAATAGGCTGAGGCATATAAAGTTTTGAAGTCTGATTTGACCTCTGACCTAGAGGATGAATCATTTCAAAAAGTAAGCAAAATAACAAACCATCAAGGAAGAGCTGGCACTCAGTTCGTGAGAAGATAAGTGGCCACCTCCCTGCGAAACGTTACACAGTGGCGATGACGCAGAGGCAGGGAATTCCAAGAAGACAGAGGCATGCGATCCAAAGAGGCGGAAGAGGAAGCGAATAGTCAAGGGTTGGATTGGCTTTAAGCCATGAACAGATAGAGAACAAAGACAAGGAGACAATGAGACAGAAGAGATAGAAGAAAGAGTGAAGCAAGAAGCAGAGAATAGAGAAGTCGAGCTGACCTACAGAGCTAAGGCAAGATCGAGCAGACAGAACCTAGAGGCTAGATAGGTTCAAGAAATCCTTGTGAAGATATCTGTCGGAAACTGAGTACCAAATTGGACTCATCCCATTAAGACCAGTTGAGGTCGAGACTTGGTAAGGGGGAGTCTGTGAACTCTAGTGGGTTGGGGAATCCAAGTACCACCCTACTAAGCATCATCTGTTACAGGAGACTCAAATTGAGTTTCTCATTATAAAAACTCTGCTTAAAGACATAATAAAGAAGGCCACCACTGAAAGCTGGACCAAAGACGTAGCCCAGGAGGATTGGGTGAACTCCTTATTAATTTGTTATGTTTTGCATTTACTTGCTGTGTTTCTCTTACTATTTTCCATTGCCTATGTATTTCGCAATCTTATCGATCCATTGGTTTAAATAACATAGGCACACCAGCACATGAGTCTGTAATACCTACATACATTAATTAACTGAGATCAT
The DNA here is from genome assembly GCA_031772625.1 of Pinus tabuliformis. Lineage (NCBI taxonomy): Eukaryota > Viridiplantae > Streptophyta > Pinopsida > Pinales > Pinaceae > Pinus > Pinus tabuliformis. The sequence continues at coordinate 1,551,070,176 of CM062816.1, read as the reverse complement.
GCACAAGTGATTTTCTGATCAAGTAGTATTAGAGCTTTAGGTTGGTAAGGTTAGACATGCTTGTGTTGGATTTAGCTGTTGAGTGCTAACTAGATCAATTCTCAAATTAGGATAAGGAGAGTTGGTTGAAACTAATCCTGAAATTGGAAGAGTCTATCCTCGGAAGACAATGTCAGAGGAAGGTTCTATGGGGCTAGACCCTCAATTCATAGATAGTTTCCTATCCATAAGGTCCATGGTAGAGGAAATGTATAAGGATCTTAGAAAACATAAAGATGAAGATTCATCAGGCTCCAAACAAGATAAAGGAGAATAAGAGCCTCTCCTCCATGACCACTCAAAAGGAAAATGGAAAGAAGAAAGCTTTCTACACCTCCTAATAGCCCTGAACATAAAAAGAAAACATATTTGATCAAACTAGATGTTAAATTTGATTTACCTATATATGATGGAGAGTTGAATGCATAAAAGCTATACAATTGGATTAGACAAATTTATGTTTATTGCAGAGTGTAGAGTATTGATTCAGACAAGAGCAAGATTCAGCTGGCAAGCCTACACCTTGGAGGCACTGCCTTGGTTTGGTGGGAAGGCAGGACCCAAGCTGACATGAAGAGATATGGTAAGACCATTTCTGTCTAGAGTGAATTTGTTTCTACAATCAAAAAGCAGTTGTATCCACTGGCCTACATGCAACAAGCCATGATGAGCTCGCAAACTCTTCAACAATTGAAAGGGAAAAGTGTACAAGGTTACACCCAAGAAGTTAGGAAGAGAGCATTGATTCAAGGAATCTCATTATACTCACCGAAGACTCTGTTGAAGTACATTGGTGGTCTACGCAGCTACATGAGGCACACTATCCTCATGTTTAGTCCCACTAGTATAGATGAGGTATCTGTTCAAGCTACACATCTAGAAGTTAGAGGAAAGAATGGAAACCCAGAAGTTGGGGGATCATCGCAAGCCAGTGCAAGAAAGAATAAGGATAAAAGAAAACAGAAATGGAAAGCAAGAAAGGCCAACACTGCACAGAAAAGCAAGGCTTCATGCACTCACTATAAGAAGGATGGGCATGATGATGAGCATTGTTGGATTCTGCATCCGGAGCTGAGACCTAAGAAGTTCAAGGGCAAGAAGAAGAAGACTTTTGCAGCTATTCAGAAAGATTTGGGGTCGGAATCGAGAGATGAAACAACCATTGCAGTCAGAGGTATAAAAGGTTGCCCGCTTTAGAGAATGCAAAAATCAAGAAGCAAGTGCAGGAGTTGCTTGAGAAGGGGTTCATCAGACCTAGCACATCACCATGTGGGTCACCAATCGTTTTGGTGAGAAAGAAAGATGGCTCATTGAGAATGTGCATTGATTACCGAGCACTGAATAAGATAACAATAAAAAATCGTTATCCCCTTCCTCTCATAGATGACCTGTTAGATCAACTGAAAGAAGCTGCTTATTTTTCCATGTTAGAATTGCATAGTGGATATCATCAGGTGAGAGTTGCAGAACAAGATGCATGGAAGACTACTTTCAAAACAAAGCAGGGATTGTATGACTGGCTGGTTATGCCTTTTGTCTTAACTAATGCTCCCACTACTTTCATGAGAATAATGAATGATGTACTCAGACCTTTTCTTGATGGTTTTTTTATTATGTATCTGGATGATATTATGATCTTTAGCAAAACATGGGAAGAACATTTAAAGCATGCTAAGCAGACACTAGATGTTTTGAAAAGAGAAAAACTTTATGTTAAACTCTCAAAATGTGAATTTGGCAAAACATCTTTGAATTATTTGGGACATATAGTAGGGGGTGGTGAATGAAGATAGATCCATCTAAGGTGGCAGTCATTGTAAACTGGCCTAAACCCAAATCTGCTGCAGAAGTTAGGAGCTTCTTAGGAGCAGCACAATATTGAAGAAATTTCATTTCTAACTTTTCCTTAATTGTAGCTTACTTACATGCTTTAACAGGATTGAACAAGGTGTTTCAGTCGGGAGGCAAATAGCAGAAAGCCTTCAACACCTTGAAAGGAAAGATTAGTACAATATCAGTGTTAGCACTACCTAATCTTCAAAGGCCATTTGAGATCCAAATCGATGCCAGTGACTATGCCATGGGAGTAGTGTTGACACAGCACAGTAAACCCATATGTTATCATTATGAGACATTTAATTCTGCAGTACTTAACTATCCTACATATGATAAAGAATTGTATGCATTAGTACAGAGTGTGAAAAAGTGGAAACATTACTTAATGGGCAAAGAGATAGTAATACATATTGATCATCAGCCACTTCAATATCTACACTCCCAAACTAAGTTGCAACAATCAAGACACTATAGATGGATGGGTTTTCTACAACAGTTTCATTTAGTCATCAGATATAAAAAGGGCATACACAATAATGTTGTTGATATGTTATCTAGACCTATTATAAATTCATCTACTATACTTAAGCATAATTCCGTGTTACATTAGAGCTACATTGAACAATATGCTCAAGATATCGATTTCAAAGATGTATATGCAACTTTAAGTCAAGGCAAACGAATAGAAGAAATGGATTATCATGTAAAGGACTGACTCTTATATCATTGTGGGAAGTTATGCATTCCACAAACTGAAAGAGTAAAGATAATTTGAGAAGCACACACTTTTCTAATATCATGTCACTTTGGGGTAAGTAAAACAATTGCACAGCTGAAATGATTTTGTTATTGGCCAAAAATGAATGAGACAGTTTCTAGATATGTAAGAGGGTGTACTATGTGTGCTAAAAGCAAGCCCAACAATAGAAAACTAGGCTTGTACACTCCACTACCAATTCCTTCTTATCCTTGGGAAAGTGTTTCCATGGATTTTGTTGGAGGACTACCTAAATCTAGGAAAGGTCATGATTATGTGTATGTTGTTGTGGATAGGTTCAGCAAAATGTGTATTTTGATACGTTGTAATAAATAGATTACAGCTGAACAAATTGCAAAACTATTCTTTCAACATGTATGGGTTCATTTTGGATTACCCACTTCCATTATATCTGATCGAGACACCCAATTTGTGGGGAAGTTTTGGTAAAGTCTGTGGGAACTGATGGACACCAAACTCAAGAAAAGAATAGCTTTCCATCCACAAATAGATGGTCAAACAGAAGTGGTCAACGGGACAGTGATCCAGTTACTCAAGGGATATTGCAGCAAACATCCTAGGCTTTGGGATGAACATTTATGTTATGTGCAGCATGCTTACAACCGAGCAAAACATTCTTCTACACAGAGATCTCCTTTTGAGACCTGTTTTGGTTTTACACCCAGGTCACCCTTGGATTTCGTCTTTGGTAAGGACACAACAGTTGAGGGACACAACAATGTGGACAGGGAAACCAGGTTCATTGAACAAATCCAAGAGATTCACGAGGCAGTACAGGAACAGCTGGAAAAGAGCCAAGCCAAATACAAGGCAAGGCATGACAAGCATCAGATGGAGCATAGTTTCCAAGTTGGTGATCAAGTCTGGCTATATATCATCAAGGATAGGATGCAAGGTGAAGGTAAAAAGCTAAAGCCTATCAGGTATGGACCTTTCAATATACTTGAAAAAACTGGTGAGAATGCTTTTCGCCTTGATTTACCAGCTTACATGCACATCTACTCAGTTGTCAATGCAGACAACTTGAGATTGCTTGAACCTTCACTAATTGAGGACCATGAAGAAGAGAGTCACTTACCTTCTATTGATGACCTGTTACCTGAATATCTTAATGAATTATAGGAAGACACAGTTCTGGACAAGAAGGTGAGAACGAAGTGCAAGGGAGATGTTGAGTACCTCAGAATTGGACTCAAGGGTTCCACGCCGAGCAGTGCAAAATGGATAAAGATTGGACAAGTGAGAAAGTTGTATCCTCACTTAGTTGATGCTTGAAAACTAACTTTTGGTGGTCCAAAAGCTTTTTCAGTGGGAAGGTCGTGATTCAAATTGGATCCTTGAAGATTATCAGAATTCTATGACTGTTCCAAATTATTCAAACTTTAAAATCTTGTAAACAAAGAGCTATCAGGAAGGACCTATGGATGATGGCAATTTGTAGCCAGCATGGAACAATGAGGACCTCGGTCAAAGCACACTGATCGAGGCCCATGGAGACCGTGGAATGGTGCAATCTAGCAATTGGGAAATCCAGATCAGGAAAAGAAGGCTGTTTCTGATGCACGATTAGCACGAAGCTAATCACGCATCGCTGGGAAAAACCCCTCGAGAAGGAAAATCCCCAACATCCGGTCATGTGGAAAACAAGGAAACCCGTGGGAAAAGCACTGAAACTGAAGGTGAGTCCCACACTCCAAAACTGGTGGAATATCGAAGGCATTTCAAGTGGCAAGTGGATTTGGCAGAGGAACTAGCGATGGCATTCACTGAATGACGCGTGTCCGGTGGATGAGAGAGAAAACCACTCTCATTGCAGGCTAATGTTCGAGCAAGTCAACCACGTGATAAGAGCAAAAGTCATAGGATTGGGAGGCCCCAGATCTAACGGTGGAGATTGCACCCGATGGGAGACCGAATTTGGCAGAAGAATTGGCTGAGGCATATAAAGTTTTGAAGTCAGATATGACCGCTGACCTGGCGGATGAATCATTTAACAAAGTAACTGAAATAATGAACCATCAAGGAAAATTTGGCGCTCAGTTCGTGAGAGGACAAGTGGCCACCTCCCTGCGAAATGTTACAGAGTGGCGATGATGCAAAGGCAGGGAATTCTAAGCGAACAGAGGCAGGCGATCCGAAGAGGAGGAAGAGGAAGCAAACAATCAAGGGACAGATTGGCTTTAAGCCATGAATAGACAGAGAACAGAGACAAGGAGACAGTGAGATAGAAGAGACAGAACAGAGAGTGAAGCAAGAAGCAGAGAACAGAGAAGTCGAGCTAGCTTGTAGAGCTAAGGCAGCATCGAGCAGACAGAACCGAGAGGCTTGAGAGGTTCAAGAAATCCCTGTGAGGATATCTGTTGGGAACCAAGTACCAAATTGGACTCATCGCATTAGGACCAGTTGAGGTCGAGACTTGGTAAAGGGGAGTCTGTGAACTCTAGTGGCTTGGGGAATCCAAGTACCACCCTACTAAGCATCATCTATTATAGGAGACTCAAAATGAGCTCCTCATTGTAAAACTCTGCTTAAAGACACAATAAATAAGGCCACCACTGAAAGCTGGATCGAAGACCTAGCCCAGGAGGATTGGGTGAACTCCTTATTAATTTGTTGTGTTTTGCTATTGCTTGCTGTGTTTCTCTTACTGTTTTCCATTGCCTGTTTATTTCGCAATCTTATTGATCCATTTCTTAAAATAACATAGGCACACCAACACATGAGTCTGTAATACCTACATACATCAATTAACTGAGATCATGCACAAGAGATTTTCAGATCACCTAATCAACTATTTTATATAATAATAGTGACATCTATATGTAACTTTTTGTGTTTTCATATAATAATTTCACTAATGCTTTATTCATAATAATTTAAATCTTCTATATATTAATTAATCAATAGTGCAAACTTTTACAACAATTGGATAATGCAATAAAGTAAGAACTCATTTTATTATATATGAATAAAATACAATGTTCATAGGAAATGGGACAATGTAAAGGTCAACATTATTCAAAATGTAGAAAATATGTAAATGTTAAGCTTATTGTAACATGTACTCTTGAAATTGTCACAATATGGTATGTGCATTAAATAAAGTCCTTATTGTTTAGAGACACATATTCCAAGACATACAAATTCCATTAAGATCAAATTATATTGATTGTCTTTCATCACTTGAACTTGAACTATGTGCACACTTCATTTCTTCATCACTAGTGGGTTATATGGCAATTGGGTTATTTAACCTAATGTTCTCCTTGCAGGATTTGTTTTGACGCTTTGCCTCTATATCTTCCATATACGAGCATACAAGTAAATTTTAACAAGTATATATATATATATATATATATATATATATATATATATATATATATATATATATATATATATATATATATATATATATATATCTATCATATCATAGCAACTACTATGTCATAAGCAATATTAATTCTTTGGAAGCCATGCCGCATACTTTCTCTCAAAGTACCTTTTGTTGTATCTACTCTATACTTTGTTTACTTCATGCTTAATACTCCATGACTAAGCATAGTCAATATGATTAATATAAAAGGTTTCTTATTGTTTCATTAATTATAAAATGAGTCAAGTTAGACAATATAGCTACATATAAATTGTTTAGTTAACCTTCGATACTTCAATATATATTCACAATCCATAAATAACCCAATGCTCATCAATTCTTTGTTGGCTCTTCTTTTTATGTTAGCACCTACTAGAAAGCATTCATGGATGAAAATAAATTAATAATTTAAATGTAAATATCACAAAAAATCTGAAATCTCAAGAAAAGTGAAAAGGATAAGCACTCACAAACTTTGCAACAACCCTTTTTCTTGTTGTCATCATTTTATGTCCCCAATGGATTCCATTTTGTTATCTTGTTTGAAACAAAATAAATGGAAATTGATACTTCATAAAATAATTAATTTTTATGTACATAAAAGAATAAATCAATGATGGCATATCGTTGATGCACATTGTTATTGGATTGTGTCCTATTGCCATGCAATTATGTTCATTTATTTTACCATCTCCTTGTACATATCTTTAGATATCCTTACCATCATATATTTGTATGTTCCCTCATTTTTCCTTTGGACATTTTACATTTTTCTTGAGAAATAAAATGTAGCGAAAATTTTAATTTGTTTGTGTTTGCAACATATTATAGAAAAATATATTTAGAAATAACACTTTTATAGATGGTTGATGTTTTTTATTCTGATTTTTTACTGTTGCAATTCTCGCAAGTATAATTGACCATTACTTTAAAAATGCTTCACAAATTTTATGTATAACCTAATTTTTGGAGTCATTGGACCCATTTTTATACTATAGGTCGAAAGTATGTTTGTACATTATTTCCACTAGATTCCTCATATTTTTGTAAACTATCCCCCTTATCATTAACTTCCAATGCCATTCCATCATTTACAAAATTTACATCATATACGTCATTTACATCATGACAATTTTATTTTCTTAGGATAATTTTTTGTTATGTTGCTATTAGTGCTTATAGAATATAAAAAATATGTGAAATTGAGTATTCAAGACATGTTAGAAACTAATGTTAAGAAAATAATTTTTACTAAAATGTCAAAAATAAATTATTTTAATTACAATTTTTATCCATCTAATTCCTCTCTTTGTGATATTTCCATAAAGATTTTATATTATTTTGCACTCAAATTATGAACAGTCTTATCAATTTTCTTCAAGTTTTTATTCTGCATGACATGCTTTAACTATTACACATCATTAATTTAAAGCAATGGATAATTCAAATATATTAATTTTTTTATAAATCCTAAAAAACTCGCCTCTGGTGAACACACACAAAAGTGATAAACATATTTGATAAATCATGTTATGCATTCTATTCACAAGATATACATATTAATACAAAGGTATTGGCCATTGATTTTCATCCTCCAAGAGGTCTCTTGAACTTCTCATAACTGTTGGCATTCTCATGTGGCTTTTCTCCTTCCTCTCAAGTGAATAAGGCAAGTTTGCATAACCCAAGATGGTTATGCTTCCAACATTTTCCCCATAATCCGAAGGGATGTATATAAGTCAAGGAAGAGAGTTGGAATAAAATTGTTGATAACATCCAATGGCATTATGTGCTCTCAAAATGGTGGTTTAAGGGAGACCACAACCAAATTATGTAGAAAAAGCCAGAGTCTTCTATTAGTGGTTGTTTAAGGTTGATCATCAACTTCATAACTTGGCTTGAAGTAGTTATTGGTATAATTCTTAATATGGATAGAAGATAAAGTATTATGTGAAGTGGAAGTTCTTCCTAATGATGGTTTGAATATGACCAGAAACCAATAAAGTGGGTAGCAGGAGCCAAATTATTTTCCCAATGGTTGTTTAAGGTTAGCCACCAACCAAATCTTACTCATGAAACATCACATTGTATTTTTATATAGATATGACTCTGGCTCCAATCTCTAGTTCTCATTGTGGCTTAAGCTTCTATTATATTGATATAATAGAAGCTAGTATATGGCCATTAATTCCCCCTTTATTAGGTACAAGTTGAGCATATGAGAGTTATGCATTGCAAGATGTGTCAATACTCGAGAATGAATAATGACGTATGAAGGAGTAATCCATCTTGGGTGAATTTTCTCTCTTGTAGGAATATTATTTCTGTAACATATTTTTGAATGATTAGTATATTTTCGATAATTATCACAATGGTGAAGGTCAAAAACCTAATATTACATGTCGCCAACTTGATTGCAATACTGGCATATGAAAATTTGAGGTGGAAGTGGATTAAATGTGAAGCAGGTGAAGACGAGTTGTCTTGATGGAATCCAACACTCTAAAACTATATTGATTTAGAGTAATCTAGAATGTGAAAGGTCTCATCATTGTCATATCCAAGACTACTTCTATTCTTGTTTCTGATAAGATCTTCCCAAGGTTTTATAGTGGCCTTAGTAATTATAAGATGAGCCCATGCATCTTCATGTAAATCTTCTCTTGAAATGGCCTCACTCATCCGATGAGGTGTTGGATGTTGACGAGAGACTTTCTCTAACTTATAAAGAGAATTGTTGTGAACAAGAACAAGTTCAAAATAATGACTCTTATGTTCTAATTCATCTAGTTGAAGCTAATATTTGAGATGTTGAAACTCAATCTTGTCATGTGCATCTTGTAAACAAAATTGAATATTTGTGAGAATGGTTTTGTTGTTTTTTATCTTATCATGAAAAGTATAGTGTATCAATGTATTTAGAAACTTTACTACCTTATTAAATCTTGTTATTTTATCAACAACTCAATACAAACAAAAGAATGGATGTAGTCAATTATTTGACTCCTTTGCTTTCCAAATACTGAAAGTACAATATGCATAATGCTGAAGTTGAAAAACTAATGACAAAAAGTAACAATATTGCAATATGATGTGCCAATATTAAGCAAAGAAACATCAAATCTACATTCCCTAACAGTAAAATATACTAGGGTAGCACCACTTTTGTTAATATTGTGGATGAGAAAATGGAGGTTGTCAACCTCAACTGAAAATGTATTAATAAAAAGTATGTGATCATAATGTGACAATAACAAATACAAAACATGTACTAACAACAAAAAAGATCTTTGAATGAAACTAAGATTATTTTTTGCATAAAACTCGTTATTTTCCAATGATACTTTTGATACTCGATAGAAAGGAATGCCAACCATTTTCTAGGTGGCAATAATCAAAGAATTCCAATGGTATTTTGGTGATCACTTGATGCAAAGAGGAAATTAAATTGTTTTACAAACAACATATGCTAGTAAATGTTGTCTAACAAATTGACTCTATTCAATATCAATGTGTGTGTAACATCTAGCACTTACAATCAATATTTGGTGAGAAAATTTATGTAGTCTAGGAAAATAAGAAAAATATAATATTTAATTAAATCATTGTTCTGCTATGGAGAATTTCTTAGCTGGTACTATAAATTCAAAGTTTCCCATCACCAGCTATAATTAAAATACTCCTGAACCTCTTATGTTTTAATTCTATTTCACTATGATATATTCATTCCACTTAATGGGTCAATTTCAAGACATAAACAATAATTCCAATAATTCTATGCTTGTGATAATGAGATTTAAAAAAATTGAAGAGATTGGGATGGTTGCCAACTATCAATACATGATAGGCCAATACCTTTGGTAAGACTAAGTATGCCCCCAAATATTGTCCATGGAAAAGAAGAATTAAAAATCCATTATACCATACCGGTTATATAGATCAACCTAAATTTGAATCAAATTGAACAAGTAGGCATTTCCAAGACATGAAAGGGAAATACCATGGCTATAGAATGATAATCAACGTAACATATTTGTTCTCCCAGTCACTAGTATATTATGTTTCCTTCCCAATGGAGCCATGGTAGAAATGGATCTAACCTCTCGCTATATATGCATCAACTAAGATAAAATAACTATTGTATTTGCGTACACATTACTACATGATAGATGCTCAACGTATTTCAAAATATTTCCCTCAAATCACATGGCCAAACCAATGATTGGTAATTCAGAATTATATAGATTCCTGTTCTCTTCGACATCATGGTTGGTGTAATTTTAAAGACATGAATATAGCAAGAATTTTTCATGTGTATAGTTTCTCCATGGGCATGGAGTGTCACTACTACATTTTTACAGGGCCGGAGAAATGGGATAACCTTATGCAAGAAAATACCTAGGATCATTATTTTGCATGCGATATATGTGATCTCCTAACCTTTTGACCTTAGATGGGACACAAACATCATAATTTAGAAATGGTCATTGGGCATTGATGGGAAAAAGCACTTGAGCAGAAGAACGGGTACTGGAGCATATTGGGCATGCAAATCTAGAGGAATGATTGAGAATGTTTGTAGACTATCCAGCACGATGCAAAAAAATACGTACAATATTTGTAACACCAAACTCACAATAGAAATACTCATTTTGCTTGAATGCAAACAGTGCAATGCTACAAATTCCAAAGTCAACACACCGAAAAAATCCCAATTAGAGATATATTCATGGTAGTTCCATTGATAAACTCATTCTTTTCTTTGTCAAGAACTCATATTTTACTAACAGTAGATTTCAAGGTCAAGCCTCTACGATGAGGAATTGAAGCTCACACATGTAGGGAATGGACCCTGAGATGATATAAAGGATGTATTAATAATTGAGAATGAGGTAGGCTTAAAGTCGCACAACCCCTAGGTGCAAAGGGATTACATATTTTTTAACACTATTATTCAGAATGTACACTAAGTAGAGAATAAATCCTTCGAACTTCTTAGGCTTCCAGATTTCCCATTAAGATCATCTAGGTTGATTATACCACACACTTCTGGTTGAGAAAATTCCACACACCTATGGCTCACAAATCGATTTGATTTCTAAGAAGGCCATATAACAGTGGCTCAAATTTGAGTAGGGAAGCAATACACCTACTCTTATACCATGGTGAATACACAGAAAAGTAAAAGATATATTTTCTAAATTATATCATGCATTATATTCACATGATATACATATCAATATAATTTTATTGATCCTTGGTTTGCATCTTTCAAGAGGTCTCTTGGGCTTGGCATATCTATTGGAATTCATTTGAGGATTTTCACCTTCCTCTCAAGCATAATATAAGAATATTATGCTTCCAAGTGCCTCGTATTCTTGTTTGAATGAGCTACCATTGAACTTACTATAATAAAATAAACTATTTTCCTTCTAAAAACCAAAAATCATGAATGTAGGCATTATGATTTTTTTTAGCAAACTAAGATAGTGGTGCACATAATAAAATACTACATCCCAATGCATTCTACACATATATATAGACATTACTAAATTGTTATGATACTACTACAAATTTGAAAACATTTCATTTATAATTTTTTTATTTACATGGTAGTTTATATTTACATGGTACTTGATAAAGTAACAAATGCACAAATGATTTATTATTGTTTATTACGCATTTCCAAATCTATAAGAAAATTTAAAGTAGCAATAGCACCAGATGTCGCAAAGGAAAAACCGTAAGGCATAAATTCAAGAAGAATCTTGAGATATAGAAGATCACTGAATATAAAAATGAATAAACAAAATGTCATTCAAATATAGAAGATAAAGAGAAATTACGTACATTATGCCAAATTTACAGATTCTCTAACCTTCACAACATATATTACCTCTCAATATTTGTAGGTTTTAACACCGTACAGAAATTACCTCCATACGAATTATAAAACACTAAAAATAAACAATAGCGAGATCATAACACATAAAACACATATACACAGATATTTTCCCCTGGATCCAAAAATCGGGACTACCAGCTTGATTTTTTCATTATGTTCCTTTCGATGTTACAATACATATATATACATGTTGAATCATCCAATACCATGTACCGAAAACCATCGCACCCAAGACCATGTCCGAAAACCATACATAAAGCCATAGGGAGGTCTGCCCACCTAATATAGGGTGCAAAAAAAAAATTCCCTGCGGCACTACCCCGCACCCTGTAGAGGGGGGCTAACCACCCCCCTCAAAGCCCCTTTGACCCCCCTGTTGCGCAATCGGCGCAACGAAGGGGGTGCTCCTCCCCCCCGCTAACCCCCTGGTTAACTAGGCAAGCTAGTCGTGGAAAGCATATAACACAACCCAACATTCTTCCACTTGTTGTTTTCTTTCCATAGGGGGCCACAAGAGAGCTTAGTCATTTATCCAAACCTACAAAAACCATTGTTTCTCTACTCCAAGAGAACTTCTGAAAGCTCACAGATTTTTTCAATGCATCCGTAGTATTCTTTAGAGTGTCTACCTTTACCATCAACACCTTTTTGTCTTCTATCATATTGCTCACAAAGTGATACTGAACATTAATGTGCTTTGTATTTGAATGGAAAGAAGGGTTCTTTGTTAATAAAATTGCGTTTTGGCTATCACAATCTATCCTTATAGCTCCCTGTACTAACCCCATACTTGAACGCAATCTCTCCAACTAAATTGCTTCCTTTCTTGCATGAGTGGCTGCCATGTATTCTACCTCTGTAGTTAATAGTGCCACTACAAATTGTTTCATACTCATCTAACTAATTGCACCTCCAAATAGGTTAAACACATACCCACTTATAGATATTCTCTTATCCAGATCTCCAGCCCAGTCTGCATCAACAAAGCCATGAATATCCAAAACTCTGTCCAATCCTGGTCTTCCTTGGTAGCACAAACCATAATCATTAGTGCCACATAAATACTTGAATACCCGCTTCACTACTATCCAATGCTCCTTCCTTGGTTTTGACATAAACCTACTTAATACTCCCACTACATGTGCAATGTCTAGTCTAGTATAGACCATCTCATTCATTAGGCTACCGACTGCACTTCCATATGGAACATGGGACATGTCCTCTTCCTCTTCTTCTGTCTTAGGGCACTGTTCAGCAGCTAAATTCACACCTAGAGGAATATGAACCTTCACTGGTTTACTATCCTGCATATTAAACCTTTGTAGTATTGTATTGACATAGTTCCTCTGATTTAACCAGAGCTTCCTCTTTGTCTGATCTCTTTTAATTTCCATGCCTAAAATATAATTTACAGCACCAAGATCTTTCATGTCGAATTTGGAGGACAATTGGGTCTTCAAGTCCTTGATAATTTCTTTGTCATTTCCAACCAACAACATATAAATAACCTGATCACCAATTAATTTAAAATACACAAAGTGATATGATTTTCTTCTTGTAAAGCCAAGTCCCCGTAAAAATGTATCAAATTTCTGATACCACATCGTTGGTCACTGTTTTAACCCATACAAAGACTTTTTTAACTTGCATACTAGTTATTTCTCACCTTTCACCGCAAAGCCTTTAAGTTGCTTCGTGTATATCTTCTCTTCTAGACCCTCATGAAGAAATGTTGTCTTCACATCCATCTGTTCTACATCAAAATCAGAAGCAGCAACAACTGATAAAAGTAATCTATTAGAAGCTACCTTGACAACATGAGAAAAAATATCACCAAAATCAATTCCTGACACCTAGGAATAACCTTTTTCTACCAACCGAGCTTTGTATTTCTCCACCTTTCCTTATGCATTTGTATTCTTCTTTAACACCCATTTGTTACCAATGGGTTTCCTTCCAACCAACAACTCCACCAGATCCCAAGCCTCATTTTTGTGCAAAGATGCCATTTCATCAACCATGGCCTCCTTCCAAATTTTTCCATCCTCTAAATCTATTGCTTCCTTCACATTTCTGGGATCATAATTAGTAATAGATAAAGAAAAATTTGAACAAAAAGTAGATGGAATATACCTTTCTGGCTGTCTTCTCTGTCAAACTGATCTTCTCATAACTGAAGTTTGTGGCTCTTCATCTTCTCATTCCTCTTCTGCTGTAGAGTTTGATTCTTCCTCCTTTTGCTCAAACTCTATCTTTTTAGGTTCATATGGTTGGACTTCATGTTTAATAACATATTTCACCTCTCTGAACACCACATCTTGGGTGTACACTACCTTACTTATTACTAGGTTCTAAAGTCTATAACCCTTTAAACCATCCTTATACCTAATAAATATGCACTTTTTAGATTTACTATCCAACTTGGTTCTTTTCCCCTTTGGAACATGTACATATGCATCACATCCAAATACACTGAAATTTGAAAGAAAGGGTTTCTTACCAGTCCATCCCTCTTATGGAGTCTTATCCTCCAACGCTGATGAAGGTGATCAGTTGACCAAGTAACATGATGTCTCCACCACCTCTGCCAAAAATTCCTATCCTAACCCAGCACCACTGAGCATGCTTCTTACCCTTTCCATCAAAGTCTTGTTCATGATTTCTGCAACTCCATTTTTCTCAAGTGTGTATGGAGTAGTTTTATGTCATGATATACCACACTTACAGAATTCTTCAAATATCTTCCTGCAAAAATCTCCACCATTATCTGTCCTCAGCACCTTTATCTTCTTCTCTGTCTAATTTTCCACGAGAGCCTCAAATTCTTTAAAATTGTCAAAGATTTCTGATTTCTTCTTAAGGAAATATATCCATCTAATCCTTTATAAATCATCTATAAATGATACATAGTACACATACTTACCTAGTGATGGAACCTTCACAGGTCCAAACACATCACTATGCACAAGCTCTAATATTTGTTTCGCCCTCTTACCACCAGATGGGAAACTCACCCGATTCTGCTTCCCATATACACAATTTTCAGAGAAAACAAAATCCAGATAGCTATTAGTCATACCTTCTACCATACATTTACCATGACGTATTTGAAGGCCCTTCTCTCAAATATTTCCAATCCTTTGATGGCATAGTATGGTCTTTTCTCCAGAGGCCACTAGATTTTCTGCTCCACTTTCAGGAACCACAGGATTGTTGCACCCATTAACAACATTTCTACCTTGCAGCTTGTACAAAGTTCCAATCTGAACTCCCCACATCAATACCAATGCTCCATGAACCATCTTGTAAGTATCCTTCTCGGACACTGTCTTTACATCTGCATCATCGAGCTTGCTTATAGAAATCATATTTCTGACCAATTTAGGAATACGCAGAACACCCGGAAGTGTTCTAATTCTTCCACCTTGCAAATTCAACTTAAATTTTCTGTGACCAACAATTTTAGCCTTCCTATCATCCCCCAAGAAGACATCACCACCATCATATTTCTCATACTCACAGAACCACTCTCTAGGAGGAGTGAAGTGAAAGGATGCACTTGATCAATCAACCGCGGCTCATGATCTACATGTGTATATGAAGAAGCTAAGTACACATCCCCACCTTCATCTGAGGTGGTTTTCGCCTGTACAGAAGGAGCATCATCAGATCCATTTCCTTTTTCAGGAGTTTTAGATTTACAATCCATTTTCTAGTGCTGTTCCATTCCGCATTTCCAGCACACCTTTACATGTTTTCCTATAGATCTAGATCTCCCTCTAGATTTAGTTCTCCCACTCGATGACTTAATTTTGTTTTTGTTATGGGACCTTCCTCGTATAGACAAGGAATCACCATTTTGGCTCTCCATATTTTTCCGTCTCATCTCCTCCCTCAGCAAGGATGAGACTATTTCATCAAACTACAAGGCAGTGACATTGCTACCTATTGCAATAAGCAGACTATCCCACAAATTTGGTAGAGAACACAACAAACTAATGCACTTATATTCATACAAAATTTTAATATCAACAGAAAATAACTTACTTAACACAATATTAAATGCATTAAGAAGCTCTGTCACCGAGTCTCCATCTTTCATCCTCAGGTTATACAGCATTTTCTGTAGGAACAGTTTATTCTCCAGAGACTTAGATTGGTACAAAGTCCCTAACTTGTCCCACAAAGCCTTCGTCGTAGCTCCCCCTGATACATTCAGTAATAATGAATCTGAGACACACAATCGTATTTTGCTCTTTGCCTTCTTATCCAACTTCTTCCATTTTTCATCGGACATTCCCATTGGTTTAGTACTCGCATCTACTATGATCCACTAATCTTTATCCACCAATAGATCCTCCATTTGGAGTTTCCACAACTCAAAACTCTGACTATTAAATGTATCGATCTCTATCTTTCCACTGCTTGTCATCTTCTTTCACCACCAAAATCGATCCCGTAAATCTCCCACTGAACAAGGTCTACCACATGCCCGAGAGAAACCCCTGAGCAACAAAGGTATCCCCTTGAAGTCAAAATACCTCTGATACCAAATGTAGGTTTTAACCCCGTACCGAAATTACCTACATAAGAATTCTAAAACACAAAAAATAAACAATAGCGAGAGCATAACACATAAAACACATATACATAGAGATTTTCCCTTGGATCCCAAAACCATGACTACCAGCTCGATTTTTTCATTATGTTCATTTCAATTTTACAATGAATATATATACATTTCCAAGCATCCCATACCATGGACCTAAAACCATCGCGCCCAAAACCATGTGCAAAAACCATGTAGAAAACCATATCTAGGTTTGCCCACCTAACATAGGGTCCAAAAAAATACTTCCCAGGGGCGCTGCCCCGAACCCCATAGAGGGGGGCTAACCGCCCCGCTCAAACCCCCTGTGATCCCCCCGTTGTGCAATCGGCGCAACAAAGGGGGGCTTCAACCCCCCTCTAACCCCTCGGTTAACTAGGGAAGCTAGTCGTGGAAATAATATAACACAACCAAATAATATTCAAAGATGCTTTTTCAAGTTCCAATAGAAAATATTTGATTAAAAAGGTTCTCTTTCTCAATATTGAACTGTCGCACTTTATCAAAAGCTTATAGTATTTTACCTTTAAGGTTATTGGATTTTCCATTGTTTTTCCTTGCTTAACTTCTTTTGGGCATTTGCACTGGTTTGTGACAAATATGAAAGTTTTTTTTTTAACTTCAATATGGAAACAATGATACTGATGAATTTGTTGAAGAATACTTTAATCTCACCAAGAGATAAAAACATAGTGTAATAAAAGTGAAGGATGAATGGGATGTTGTAATAATCATTTCTATATATACAATGAAATTAAAATACAAAAAATCAATGTAAAGGAAAAATTTGAAAAAGAGAAAAAAACTATTTAGAAATTTACATATAAGTTAACTCTTTTTAAAACAAAGCCTATTTTGTAAAAAAAATTGAAAATCTTATTTAAAATCATTGTCAAAAAGATTTTGGCATCTTATTTAAAATCATTATAAAAAAAAATAAAATTGAAATTGGCGAGGGAAATCTATTCTATACAAATAAAAAGATCATTTATTCCAATTAATATGGGGAGAAATTTTGTTATGAATAAGGAAATTTTTTTTTAATGCAAATTTCAAAATGCTCGTGGCAAATGAAAGGAATATAATAGAAATTTTTGCTACTAGTTTTGCCTCTCGAATATAATTTGTCAACTATTCTATTTTTCATATTTACACATGAAGTTAACAAAAAGGCAGAGAATCATCTAGGGGTGCTCTCCTTTTTTTAAGGAGATTTTTCTCTCAGGTTGAAACAAAAGTTAGATACCGATTTGAAATGACTCAATCAATCTAAGAAACATTTTTTTTTCGAGAGGATGGATAATCTATGGCATATTGTGGTTAACATTTTAATCCCATGTGTAATCAATTAATGTATGCCAAAGTTTGGAGCTCTACACTTTGGAAAATGTAATATTTGTGTTACACTATATCTAGCGAGCTTCCTAATTTTTTCAATTTCTCTGCTTTAAAACTATTGAATAGATACAGATTTATGTTTGAAAAATTGAATAAAGGTCTCTGGTTATTAATTTAACTGAAACAAAGGAATACACTATATATATTTGAATAAATTTATGTGAAATTGAGATTAATGTAAATAGACTACATAGTCAATGCTATTGTGTTTGTATAATAAATTACAGAACATAAGATGTGTACTAAAATCCTAAATAAATACCTCTAAATTAGTCCTTATAAAAGACAGACGTCATTTAAAAATACGACAGCATGAAATCCTTTTGCTGAATTTAACGCCCACAAAAAAGAAACAAAACAAGTTTTCCCAAGAGGATGAAATGTCCAACAAAATTACATTTCACTCACATAGAAAACTAATTAAAAAATATGAAATGTCTTCACAGTTCACTCAGACATTTTTATTTCTTTCTCCTTCAGTCTCTTGTAGAAGGAGGGGAATCGTATGTGCAGCTGGAAGGAGAAGTCACACCTCCAACCACTCAGTTCTTGGAAATAATAAGATATTTACACTAAGAATTGGCTAACATCAGAGTTGGTCATGAACGTTGATTGAAGGAAAGAGAAGGAAATGAAAAGTTGATAAAGGATTTGACCAAAAATCCAAGTCACAAACCTCTGGATACAAAAGAAGATGGGGATAAGGAAAAATTCTGATCCAGAGACAAAAATATATGAGAGTGGAAATGAATCTAAAAAAATGTCTCGAAAAGTACAAAGATCAAAAAAGGAAAAGAGAATGGAGCTACATGGAGAATTTAAAAAGGTAAAACCCTGTACTTTTGATGGTGAAAAAGAGGTGGATACAGAAGCTTGGTTGCTAAACATTACCAAGTATTTTCAAGTTTATGAGTATGACAATAATTAAAAATCCAGACTAGAAATCTATCAATTGCAAGGGAAAGTTTCCTTATGGTGGGAGGAGGCTTAAAAGATAAAACATCTTCATTGGAATAATTCTAGAAATAAGTTAAATCTAAGTACTTAACTTAAAGGTATTGTGATGATAGTGAAAAGGAGTTTCATGATCTAAGGATGGGACAATTCATAATGGATGAATTTTTTGCGAAATTCACAAATTTATTACGATATGTTCCTTACATTAAAGAAGAGAAAGAAAAGGTACAATTTTTTTTGAACTTCTTAGCATTTTCTTACAAAGAAAGGATTGAATTTGAAAATCCTATGACGATGGATGAAGCAATAAGGAAGGTAACAGTATGTTGTCAATAATTTAAAAATAGAAGTGAAGGTTAAAAATGATGGCAGAATAAGGATAAAAACAAGTTTTGGGGGATAATAAAGAAAAACAAATCCTCTCTTTTGAAGAATTTTAGAAGAGATCATCAGTGAAATAGGTTTAACTGGAACAATCAACCATAATCTGTTTAATCAAAAACTGGTTCAAAGGCAATGGAACTAAACAATAAAGTAAAACTGACTACAAAAGAGTGAGAATATTTAAAGTGTTGGGAATGTGGAGAACCCCATTTGTTAAGAAACTACCTACAATTTGTTCATGAATCCACCACAATCAATCATATTTCATAGAACATCCCCTGAATTAATGTTGCTCTAGAGGATAGGAAAATTGGGCACCAGCCTATGATGATATAAATTGATGGTAAAATAATGAACCAAAATTTATCTATGTTAATTGATCCAAGAGTTAGTCTCAGCTATATTAATCCCCAAGTGGTGGAAAAATGTAATATAAAAACTGAAAAATTTAATAAGGCATGGTTAGTACAGCTATCCACAGAAACAAAAAGGAGGGTAACCAGTTATGTACAACATTCTCCTGTAAACATAAAAGGCTACAAAATTGAGGTAAGTCTAAATGCACTTCCTCTAGGATCATATGACTTGTTGATAGGCATGGTCTGGTTAGAGAAGAAAAAAGTTGTAATAAATTGTATAAATAAAAGTGTGATTTGTATTAACGAGTAGGGAGTTGAAAGACTAATAGAAGGCATATCAAGAAACATTTATGTTAGAAAAATTTCAACATTACAACTGAAAACAAGTGCATGAAAAGGATGTAAGCTCTTTATTGTCCAAGTTGAAGAAAATAACCAGAAAATAGAAAATAAAAAATTAGATGAATTACCTATAATCAGGGACTTTAAAGATGTATTTTAGGAAGAAAGTTGTATTCTAGGAAGAAATTCCAAGACTACCTCCCAAAACAGATATACATTTCTCCATTGACTTAGTACCAGGAGCTACCCTAGTGTCTAAAGAACCTTATCAATTGAGTATTCCATAATTGCTAGAACTAAAATGCAATTACTAGAATTACTTGATAAAGGTTATATGAGACCCAATGTTTCACTATGGGGAGCCGCAGTGTTGTTTGTGAAAAATAAAATGGTATGTTTAGAATATGCGAATATTACAAACAATTAAACAAATTGACTATCAAAAACAAATATTTGTTGCCCCACATTGATGATTTGTTTGATCAAGTGAGAAGAACAATGGTTTTCTAAAAAATTGATTTGAGAACAAGATATCATCATTGATGAATACCTTCATAAAACATCTTTTAGAACTGTATATGAACACTATGAAATTTTAGTTTTACCCAGGGAAAATTCTAAGGGTTAATATTCACGGGTGTGCTAATTTTCCATTATTTAAAAAAAAAAAAGATATGCCAATTTCCATTTCTTCCTAAAAATGAGTTGCCAAATTTTACACTACAAAATTATTTTACCTTAATAATCATAAAAAATTGATATAGACTAATATAAAATCATTTTAAATATAAATAATTCTACAAAAATATCACCAGATATTTTACAGTTTGCATATTAGGGACTAGTAACATTCACCATGGTTTCTAAATTTTATGATAATCTTTCGTCCTTAAAATTTTCCCTAGTTTTACCATTTCCTATTATGAATGCCCATGCAACGTTTATGTGTTTAATTAACAATTTTCTTAGGTAGTACCTAGATAAATTTATGTTGGTTTTCATAGATGACATTTTTGGTGTATTCCAAGAATTAGGAATAACATGAAGAATATTTGAGAATGGTGCTACAAACTTTAAGAAAACATCAATTATATGCAAAAATTTAGTAAATGTTAGTTCTATAAAGATAAAATACAATATATGGGTCACACCATTCAAAAGGAAGGGCTATCTATTGATCCTAGGAAGGTTAAGGCCATTTTAAATTTGCCCATACCTAAGGATGTTTCAAATGTCGAAGCCTTCATGGGAATCACTGAACATTATAGAAGGTTCATTGAAGGCTTTTCAAAGATGTTCAATCCTATTACTTCCCTGCAAAAGAAGGGAGTAAAGTTTGAATGGACAACTAAGTGCCTAGAAAGCTTTGAAAAAAATAAACATCTGCTAACTGTAGGACCTATTTTAGACATTGCAAGTCCTGAAAATGATTTTGTAGTGTGTACCAATGCATACCTTGAAGGGTTAGGAGGTGTCCTAATGCAACAAAACAATTTAGTAGCCTATGAGTGAAGAAAGTTGAATGTGCATGAAAGGAATTACATAATTTATGACTTAGAGATGGTGACTATTATTCATGCCCTAAAAATGTGGTGACACTATTTTCTGGGTAAAAAGTTCACACTTATCACATATCACATTACTCTAAATTATTTTTTTAGCTAACCTATTTTAAATTTTAGACAAGGTAGATGTATGGCCTTTATAATTGACTTTGAGTTTGAAATAAAACATATTAAAGGAAAAGAAAATAAAATAGTAGGTCCCTTAAGTAGAAATGTGAATTCACTAATGGGAATTTATGTTAGCAACACTAGAATATATTTTTTTATGAAAAATTATAATTTCAACATAGAAAGATGAAGTGTATTTAAAATTTTTGCAAAAATTGCAACAAATGCAAGGGCCTTGTTATGTAGAAAATTCAAATAAATTGCTGACATATATAAATATAATTTATGTTGTAGATGAACTTGCTTTAAAACAACTTACCTTAAATGAGTACCATGAGAAAACCTTTGCAAGACATCTAGGATACCAGAAAGTAATTTTTGCACTAAGAAAAAAGTTTTAGTGGCGTGGTATGAAAAAAAATTGGTTGAATATTTGGCTAAGTGACTAGAGTGCTAACAGGTAAAGATAGAAGACCAACACTAAGCTGGCCTATTAACCCCATTAACCATTCAAGAATGGAAATGGGAAGTTATTTCTCTAGACTTGATTAGAGGGTTACCAATAACGAGAAGGAAACACAAATATATTATGGTTGTGGTACATAAACTAACTATAGAAACACATTTCATAACTACTCAATCTACTTTTGGAACAAACTAGATTGCAAATATTCTTACGAGGGAAATTTTTCAGTTGCATGGCATACCAAAAATGGTGATACCTAACAGAGATGCCAAATTCACTTCTTAATTTTGGAAAACACTATCTCTGAGAATGGACACACAAATTAATTTTAGTACTCCCTACCACCTTGAAATTGGTAGACAAAAAAAAAAAGGAAAACCATAGCCT
The DNA here is from genome assembly GCA_031772625.1 of Pinus tabuliformis. Taxonomy (NCBI): domain Eukaryota; kingdom Viridiplantae; phylum Streptophyta; class Pinopsida; order Pinales; family Pinaceae; genus Pinus; species Pinus tabuliformis. The sequence continues at coordinate 1,551,047,670 of CM062816.1, read as the reverse complement.
AGAGGATATGCTAAGGATATATGTAATGGACATACCTACTAAGTGGAAGATTTAGTACATTTAGTAGAATTTGCTTATAATAGTAGTTTCCATGCTTCTACAAAAATGGGTCCTTTCAAAATATTTTATGGAAGGGGATGCCATACTACCATAAGATGGATTCATCCAGAATATGGACAAGTATTAGGACCATATGTGTTGCTAGAAATGGAATAGGTAGTGAAGAAAGTTAGGAAGAATTTCGAGGCTTATTTAGATCGACAGAAAAGTTATGCAGATGAGAAGGCAACACACAAAGAATTTAAAGTAGGAGAAATTATATATGAAAAAGTAAAACCATGAAAGAACACTCTAATATTAAGGATATCTGCTAAATTAGCACCGATGCCTTTTCCCCCTCTGAAATATTAGATAGAGTTGGGCTAGTAGCTTATCAGCTAACATTGCCCAACCATATCAAAGTACATAATTTTTTTCATGTCTCCTTACTGAAGAAATATATTCATGATGATTCTCATGTAGTTGATTCAAATGGGGTATAGGTGGAATTAGGAGGAAATTTCCAGGTAGAACCACTTCAAATATTAGATCAAAGAGAAATCATGCTTTAGAATCAAGCCATCACCTTGGTTAAAGTGCAATGGAATCACTTTACCACAGAGGAGGCTACCTCGTAGATGGAAGACAAAATACGAGAAGCATTTCTAGTTCCTCTCCAAGAGGAAGGGAACTAAAAGAAGACATTGAAGATGATGTTTACTTAAATCAGGGAAGATGTACCACCCCTATGGCTTTGATTTTTGAACATTTACTATTTTTGGACATTGAAATATTATTGGATTTAATGGCGATGGAAGTTGTGACGGGATTTATGTGATGATGTAATTATTTTATTATTATTTGAGTTAATAAATAAATTATTTTGGAAATATTTAGCAAAGAGGAGTTTAGAAGACTTCTTTCTAGCTTAGAAAAAATTGTTGGTGATCAAGTACGCATGATGGACGTTCCCTAAAGGTCTTCTAAAAATCCATAGGAGAAACTAATTAAAAGAAATTAAATTAACGTAATTGGAGAAAAGTATTATGATAATCACTTAGTTAAAGAGAAATACTAAGTTGGGTGGAATAAAGTGTAGTGGGAGAGAAAAGTGTGCTTTAAAGAAAAATAAAAGAATATTTAAAAAACAAAAAAAAACAAAAAGGGCCTAGGCAAATGGCTACCAAACATTAAAGAAAAACACTGCTAAAAATATGTTGCGAAGAAATATATAAACAAAACACCTAAGAATCAAAAAGGTTGTTGATTCTAGAGAGTAAGAAGATCTTGGCTCAGGGGGAGCTGGTAGAAGGATTTCATCATTGGGTGGAACATGCTTCATTCCTGAATCTTCCCCAAGTAGGATGATTAGTTGTTCATTATGGTACTACATTTAATGTTCACACTTTTCATTAGAATCTATTTTTTGGTATGTATGTATCCATAGAAGGAAATGATTCTTGATTTTAATTGTATTTAGCATGTTAAGAGTTTATGCAAATAACTATTTACTTTGTTAATTCCTATTATTCTCTAGTGATTGAATATGTGTATATGTGTGCAAGAATAAGGAGAATATCTATGTTTGTGGATGGTCAAATTAAATAATTGATCGAGTGAAAATAGGAAGTTATTGATTGCATCATAATTGCATATGGTTTGAGTGTTATTTTATAATCTTATTATTTCTTAATAAAGTACTGAATTATAAAACATATTATATTGACAAAGCAGAAAATGGAAGCAAAATAATAAAAAGAATTGATGCTATGATTATCTTAGTGGACATAGCCTAAGGACAATGAAGACTTATTATGATTATGTTTGTTTATTGAAATATATTCATAGCTTTAAATTAAAAGAAGGTGTATGATTTATGTTCCTTTTAATTTAAGTATGAGATATCTTTAAATTAAAAGAAAGTGTATGATTTATGTTCCTTTTAATTTAAGTATGAGATATCTTTTGACTATAAGTCTAGATAAAAAGATAAATAATGGAAAAAACAAATTTTTATAACTTGATTAATTATAACATGACTATGTAAAGGAATTTATAGTCTTTAGTATGACTAGTCTGTCTGACTAATTTAGAGCCGACGGGATCACTAATTCCTTGGAGATTATCAAGACCGAAATGGTTTTTCTTGTATTAAATCGATTGACGCTTTGAAATCAAAAAGGAAGCTAAAGTAAAGCTATCAATTAAAGCTTATAATTATTGACTGTAATGGAAAAGAACCCATATATATTCCATAAAGAATTGATACAACTGTAATAAAATTATATATAGTTAATATATCTACAATGTTCCACTTGGGAGAAATATGGTGAAAAATTGGTATAGTATTTCTTTAAGCTAATGATTAGCATAGTCCAAGTCAATTTCAACTGAACAAGAATGTTATGAAAGAACTGTAATGAAAGATAATTAAACTCACCGAGAGTGAGATAAAAAGGTTAACTTTAGTTAATTTAAAGGCCTAAAATCATAAAGCTAAGCTATCTTTACAAAAATAAAGAAGACTTTTTCATTGGCTCTATAAAAAGATAAAGAAGAATCACCTCATGGTGAGACAACTTCCCAATTTATATAAAAACCAGAAGGGAAATTATATTACATTTTAAAAATGAAATCGAGCAGAGTAATCGTGGCCTAGTTTGACCAGACCAGACATATTATATCCCAAACATATATGCAAGTGTTATCATTTGTAAGAACATATACGAAGCTATACAATCTTGTAAATTAAAAAGGAATAAAACATACAGAGCAATATATACAACGGTAATATAGAACCACACCACAAATACAAAATGAAAGAATGCAATTATAAAATATAACTCATTATATTCATTACCGTGGTAATAGTAACAAACGTCTATTATAAATATTTGGAACAAGGAGTTGAATTTAACAGGGTCATTTTCAACAATAATTAAATGACCAACATGGCCACGAGAATTTAGATGAACTTATGGTAGAAGCTCATATATAATCACCCCAGCTTGGCCACTCAAGAAAGGATAAAAAATAAGGTAGACTGTCAACTTGTAACGTACATGTTGGAATCAAAGTGTTCAAAACCCAAGGCTTTTAATACATTGCAAATCCAACTATTTCTTAAAAAATAAGGTAGACTGTCAACTTGTAACGTACATGTTGGAATCAAAGTGTTCAAAACCCAAGGCTTTTAATACATTGCAAATCCAACTATTTCTTCGCCCATTCCTTTAGCAATAACTGAACGGAAAACGAAGGTTATTTAGGATTGGGTTAAGAGAAATAACCAGAGACCAGTAACTTTTAAATGAGAACCCCATAAAAACCCCATTCCTATATTGGGTTCATTCCTATATTGGGTTAAGGGATATAACCAGAGACCAGTAACTTAAATGAGAACCCCACCAAAACCCTCATTACCTATAGGAAGGCCACACAACTACTTCATTTTGTGGCTCTTCCTTGCAAAGGAATAACAAAAGATAACGATTAAAGTTCAATACAACTAAGAAATATGCTAAATATAGTAAACGAAAATCTTGGGATGAGCCACACAAGCCCCTATTACCATTACCTGTCGAATATAGGACAAAGTATCTCCATAACGCCCTATACAAGTAATCATAGGATGCATTAGAAAATACATCAATGAATTTAATAAAATTTATGAAGAAAAACGTAAAAAGTTCAACCAATGAGACTAGAGGTAAGAACCCAAAATTCAAAGTTAAGGGTTTAACCCAAAACTTAAATTAAAGTACACAAAACTCAAAATTTATGTTCTATTCCTAAGATGCAAATAATGATAGATAGAAAAAGGGTATGACATATTATCCTTAACTATAGAAAGGACTTGAACCATAAACTACAAAGGTGTTGAATGGAACTATCATATAACGAAAGGGAAAGGAGTTGGGGAATTTAAAGGTATTAACTATTCATTGGGAATAATGTCGCATGAAAATAGCAAACTCCAATTCCCCTTGGCCATCTAGAAGAGAGTTAGGGTTTTCATAAATAAAATGAAATCAAAATAAATAAATAGAATCTCCAATGTTAGAGCACACACTCACCTATTAAACAAATTGAAATCAAAATAAATAAATAGAATCTCTAGTGTTGGAGTACACACTCACCTATTAAACAAATGGTAGACCACTCCATTTACTCATGGAACCAAGTCGACAGAAGAGAAAAAAAACACACGAACAATATATGTCTTACCTATTGTCACAATCAAGAGGATTAGTCTCAAAGTGAGAATGAACTGCAAAATAGAACTCATACCTGAAGTGGAAACATCTTTGAAATTGAATTTAACATAGACATTACCTTGGAGTTGTGATGTAATCCTCTTTTTCCCCAGTGATTCCACTAGTAAAATGATAAATTACATGCTAAATACCATGGAAAAAATATGGGAAGTCTAACATTGCTACCATACCTTATTAGCATGTAGAGCGACACCTGACTAGAATAAAAAATAAAATGTGTTCGAATCAGGCAGGAAGGGTTTTGGAAAGAAAAAACCTAACTGAAGAACTACTATTATTGGATCAAAGCCTTTCATCCTAACCGTCCAAACTATGACCACTATCGAATGCGATGTGAACACCATGTGAAGGGTGCCATGTGGATGATAGACCAAGTGCCAATTATACAATAGGACTGAAACCATTAACCATTCATCCCACATTGATATATAAACTCAAGGGTGCAATGTATATGAGTTTACGTTCGTCCATTAAGATCAACATAAGGATGACATGTGTGCCAAATTTTGACACTTGGAGCTTAGATAATATAATGTATGCATAACTACTCTATGGAATTTTTAAGGGGGTATGTCAACCATAACCTTAGAGGAGTTAGATTATCCCACATTTATGCCAACAAGTAAGATTACAAATAATAATAGAATACTAGGAGAGATGAATAGAATAGGAGTTCGATTATAATACATACTATGCCAATGAATAGTAAGATTACAAATAATAATAGAAAATAATAATAGAATACTAGGAGAGATGAATAGAATAGGAGTTCGATTATCCCACATTTATGCCAACAAGTAAGATTACAAATAATAATAGAATACTAGGAGAGATGAATAGAATACAATTTCAAAGGGATATTAGAACTATAGCCAAATTATTGTATGATGTGCACTTGAGGCGAAGGTATAATGTTAATTTATGTGGGTGATATGGGTTATAAATCTCCTCAATAATATTTTAGTAACAATATATTCATATATATCTCAAGCACAAAGACATTAAATAAGGAAAAAGTATTATTACAAAGGAAAAAAGAAATTGACACCAAAAAAATGCAATTTTAAAGGGATATTAGAACTATAGCCAAATTATTGTATGATGTGTACTTGAGGCGAAGGTATAATGTTAATTCATGTGGGTGACATGGGTTATAAATCTTATTAACAATATTTTAGTAACAATATATCCATATACATATTAAGCATAAAGACATTAAATAAGGAAAAAGTATTATTATAAAGGAAAAAACAAATTGACACCAAAGAAATGTTTGCTACAAATTGTGGCGTAGAAATTGAAGAACTTGTCATCATACGAAATGAGCTAGAATTTGAAAAGTTAGCCTTTTTATACTAAAAATTGTGTTCGCCTTCTTTAATCAAATAAATGAATCATAAATAAAATATTAACTTGCTACAAATTCTGGAGTAGCACTTGAAGAACTTGCCATCATACGAAATGAGGAAGAATTTGAAAAATTAACCATTTTATACTAAAAATTGTTATCCCCTTTATTTAAGTCAAAACGATCATCAATGCATGAATATATTATTAAAACAAACCTTAATGAACATATAATATATCTAACTTCAAACATAATTTCAAATAGCTTTTAAAAACTATGAAGCTATATATATGAAATGCACTAGTGCTCTAAATAATGATACACATTGAACAACAACCTTGTTTTCACCTTTGTAAAGCAACCCTTTTACAAAAGTTTAACTGTAAAAGGTCTACATTTGTATTCATCAATTAAATTGTCTACTAGTGCATTTTAATGTAACGAATGCACTAGCACACCTTACACTAAAGTGTGCATAGACAAAAGTGTGTTAAAAAAACAACATTTTCGTTTATCATCACCTTGTTAAAATATACAATAAAAAAATGTGCACAATTTTCATTCTTCTAAAAATGTATTCCTTAATTAAAAATGTAATTCTTATGCCAAAATTTGTTGGAAGGATTGTGCAAAAGAGATTAAACAATAAAGGCCTTAAAATGGGTAAGCATTTTTGAAAATACCAATTTCAAAGGGAACAACATAACTCACAAACAGATGTATAAAGGAGAATTTTAAAGTTTGTGATTTCATTCAATTGATTATACCAATTTTTCTGCTATTTGATTCAAACAAATTGCAATGCATTCTCAAAAAATTAGAAGATATTTTCTTTTAATGTGTTTATTAAAAACAAAAACTAATATTTATTTCAATTTTTTTCCAAAATTTAGAATTGATATTGGTGGAAGAGATATTTACAAGTATATACTTAAAAGTACGAAAGATATTTTTGAAGGGACAAATTTGTAAGAAAACATCATAGCCACATACAAATATATACAGGATAAATTCAATTATGCCACTTAATTTTATTAATTATTTCAATATTTTCGCTCTTTGGTTCGAAACAATTGTGGCATATTTTAAAAAGATTTCAGTCTTTTTTTCTTGTATTGTTTTTCTAAGTTTTCTTCTCTTGGCTTTAAAATAATTAATTTACACTAATTAATATATTTTTAAAATACTTTTTACGAATATATTGGAACCTATTATTTTAATTTACACTAATTAGAATATTTTTTAAAATAACTTTTTACCTATATATTGGAATCTACTGCAATCTATTGCAATTGGAACTTTCATCCCATTGGATCTTAAACCATGTCAGTGTGAATTAAAAGAAAAACATTCTTATGGTCATAATTGTGCACCTCAATACATATGTTCATATCAATGACATTGTTTAGCAAAAAGGTGATATTTTTAATACCAAAAAACAGTGGGAAATAAACAATAATGAGGCACGTGTGCATTTGTTATTTTATGAAATACCATGTGAATAAAAAAATTATAAATGTTATGTTTTCAAATTTGTAATAGCATCATAATCATATACTAGAGTCTATATATATGCGTAATGTATTGAGATGTAGTATTTTATTATGTGCACTATTATCTTAGTTTGTTAAAAAATTGAGTCTATATATATGCGTAATGTATTGAGACGCAGTATTTGATTATGTGCACCATTATCTTAGTTTGTTAAAAAATTTCATCAGGTCTATATCTGATGATTTTTGGTTTTTTCAAGTAAAATAATTTATCATAGTAAGTGTAATGGTATTTAATTTTAACAAGTTATTATAGTAAGTGTAATGGGTAATGCGGAACCGTAAGAAGTTATAAACGTTCATTCTCTACTTAGTGTACATTCTGAATAATGATGTCAAAACAAAGGTAATTCCTCTACACCTGGGCGCTATGCTACTCTCAGCCTGTCTCTTTATTTTTCATATTGCAGACCTAATGCACCTGATTGTTCTGCCCATGTCTCCGCTTGACCTGGGTGCTCCTTTAAAAAACCATTTCTTGTCTTGCTACCCCTCTACACACTGTGGTTTCACGAGTTGGTTGCGGGCCTTCAGTTATTACAATCCTTGGTTAAATTATGCCTCGTTCTTGATTATTGACACATACTTTCCATTCCCTACACGTGTGAGTTTTAATATTGCGTGGCTTTTCCTTATCGTGAACATCTTTAAGTCGATTGTAGATTCCTGGAATATTCCGAGATGGAGATGGGCCTAATCAATTTTTTTGACCGTGCCCATGTCCATCGGATCCCGGAATATTCCAGAAATCTGTAATCGACTTAAGCTCACCGATCCTAACAAAATATTAGTTCTCCACAAAGAAACGAATGAGTTTCTCCCTGGATTTACCATGAATATATCTATATTTGAATTTTTTGCGGTGTGTTCAATTCGGCATTGGTAGCATTGCACTATTTGGATTCAAGCCAAATGAATATTTCTATTGCGAGTTTGGTGCTACAAATATTCTAGGTGTTTCTTTGCATCATGCCAGACAGTTTACAAAGATTCTCAACATTCCTCTTTTCCCGTCAATGCCCAAAGGCCATCTCTAAATTCTAATGTCCGTCTCCCATCTATGGTCAAAAGGCTACGATATAACAAATATCTCGTGCACAATAATGCTCCTAGGTTTTTTTTCTTTCACAAAGGGTATCCCATTTCTCTGGCCCTATAAAAATAGGGTAGCCACACTCCAGGCCCATGGAGAAACTATACACATCAGAACTCCACGCTAAATTCCTGTCTTTACAATTACACCAACCATCGTGTGGAAGAGAACATGAATCTATAGATTCCTGAATAACCAATAAATGGTGTGGCCATACAATTCGAGGGTAATATTTTGAATTAGGTGGAGTATCTATCATGTAGTAATGTGTATGAAAATACATGGTATTTTTATATTAGTTGATGCATATATAACCAGAGGTGAGAGCCCTTTCTACTATGGCTTCATTTAGCAGGAAACTTAATATACTAGTGACATAGGAGTGATCGAGGGATCATTGTTTAAAAATGCAACAAGAAACTCTTAATTTAATTTTGTCTTTGAATTCATTTAGAAATTAAATCGTAATTCTAATTCTCATAGCAACTTGTAATAGTTAACTAAGTTAATTTTACTTAGTTGGTTTAGTTAATTCCAGTTGGGATTCTATCTAGAGTTATGTACAGTGTTTCCTAAATTTTAGGGGTCGAGGTTGAGTTCTTTTGAGTTGTAATTATTTAATTCAGTTTAACCGTGTTAATCAAGGTTGTCATTGATGTCAATATGAAATTGGTTGGGATGGAAAATATTCTTGAGATGCCAGATGATGATGTCCATCGAGGAAGTTGTCAAGTCACTCATGAAGAAGTGTCGAGTACCAAGTACCAATCATGTACCATGATGATCTAGAAGCTCTTGATGACTTTTTTGGACTACCTTGATGTATAACCACACATGATGAAGGACTAGATGATGCCCTTATCTTTGATGGTCTTGATAATGGTGTGAAGCCATAACCTTAAATGTCCTTACCCCCTGTGATCTTGATGATGGAAGACTACATGAGGACATGATGCTACATATGATTGATGACATATCACTGCACTATATTAACGACATAGTGAATTGATGACATTGATGAGGACATTATGACCCTATGATGAAGAAGGTAAACAATGAAGAAATCAAACTATGAAGAAGCCCAACACTCGAAGGCATTCTGCCCTACCTCCATTTTTGCACTAATAAATGACAAGTCACATTAAAGAATTGTTTTTACTACCTTAGATGTATAATTCATTATGGCACCTACAACATCTTTTAGAGCATAATTTTATCTTTCCAATAAGCTATTACTCAATCCGAAACTCCAAGTGGTTAGGGAGAAACGAATTGTTGAAGCTAAGTTATTAATTCTGGACATGGAGCCAACCTTAGCAAACTTGCCTTGTCAGCGAACAAAAGAGACGCGCCTATTCAAGGTTCACATTCAAGAATCCTATTAATAGGAGGTTCAAGCTCCTTGTTTGTATCATCATTTTTCATAGATCAGAAAGACAAAATATTATTAGATGTTCACAACTCGTGAACCGAAGGAGGCAGAATTGAAGACTTATTTTGGGTTATGAAGACTGTAGCTACTATAATATCTCGGACCTTACCTCTATCTCTCTTAGACTTCTTGTGATAAATTTCATGTGGGAACCTACAATACTTAAGGTGTTTTGAGAAGTGATATTTCAAACAAAAGGCTCAGAACCCTTGACAGACTCGAACTGGTGCATAAATGGTAGATGATCTCAACTATGGTAGGTGCTCTCAGTGTTGGCATTATGGCACTGATTTAGAGTTATGGGACAGGTGTTGTCCTTGATGGCAACTCACTTTGGTGACAGATCTTAGTACAAGCTCTCAGAATGAAGGAAAAAGATATATACGCAGGTTCACCTAGATAAAGACGCGTATACACGCAGATTAGACGTTATAAAGGCGCGTATGCGTATACACGCACTTTCATGCAAGGAAAAGTGCATATATGTTGGAGAACTTACTTTTTGTCCGTGGTAGTTAGTCCTTCATATTTGAACCTATGGTTTTGGACCATGGTATCTCGTCAGAAGTGTTGATCCCAAGTATTGGGTCCATGGTATTGTTTTATTATGGTTTTGGACCGTGGTATTGTGAAAGGCCTAAGACTATAAAAGAGGAAGGAGATCATTTGGCAAAGGATCATCTGATTTAATTGAATATCTAACAAGTGCTAGATCTGAAATATTGGTGATTGGGGTTATGGTGCAGATCTGGATCTGAATGAAGGTGGAACCTTAGCACAAAGAGAAGGATAAGTTCTATTGATGGGTCATGATCTTAAGGCTTGAATGATAGTATCTTTGTATGATTTTGATCTGTTATATGTGGCGCATGCTTGATCTATAAATCTGATAATCTGGGTTAATTAGTGTTTGAATATTTGAAAGAGTGAATTATCCTTTATAGATCTGTACGCAGGTTCAGTGAAGCGAAGGCGCGTATACACGCTGGTTCAGTGAATAAGAACAGCGTATACGCAGGTTGATCCAAACACAGAAGCGTATGCACGCAAGTTTCAGGTTATTGAAGTAGCGTATATCTTTTGAGTTGTGATCTAGCTGCTTCTGTTTATTGCTGCAGTGTTCTGGGTTCAGATTTTGGTGTGTGGTTACTGTTACTGTGTTTTGGGTACAGCTGTCAGAGAAGTGTCTACTTGATTCAGTTCTAATTGGTGAAAAGGAGATTGTTTGATGCAGAAATTCTTGATGATTGATTGATGTTCATGGATCCAGTTTGAAAATTTATGAAACGTGGTCCCTGGAAGAAAGAGAAGGTGGTAGCCTTCTATAGGCCAGCACCTACGTACTAGTATCTTGGCTAGCACAAGAGCTAAAGGGCTTGTAGCTCCCTTCCAAGAGAAGCTGGAGAACGAGAGAGGGTTGTATCGCTCTACAGGTTACAGCCTGCATACTGGTAAAGGACTGCACCAGTACATTGTAAAAAGAAGTTTCTAATTAAAAGAAGATAGAGACGAATTGCAGCAGGTGGTTTTCACCCACATTGGGTTTCAACCTTACATCTTGTGTTCTTGTGTGTGTGATTGTCTTCAAATCTGTTTATTGTTTCTGGTTACTGTTTATTTGATTCTAATACACAGATTAATGATCAACATCAGTAAGATAAATTAAATTATAAGTCTGCATTACGTACGCGGCTTCCTTCTCTATAGTTGCGTATATATGTGGTTTTATCTAACTGAAGTAGTGTATATGATCTGGGTTTGGAAAAGAAAATAAGTGACTTGATAATACTGATTCACCCCCCCTCTCAGTATTATTTCCAACAATTGGTATCAAAGCAGGTCCTTTTGAAGAAGCTTGATCACTTGAAGGAAGATCCATCATCATGAGCAACTACGAGAGAGAAGCATCTATCAGGCCACCAATTTTCGATGGGACCAACTTCGTCTATTGGAAGGTAAGAGTCACAGCCTATATACAATCTCTTAGTACAGAAGTCTGGGATATCATAGATACAGGGTATACTTTTCCATCCACAACTCCTACAGATTCGACTGGTAAGAAGCCATATGAAACAAATGCAAAGTCTGTCAATACTCTATTAGGATGTCTATCTCAATCAGAATTCGTCAAGGTTATGCAGTATAAATCCGCAAAATAAATATGGGACAAGATTGTTCTGAGCTATGAAGGAGATGAACAGGTAAAACGAGAAAAACTTCAAACCCTCAGAATTCAGTATGAAAATCTCTGAATGCACAATGATGAAAGTGTGGCTAACTATTTCCTTCGTGTAGATGAGATTGTTAATTGTATGAAAAATTTGGGTGAAGAAATAAAAGAGGATGTTGTGGTTGAAAAAGTTCTAAGATCTTTGTCCCCTAGGTTTGAATCTAAAGTTTCTGTAATAGAAGAAAAAGAGAATCTACGAAACCTTACCATGTCCCAACTACACAGAATTCTGACTGCTTATGAAATGAGGAAAGGAGGACCATCAGATAGGGGAGAAGTTGCTTTCAAGGCTTCAAGCAAAGGAGATTACTATGAGTCAAGACACGTGTCAGAAGAAGAGGAGGAATCAAATTTTGTCAAGAACATTGAACGGGGTGCTGGAAGATTCAGAGGAAAGTTACCCTTCAAATGCTTTGCTTGTGGAAGAGTCGGTCACTATGCTGCCAAATGTCCTCATAAGGATAAGATTGATAAGGGTAAGGAACCTGTTAGATGGAACAAGAAACAGAACATAAATAAGAAAAGCTATTACACTCATGAAGATAGTGATGGACTTTCAAACAGTGACGAAGATGAACAAGGTAATAAATATAAACTCTTAATGGCTTTTGAAGATGATGATTTTGTGGATGCTATAGATGAAGAAAGCCTTTATGAAGAGATTTCTAGACTCAAAATCTGTTTAGAAGATAAGAATGTGATCATAGATACTCTAAAATTCCAACTTGTTAAAAAGGAAAAACATCATGAAAATTTAGAATGTGAAATTGCGGGACTGAGAAAAGAGATTGAGAAAACAAAAGCTCTTAATCTTAGATTTGTTAAAGGATCTGACACATTAGATGAGATTATCAAAGTGTAGTGCTCTCCACTAATCAAGACAGGTCTGGGATATAATGAAGAAACAACTCAAGCGCAGAAACCATCTACCTCCAAGAGTTATCTTGATGCTGCAAGGAGAAGTGAACAAAGACCCAATGGAAATCACTAGGTAAATCAGGGGCAATCTACTTTAAGGACAAATAGAAGCTACAACCAGCCACAGGTAAAATCTTCTCAATTTACCTCAAGAATGGATGTCAATAGGAATACAATCATTTGGCGGGTAGATTTGATAATCATAGGAATTTCTTCAATGGCCAATGTTTTTCTTGTCATAACTTTGGTCACAAAGCAGCTCAATGTGTTGCCTATAAGACAATCATGACTAGAGAAGCTCATAAACAGAGGAGTATGACTGGGGTCATCAAAAGGACTTACAACAACTTCTCTGCACTTGAAAATGAAATAGAATGTTCTATTTGTAACAATTTCGGTCATGAAGATTCTGAATACAGGAGCAAGTTTCGGCAGACAACTCAGAAGGTGCAAGCCTCAAGTGCCAAATCATGGAGAATAAAAGAACCCCAAATAGAAAGATGTGGTATGGCCTTATATGCAGAAGGGCATTAAAATAAATGGCACATCGACAGTGGATGTTCGAAGCATATGACAGGTGATAAAAAAAACTTCAGTCATATAGTGCCTTAGAGAAGGAGAAGAAGGTTTCTTTTGGAAATGACACCCCTGCTCTCATAAAAGGTAAAGGTTCTGTTCAGTTGAAAGAAAGGGTCAAAGCTGGAAATGTCATGTATGTTGATGGCTTAAAGCATAATCTATTAAGTGTCAGCCATATGTGTGATCAAGGAACTGAGGTAATATTTCGATCAAATGGAAGTGTTCGTGATCTTGATATAGGAAAAACAGTGGTCAAAGGCGTAAGGACTCCAAATAATTTATACATATTCAAAGAAGTACAACATTGATGCTATCTGAGCAAGAATGATGAACACTGGTTATGGTGCAGAAGATTGGGGCATCTTAGTTTCTCACAGATAAGGAAAGCATGCAAATACCAAGCAGTTCGTGGTCCTCTAGACATCAGAATCCCGGACAATACAATATGCAAATCTTGTCAGTTTAGCAAGCAAACTAGAACTAACTTCCATGAGAAGGAAGGATCAGCCAGCAGGCCGCTTGAACTTGTCCATACTGATGTATGTGGTCCAACTAGGAAAAGGTCACCTCGAGGAGAAGAATACTTTATAGTATTCATTGATGACTATTCCAGGATGTGTTGGATAGGACGTATGAAACACAAAGATGAAGCCTTTGAAAAGTTCAAATCATTCAAAGCCTTGGTGGAGAACGAATCAGATCACAGAATCAAATGCCTCAGGTCTAATCGAGGAGGAGAGTTTACCTCGAATGAATTCTTCGACTTTTGTGAAGAACATGGAATAAGAAGGGAATTCTCTATAGCTAGGACTCCTCAGCAAAATGGAGTAGTGGAAAGGATGAACAAAACGGTTCAACAAATGGCTCGTGAAATGCTTGATGAGTCTGGAACTCCCGCAACCTTCTGGGGTGAAGCTGCATTTGCTGCAGTTGTTATTCTCAACAAGACAAATGTCTGGGTGAACAGCACTCAAACTCCTCATGAGCTCTAGTATGGTGAGACTCCTTCGGTAAAATATTTCAAAATTTTTGGAAGCAAATGCTATATTAAAAATAATGATGAAAATCTTGGCAAGTTTGAACCTAGAGCAGATGAAGGCATTCTCCTTGGTTATTCTCCCCACAACAAAGAATATAAGTGTTACAACAAAAGACTTGGAAGAATTGTTGACAACATTGATGTAGTGGTTGATGACGAAGGAAACATTCCTAGGCAAGTGAATTCCAAAGATTACGAAGATGATGAGGACTATCCTTCAACATCAAATCAGACGTATGATGAAGAAGAAGCTCAAGAGGCACCAGAAGAATAGATAAGAATAGAAGATAAGACTCCATCCAGGTACGTTCAGAAGAATCATCCAGAATCTCAAATTTTGGGACAAAAGGAGGCAGGTATACAAACAAGAAGAGCAATTGCAGAAGCTTCAAGCTATTTGGCATTGCTCTCCTCCACTGAACCACTGCCCAGGGAAACTTTTGAGTACCTCAGACAGAAGCTGGGAGTAGTTGATGCATCATCTTGCTGTTGAAACCTGTCTGTTTAAGAGAAAAATGGGTGTACGCGATTTTCCTGAGGAGGATCCGCGTACATATGCGGTTTGTGTAGAGATAGTCGTGTATATGGAGGCTTGATGGATATCAGTAGGGACAGGCTCTAGTTGAAGATAGTCTGATATGGGTCTGACAAAGACCATCTGGCATAGGTTGAGGGGGAGCAGATAAACTTCTAATGATGCATTGTTGGCATTATCTTAGAAGCTTTTGGTTCAAGTTCACAGCTGTTGTTGGTTTCAGGTGGAACAAATGCAGAAGGAGAACAAAAGGAAATGATGGTTGCTGATCTGAATGGTGATTGATAGATTCTGCTGATATCAGTTATTGGTGACTTTCATAAGTCTTGCTCTAGATATTTCGTCTCTATGTCATGTATCCCTTTTTTTTTGGTGTCAAGGTCATGTAACGACCTATTTTGGTTTCCCCACTATGCCTGGGATGAAGATGTAATGTACTTGGTTGTCATATGTAAATTTCTGATGTATCCCCACTTGGTTGGGTGATGGATGTATGTATTGAGTCTTTTTGTGATAGGAAGGTCTTTTATGATGTATAAGTCATGGTTCTTCTTGAAGAACATCTTTTTTCAGATCTTGCCTATAGTCAGGGAGAGCATGGTCAGCAAAGCAGGGCAGAGATTTCAGCATGTACTCAGGGGGAGCACAACCCTTTTCCCTTGATGACAAAGGGGAAGAATGATTTTGAGGATCTTGGGGTTACCATGAAGTCCAAAGGGGGAGATTGTTGGCATTATGGCACTTATTTAGAGTTATGGCACAGGTGTTGTCCTTGATGGCAACTCACTTTGGTGATAGATCTCAGTACAGGCTCTCAGAATGAAGGAAAAAGATATATATGCAGGTTCACCTAGACAAAGACACGTATACACGCAGGTTAGACGTTATAAAGGCGCGTATGTGTATACATGCACTTTCACGCAAGGAAAAGCGCGTATATGTTGTAGAACTTACTTTTGGTCCGTGGTAGTTAGTCCTTGGTATTTGAACCTATGGTTTTGGACCATGGTATCTCATCAGAAGTGTTGATCCCAAGTATTGGGTCCATGGTATTGTTTTATTATGGTTTTGGACCATGGTATTGTGAAAGGCCTAAGACTATAAAAGAGGAAGGAGATCATTTGGTAAAGGATCATCTAATTTAATTGAATATCTAACAAGTGCTAGATCTGAAATATTGGTGATTGGGGTTATGGTGCAGATTTGGATCTGAATGAAGGTGGAACCTTAGTGCAAAGAGAAGGATAAGTTCTATTGATGGGTCATGATCTTAAGGCTTGAATGATAGTGTCTTTGTATGATTTTGATCTGTTATATGTGGCACATTCTTGATCTATAAATCTGATAATCTGGGTTAATTAGTGTCTGAATATTTGAAAGAGTGAATTATCCTTTATAGATCTGTACGCAGGTTTAGTGAAGTGAAGGCGCGTATACACGTTGGTTCAATGAATAAGAATAGCGTATACGCAGGTTGATCCAAACACATAAGCTTATGCACGCAAGTTTCAGGTTATTGAAGTAGCGTATATCTTTTGAGTTGTGATCTAGCTACTTTTGTTTATTGCTGTAGTGTTCTGGTTCAGATTTTGGTGTATGGTTACTGTTACTGTGTTTTGGGTACAACTGTCAGAGAAGTGTCTACTTGATTCAGTTCTAATTGGTGAAAAGGAGATTGGTTGATGCAGAAATTCTTGATTTTTGATTGATGTTCATGGATCCAGTTTCAAAATTTATGAAACATGGTCCCTGGAAGAAAGAGAAGGTGGTAGCCTTCTGTAGGCTAGCACCTACGTACTAGTATCTTGGCTAGTGCAAGAGCTAAGGGGGTTGTAGCTCCCTTCCAGGAGAAGCTGGAGAACGAGAGAGGGTTGTAGCTCTCTGCAGGTTGTAGCCTACATACTGGTAATGGACTGCACCAGTACATTGTAAAAAGAAGTTTCTAATTAAAAGAAGATAGAGACGAATTGCAGCAGGTGGTTTTTACCCACATTGGGTTTCCACCTTACATCTTGTGTTCTTGTGTGTGTGATTGTCTTTGGATATGTTTTACTGTTTATGGTTACTATTTATTTGATTCTAATACACAGATTAATGATCAACATCAGTAAGACAAATTAAATTATAAGTCTGCATTGCATACGCGGGTTTGCTTCTCTGTAGTTGTGTATATACGCGGTTTTATCTAACTGAAGTAGCGTATATGATCTGGGTTTGGAAAAGAAAATAAGTGACTTGATAATACTGATTCACCCCCCCCCTCAGTATTATTTCCAACACTCAGACTATTACAGAATTAGCGAATTTTCTCAGACTATAGCAGGGTGCTGGTGCATGAGTAGTTGACATTTCTTGAGTGTGCAGTTTTGGACTGCAACATATCTTTTTCGGGACTGTGCATACTTTTTGTGCCTCTTTGTTGATTTCTTACCTTGGACTCACATGTGGACTGTGAGCAAGAACCTTGATAATTTGTTGAGGACTATGGTTTGGACCTGCTATGATTCAATTTGATTGAAAGTTTGTAGGCCTTAAGTCTCACTTTGAATTTTTGTGCTTTTGGCTCAGCTCTCTCCTAAACAGCTCAGATTGCTCATTGGTGAATAGATATAACTATATTATTTGGACAGAGGATTATAGTATCACCTCTCTTCCTCTTTGATAGTGACATAGTTGGATTACATAATCTCCTCCTAAACAATAGCAGTGATGGACTAAGTGAAGCCTAGTTTAACAGTGCATTTGAAAGCAATATTTTAGAGATTGTCTTTCAGATTGGGATCTATTTGAAGGAATTTTGGAAGCACTCGAGATATTTGTGCAGACATTGGAGAAATAATTTGAAGAAGATACCCTTGGTTGTAGAGCTCTTTGGGACAATATTTTGAAAACATATTATTAAGAAGCCTTGAGTAACCTTAGAGTTATTATTGGATATGACGATGCATAAGTGATGTCGTCATGAGGTGACTTGAAGAAATTTCTTGGACAATGAAGAGAAATGGTGACATCTTCTAAGAGATCAAGGTTTTCATTAATAACGTGATATGGAGATTAAATGAAGGTATAGCTGAAGATTGATAGGACTTGGTGAAGAAGACTTTGGGAGGAAAGAAATACAACCAAACATATCTTGACAAAGTGAAGCTAGAGGATTGGTGACCTTGGAGTTGGTGCTCCTACACTTGAAGTTGGTGCCTCAAAATTGACAAGGTTGGTGCTTGGCACATCCTAGGTTGGAACCTGGATGTCTTCATCTAGGATTGGAGCCCTACCTATACTGTACTTGATTCATTGTAAATATTATATTAATAAAAGCGTTTATTCCTATTGTTCATTTTGTGCTCTAAATATAAGTGATCTAGTTAAATAATGAATCCATATAGGTGAGGATAGTTTTAGAAGAGGAGGAATGACCTGTTATAAGTGATATAACTAGTAAGAAAATAAAACAAATATTGATTCACCCCCCTCTCAGTATTTCCAACAATTGGTATGAGAGCCAGTACCTTCACTCAAAGGCTAATAGCTTGAAGGTTGATCATTAGAACACAAATGGCGAAGCCAAGGAAGAAAGTATCCAATCCTCCTAAAGATGTGTCTCCCTCAAACACCAAAATTGAAGTCAATCAATTTGTGAAGGTTCCACTGTTCAATGGAAACTTTGATATATGGGAGGCAATAATGAGGAAATTTTTAAAGACTCAAGGCATTGAAGTCTGGAAATCATTGATTGGTGATAGCATGATGGATGGAGAATCCAAGGAACATAATACAAGAGAAATGAAAGCAATCTTGAATGGACTACCTGATTCTATAAGTCTAGTTTTGAAAAATGTTCCACAGCAAAAGGCATATGGGATAAACTTCATTATCTTCACTCAAAAGGAGCGTTGCAAATTATCTCTAGTCAAGAAAATGATGGAAAAAAAGAAGGAAATCGAGAGCCCATCAAGCAAGTTGAAGATAAGAGTAATACCATCAAGAATAACAAATACCTAGAAGATGAAGAGAATGAATAAGATTTTGAAGAAGATCACATCACTAAACTTATGACTTGCATAGAATAGATTAACAATTTGAAAAGTGAAAATGAGGAAATTAAGAAGAAAGTGCAAGTTGGTGACCAGGAAAAGACAATGAAGGAAGTTGACCTTGTCTAGCTTCAAGTATAAGAAATAGATAAGGAGCTCGCCAAGATTAAGGAAGAATTTCATCAAAACCAGAGAAAGCATCATGAAGAAGTCATATCCATGAAAAATCAATTGGATAAGGCAAAGAAATGGGAAGATACCTTGTCAAGCCAGCTTGAACAAAGGCATAAGTGCCCTAGAAAACTTGAAGTAGACATTGGTAAATACAAGGAAGAGGTCTCCTCCCTTAGATCAAAACTAGAAGAAGCAAGGAAACAAACACAGGGAGCTGAGAAGGCAATGGAAGCATTGATATAAGGACAGGTTGATAAAATAGAAAAGGAGAGAAACACCTTGACATGCCAACTAGAAGAAAAGGATGATGACATCATGAGGTTTAGAGCAAAAAGCATCTCACTTAAGGCCCAATCATGTGAAGAAACTAAGATGATGGAAGAAATGAAGAACCAACTAGTTATAAAAGATTAAGATTCTGAAAAGTTAAAGGGAGAAGTTGTCTTTCTTAAAATGAAAGTTGAATTGCTGAATAAGAACTTGAAAACCGATCAAACCCTAGATGACATCCTAAGTCATCAAAGGTATCCCCTCGATAAACAGGCCTTGGCTATACACGTGAATCCTCAAGCAAGAAGGAAAATTCTTCAAACAACAAGGACGTGAGGAAGCCAGGAAGAAATGTTGATGCTCCCAGCGAAGGAAAGAGTTAAGTTAACATTGGAAGAAATCCTTCTCCAAGAAGAAATGCAGATGTTGTCAAGGATGCAAGAAGCAATGGCTATAATAAAAGGATCCCAAAGGACATCAGAAGTACATCAAGGACACCTTCTTTTGCAAGGTACCAAAGTAGATTTCTTGGTTATTTCTATTCTTGTACAAACTTTGGGCTCACAGAAAAATATTGTAGGGCATATCACAAAGACATATTTAATGATCCCCATCAATATTCAAGAATAATTGTTGCAAGAAGTCATGAATTATTATTCATGAACAACATAGAGTGCTTCAAGTTTCATAATATTAGGCATATGGCACGTGATTGTAAGTTGACTTGGGCCCCTACACAAGCTAGAAACGTGCCAAAGAAGAAAGATACACAATTTTCGAGAAGAAAGAAAATTGAATCTAGAAGACCCTTGAACACTCCAACCAACAACAAATGTTTTTGACCTGATGAAGTTATCCTTGATATTCCTAGTATTTGATGGGGAGACTCTTCCAAAAGGAATACCATGCATACAGTTAGGGGGAGTTTATGATGATTAATCATTCTTGCAGAAGCTATCCATGACTATGCCTTATGAAATCCATGATGACCTATATTGTCAATCATTCTTTGATAGATCATTTCTCATGAACACTCCATTGACGAACATGATCTCTTATCTATCCAATGGACTATTGTTGAAGATGTCTTCCACTTGATCACTAAGCAGGTAATTTTTGCTAATCTAGAGGAGCTTCTGCAGACAAGGGGAGTTGGTTCATCACATAAAGGAATGTAAGCACATATATCATGGACCACATTGCCAGAAAGAAGAGCACCATGAAAAGGGGGAGTACCATACCCATGAATATCTACTATTTGTGAAGAAAAGAAGCAGCTTGACATGGGGCGTACTTGGACACCCTGTTTGCCATTGATTTCAAAAGGGGAGAGAATTTTGAAAGGGAAATAATGTTTCCATCAATGAAAAAGGGGGGAATTGTTAATCAAGGTTGTCATTGATGTCATTATGGCATTTGATGGGATGGAAAATATTCTTTAGATGCCAGATGATGATGTCCATTGAGGAAGATGTTAATTCACTCATGAAGAAGTGCCAAGTACCAAGTACCAATCATGTACCTTGATGATCTAGAAGCTCTTGATGACTTATGTGGACTACCTTGATGAATGAAAACATGTGATGAAGGATTAGATGATGCCCTTACCTTTGACGGTCTTGATAATGGTGTGAAGCCATAACCTTAAATGTCCTTATCCCTGGTGATCTTGATGATGGAAGACTACATGAGGACATGATGTTGCATATGATTGATGACATATCACTACATTATCTTAATGACATGGTGAATTGATGACATTGACAATGACATTATGACCCTATAATGAAGAAGGAAAACAATGAACAAATAAAACTATGAAGAAGCCCAATAATCCAAGGCATTATACCCTACACCATATTTTAGAGCATAATTTTTTCTTTTGAATGAGCTATTACTTAGCCTGAAACTCCAAGTGGTTTGGGAGAAATGAATTTTTGAACTTAAATTATTAAATTATGACATGGAACCAACTTGAGAAAACCTACCTTGTCGGCCAACAAAAGAGATGTGTCTGCTTAGAGTTCACATTTAAGAAGCCTATTAATAGGTGGTTTGAGCTCCTTGTCTGTATCATCATTTTTCGTAGATCAAAAAGACATAAGTCTATTATATGTTCACAACTCGTGAATTGGAGGCAGGATTGAAGACTTGTTTTGGGTTATGAAGACTGTAGCTCCTATAACAACTCAAACCTTACCTCTATCTGTCTCAGACCTGCTGTGATAAATTTCTTGTTCGAACCTACAATACTTAAGATGTTTTGACAAGTGCTACTTCACACAAAAGGCTCTAAACCGTTGACAAACTTGGACTGGTACAGAAATGGTATATGATCTCAACTGCGGTAGGTTCTCTCTGACTGCTGCAGAAGTAGTGAATGTTCTCGGACTTGTTGACACGGTGAATTGTTCATTGTGCCAACAAAGGGAACCAACCCAATCATATACCACAATTAGATCTGTGTTTGTTTGGAGTGGCTAGTTCCAATGGGTTTTAAAGGATCCCCTAAATTGTTATAGGTGTTGAGAGATTGCTTCTTGGAGGAAGACTTCAATTAAATCAGCAAAATAAACAGCTAACCTATATGTATTAGGTCCTATCTACACTGATGCTACCTACTTATGCTAATCCTAACTATTCTAATATATCATGCCGAACCTTAATAAAAGAGATTAAACATCATATATAGATTCCAAGTCCAATTGAATCAATTACTGAATTCACCGATGAACAAGACTATATTTAATCTTGATTGCAATCTAACTATTCATACAAGAACATGACTATATTTAATCTTGATTTTGATCCAATTATTCATACAAGAATACACATTCTTGTTCCTACAAATAAAAATTGCAACTAATGTTTAATATAACTTTGGATCAGAGACCGGTCATGAGTTAACCATGATAACGAATTATATTCAAATAACCAAGGCTAGTCATAAGCTGTGTGTTATCACTGTGCACAAAAACAAAACATATATATCTTCATACCAGTCATAACATGTTGATTCCAAACATAAAAGAAAAAGGAAAATGAATCTAAAAAAAAAACTTCTTCTTGACCAAAAAAGTCTTCTTTATTAGCACAATAAAATCAACCCCTCTTCTGCCAAAAAAACGTCCTCCTCCCATATTTGGAGGTAATATTTATGTAGAAAAGACTGACCCTCCGTCCTCCCTCTGACTTTCCCCTTTCCTGCTCTTTTTCATATAAACATTAAAATATACAGACATAGAATCGATCGGTGAAACGACTGACACGTAGAAGGCATATCTGCTAGAGTGCTTTATTTCCTGGGGAGATGAATAGATGTTGATTAAAAGAGAATGATTGTGCGTCATCTCTTTGCACCTATATTGAGCAGACATTATTCCCTATTATTTCTTGAAGGAAACTAAAGACACTGTGCTCTTCATCCCACATCTGGCATGATTGAGGGTGTGTCTAGAGGTAATAACATCTTAATGGATTAGCACTGTCATGAGTGCTTCCTCTTGACATAGAGCGTGCCTCCATTATGCACTATGGTGGTTCGTATCCCTTTGTTATAGAGTATGTCTTTGCCATATCGACATCGACGATGCAAAGGTGTCTTCTTGATATAAATCATATTTATCCAGTACCGTGTCCACTCGAACTCACCTTTCTTCTCTTGGTTCTTGCTTACATAAATAGTTCATATTAGCTATGATTACGATAAATATGGAAAACATGCCCACAAACAAACCTTGCATTCAGTCACAGTTTCTATTTAATCTCATAATGCAGAGCAACTATAATTATTAAACCATTGAACCTGGTTTAACATGTATTCTCGTTGCCCATAATATTCATATTCAGAATCGCTTGACAATGCTTCCAAAGTGGACCATTCACTCTATCGGATTTTCTTTTAAAAACTTGAACCACAACACTTTATTGGAACACATGGGAATACACGAGAAAACCCGCAGCTGAACCATAATTCCGGACTTCAAATACTATACACCCGGATCTATAATTATAGTTAAGTCCACTCATCGCCCTTCGCATATCGCATGTCATTTCACTTTCT
This sequence comes from Pinus tabuliformis, assembly GCA_031772625.1. Classification (NCBI taxonomy): domain Eukaryota; kingdom Viridiplantae; phylum Streptophyta; class Pinopsida; order Pinales; family Pinaceae; genus Pinus; species Pinus tabuliformis. Next base: position 1,551,024,086 of record CM062816.1, on the reverse strand, counting down.
CCAACTGCCGATTGTGATTTTCGATTGGCTAGACCCGAAGATATATAAGTTGTGTTTAATAGTCCCAATGGGTTTGCCATATCGCATCGTGCCTTACGTATAAGCCTTGGGCTCCGCCGATTACGATTTGCGATTGGCTGAACCCGAAAAATATATGCACTACAGTTAATAACTCGGCGGGTCTGCTATATCGCATCACACTTTAGGTATAAACAATGAACTCTGTCAATTGCGATTTGCAATTGGGGAAGTGGACCCGAAAAATATATGTGTTATTTTTAATAATCCCGGAGGGTCTAGTATATCACGATGCACCTTATGTATCAGCGTTGAAAGTGTCGGTTCTAATATTTGATGTGATTGAAGACTTGATAGCATCACAATAATTCATGGGAGATAGATCTTGGTCCTTTACCAATGCAAAAAGTGATATCCGATGCAGGGGTGGTCGCGCAATTGCGATAAGTGATGAAGGCATGCATCGAGACATGTGCAAAGGCCGAGGAGGCACTAAAAGGGTATGTAATGCATATTTGTATAGTATTTCTATTATCAAACCATTGATATAGAAATAAGGACGCGATAGAAGGTTTTGAGGATTGAGTCCATGTACACCCATAGTAAAGAGTGGGCGTTGGTTCTATGTGTGGGCATAAAGCAACATGAAGGTTTATGAGGATTGGAAAAGTCCCAATGCAAGATATGAATGAAGGGCTAGATTAAGTTATAAATGAATCATGTCGCAGAGACTTATTCAAGGGGTCTTAACCATTAAGAATTGAAGATTTAACTTGGCAAAGAGTTAAAATCCCTTGGATAAAAACGAATCATTTAGAGAGTTGTCATTTGGAGAAATGAAAGATCAAACTTCTAGGGGACCCATTCAAATTTGCCACCAAAGAATGTTTTAATAGGGTGGTGGTTCTGGCCACAACAAATGGCGAATCACTAGGTGAACCAGTTATCTTTGTTACCAAATAAACTTTGGATCAGTAGAACATCAGGGTGTTAAGATAAACTTGAAATGCAAACTGTATAGATGGATAGGCATGGGTTCCACTTCATCATTAATAGCTTCAGGCGGGATACATACAAATAGCTTATACTTACTAATAGGGTTTAGACAGGAATTCTCCAATGGTCATATTATAGGATTTATTGACCTTCCTTTACCTGTTTTCTACTTTCAAAATCCTTTTGGGGCCGTCACCAGTGTGTTAATACCTGTTTAGGTGTGTACCTCAGCTCTTTATCTCTCATCACACTTGATGTAGATATGTTTATCTACACTTTATGTAAGAATTTTAGTGCTATACTTTTGTATGATTGAATGGGGCACAGTCATGAATCATGCCATACTTTTAAACTACTTAAGAAAGTTTTGGCTTACTATGTCAACCGGTACTCTAAGTCTAGCAACAGTCCCTACCCCAACCGGCTTCCCAAACAACCTGTCCTTCCATATTGGCACAAGGACTCAACATTTCATTTTATTTTACATAAGTCCTTCCAGTTTTAGGCACAATGACTAGAGCACAATTAAATTTGCCACAGGACGACAGTGAGCTTAGCCCATGAGAGGAGGTTTACTTGTAGATGACAGATATTAGACATTTTAGTGTGGTGGATGGAACCAATGGAGAATGACTCCAAACCTCATAAACAAGTATAGGCTACATCTAGATGGGATTTTAAAAATGTAGTGTTCTGCCATGCCAGTCCAACTGTGATTACACATTTTTTCATTTTATAAAGATGCCCTTACATGCTCCGGGTATCTAGGTTATCAATAGATCCTACCTAGTTCCTAACATGTGCCAATGAGTTTCTTTGATTTGAATTTCACCGTTGATTTTCCAGTTCTCATAGGCTCATCGAAATTTTTCTTGATTTGCAAGGTATCGATGAATTTAGGATTGGCAGACTCATCAGCAAGTTACTTAGGGAGGCAAAAAGTTGAAGGTGGGGAATGAGGGCAATCTGAAGAGAGTTATAAAGGTGAAAACGAGACTAAAGTACCAAAATCAATTGGCTGAAAAGGACTGAAATTCAAAGCAGAAGGAAAATAAACTTTGTGAAAAAACAAGAACGGACGGGACGAAAAAATGACTAAGATAACAACAAAAAATAAAATGAATCCTAACCTACTCAGGAAGTAACCACCATGTGGTGGCTACTGGAAGTATCTCTTAAGGTCTTGGCCATTAACAGGGAGTTTTTCAGTTTCTCCCTGTAATGTTTTCAATGTCTAAGTTCCCTAACCAAATTTTTCATCAACTTGGAACAGGCCTAGCCATAAGTGTTGGAATTTCGTGTGCTTACCTTTTGGCTCATTCAACTTGTCCAATTTCAAGACTAGCTCTCCCACTTGATAATGTTTATTTCACTGGGGGTAATAGTTTGATTCATACCTTATGCGAATTGATTTATCGATAGCAAATTCAGTCAATTTTAGTGATGAAAAATAAGAAACATTATCAAATATGAGAGCGTCAGGGATGCCAAACATGTTGATAATAAATTTCTCAATAAAAGATATTACCTCGTCTCTGTGAACCTTCTGAAGTAGGATGGCTTCGGTCCATTTGGTGAAGTAATCAGTCGCCATGAGTATACATTTATGTTGTTATGAAGAGTTTGGAGTGATCTCACTTATGACATCTAGGCCCCATTGCGGGAACGTGAGATAAATCATAACGGGCCTGAGGGGAATGGCTAGCTTTCTTTCTCACCCTACGTTTCCCTCATCCTCGCTCCCATTCATAAGCTTGTCATGCTCCTTTTCATCAATGAATTCATTTTTGAATGTATTTTCGCAATGTAGGAACTCAAGGATTTGCTCATCACCTTCAAACACCTACCAATTTGAGATGTTATCAGGTAGGGATGGTCTGAAAATCAATTCAACATAATATTTATTCTTGTTTAATCTAAGATCAGGCAAAATTTTCGCAGCCATACCAGCCATCAGATCGGCATCTCGATTTTGTCCTCGATGTATGTATGTGATATTTAAAGAATCAAAACTATCAATTAAGCTCCATACTTCATGTTGGTATCTTACCAAGTGTGGCGAATTGCAATGTATCCTTTTCCTTACCTGGTCGACAATTATCTGTGAGTCACCAAAAACTTTAAGATTTCTCACCTTCATATCAATGGCTTTCTTCAAGGCCTGTAACAAGCCTTCATATTCTGCCATGTTGTTGGTGCACGCGAACTCCAACCGGCTCGACATGAAATGCTAGTTCCCTTGCGGGTCAATGAGAATGCTCCTAGCAGCTGCACCTTCTAGGTAGTTAGAGCCATCAAAATAGAGTGTCCAAAACATAGAATCTGATGTTATATCAAATGAAGTGCCTTCTATGAAGTTGGCCCTATCATCTACCATATTACAAGGTAGCTCATTAGTCAGACTCAGGGAAGAGCTTCCAACCACGTGTTTATTGCAGTTTCTTCAACTGTCTTTACATGGAATTCTCCAAAACAAGTTTCCATGGCATAAACGTCGAAACTATAATTCCCAAGGATAGAATTGGTAAACATTACAGGTTCATTAAGGTCGTTTAGTTCTGTCACTACATACTTCATATATCATTCTCAATCAACTCTCAGAATATCACCTTTTCCCTTCTAAGGCAACGAGAGATGGGAGCAATCAGTTGAGAAATACCCATTAAGATTTGCTGACCAATCCCTACTAAGAAGCATTCCATACGCATCGGGTATGTCGACTACCACTATGTCAATGACTTGTGTGTACTGTGGTTTGGTAGCCATCAGAATTAACACATCTTTCAATTCTCCAATTACTTTCACATTCGTTTTGTCGAGTTGCATAATTCAAGTTCTAGTTTTCTCGGGTATTGCATGAAGTCTTTTAGCAACAGCGTAACGCATAACAGTGGAAGAGGCACCTGAATCTATCAAGCAATTATATACATTCATGTTGAAGATTTCAAATGTGATATAGAAAGGTGGAGTCATGGATTTTGATTTCCTTCCTATCATGGCTACACTGACATCTTGGGGGGTTTGATTCATTTTTGATAGAGTGGCTTCCATGGCTAATGGCATTTGGGTTGTACTGGGTGTTCTAATAGGTCTGGTCATTGACTTCTTTGTTCGGCTAATCAGATTGGTGGGAGATTTTTAATTCCATTCATTCATAGCTTTCAAAAGCAAATCTCTTTGCTGAGTTAATTTTAGCACATTGAAGTATGTGATATTAGCCTGAGATTTTTTAAGATCATCCACAATGCTGTAATCAATGTTATAAATAGGGTAGGGTAAAGTAAACATACCGGTTTTTCAATTCTTGGGTGGGAATTTACCATTTTGAGTCACCCTCATTGTAGTAAGACATTTATTATCTTTCTCTGGATAGTTTGCAACTATAGCACTCTTGGAATCACCACTAGGTCTACACGCTTCATCACGCCCGCAAGTCGCCCTTTACTTCGTGTGTGGATTTCTGCTGTACTAACTTCTTCACTGTCATCGTTCCCATTTGTGTAGAAATCCCATAGTACATTGACTTGAGATGCCTCGTCCAAGGGCTCTTCTACTTGGCACTCTTCCTTATCTTCTTGTTTTGGCTCCAGCTCTACTATAGGTTCTTCTTTGGTAAGAAGTGATCCAATAAGAGCTAGCTCTTCCATATTTAAATTCCATTCATTGGGTGGAGCAGGCAATGCAAGTTGACCATGACCACCTTTTGTCTTCTTATGATAAAAAGGTTTGAAGGATTTTTTGTTGTTATAATCTCCTCCATTCCCACTTGTACTCTCTACAGAATTCCTTTTCATATCGATCACTGTGTTCGTCAATTTCTTAATGGTCCAATGCAAACCTTCCACATATGTGGTATCCTTTTCTTTGATCTCAGTCACTTTGTTATCACTCCCACTATTCTTCTTGGATGATTGAGAGGCTTTCTTTCCTTCAGTTGTATGATGACATGTTGTGAGACTGATCATTTCATTCTCGAATTTTATTGCTTCATCGATAGCACCCTCTAAGGTTTGTGCATTACTCCTTTTGACCCATATCGCAGTAGGGACAGGGAGAGCAGTGATGTAAAATTCCATGAGCACCTCATCAGTAGGTCTAACGTTAGCTGGGATTCTATTGAACAAAGTGTTGAACCAGACGTTAAAATCCTTGAACTTCTCTTTGCTTTCCCTTTTCGAACAGGATAGTTCTAAAACTAAGGCCGCAGGTGTTTTGTCATCGCCAAATTTGTCTAAAAAGGCATGTTGAATGGCACCCCATGAGGTGATCGATCCTATTCCTAAGCTAAAGTACCATGTGGAGGCCACACCAATCAGAGTAAAAGGGAATAATCGACATAGTACACCTTCGTCAGCTACCCCCAACATGCACATGACTAGGGAGAAAGAGTGAATATGGTTATCAACAGTGTCTCCCTGCTCAGGGTCAAATTTAGGCAATACTCTTTATGCATTCTTAGGTAAGGCATGATTCTGCCTAGGTAATGCTACAACATCCTGAGCGATCCAAGGGGGAGTGCTCCCGGAGGAGGTGGGGGTTGATTCCCACCTGGAGGAGGTGGTAGAGGTGGATTCCCACCTGGAGGAGGCAGTATAGGCAGATTCCCACCTGGAGGGGGAACTTTAGCCATATTATGGATAGGGAGGTTCTGGTTGAAGGTTTCTTCGAGGTGTTCTTTGTTAGGATTTTCCAAATCAAGCCAAGGATTACCTTTAGAGGGAGAATCCTCAGGAAGTTCTTCCCAAGGAGTGTCGATACTTTTCAAAGACTCTAGCACAATATCTTCAAGAGAAGGGGCTACAGATGTCTCTTCGCTTATGGGAAAGACCCTTGGATTTTTTTAGTTGTCAGAGGTAAAGAGTAAAATATGGGGAGCTGAGAGAGGGAATGAGCGTAAGCCCAAGTAAGTACTCTGACTGGTTGTTCCAAGTGACAGGATACTCTGACAGTCTCTCTTCCTTGGGTCACCCAAACACAAGACTTAGAGGGACCTCTACTTCTTCGAAATGAGGCTCTTCCAAATGGGTGAAATTATCTTTTCAACCTTTATGATCCATACACTAATCTTTTCAAATCCATGCATGACATTTATAGATGAAATCATGAAAAACTGTGGACAATGATTCAGGCCCTCCTTCTAGCGCTAATTTGTTGACGTGGTGAATTGTTCGTTGTGCCAACAAAGGTAACCAACCTAATCGCAAACCCCAATTAGATTTGCTTTCGTTTGGAGTGGCTAGTTCCAAAGGGTTTTAAAGGATCCTATAAACTATTATAGGTGTTGAAAGATTGCTTCTTGGAGGAAGAATTCAATTAAATCAACAAAAGAACCAACTAACCTATCTTTATCAAGTCCTATATACAGTGATTCTACCTACTTATGCTAATCCTAAATATTCTAATCTATCCTGCAGGAGCATAATAAAAGATATTAAATGTCATATATAGATTCCAAGTCCAAATGAATCAATTACTGAATTCACCGATGAACAAGACTATATTTAATTTTGATTGCAATCTAATTATTCATACAAGAATTGACATTCCTATTCCTACAAATAAAAATTTCAAATGATGTCCAATATAGCTTTGTATCAGAGACCACTCATAAGTTAACCATGATAACGAATTATATTCAAAAAACCAAGACTAGTCATAAGCTGTGTGTTATCCTTGTGCACAAAAAAAAACATATATATCCTCATGCCAGTCATAACACCCTGATTCCAAACATAAAAGAAAAAGGAAAATGAATCTAAAAAAATGCTTCTTCTTGACCGAAAAGATATTCTTTATTAGCACAATAAAATCGGCCGCTCTTCTACCAAAAAAAAAAAGTCCTCCTCCCATCTTTGAAGGTAATATTATGTAGAAAAGAGTGACCCTCCGTCTCCCCCCCTAACTTTCCCTCTTCCTGCTCTTTTCCATATACACATTAAAATTTACAAACGTAGAATCGATCGATGAAACGGCTGACACGTAGAGGGCATATCTAATGGAGTGCTTTATTTCCTAGGGAGATGAATAGATGTTGATTAAAAGAGAATGACTGCATCTCATCTCTTTCCACCTCTATCGAGCAGACGTTATTCCCTATTATTTCTTGAAGGAAGCTGAAGACATTATGCTCATCACCCCATATCTAGCATGATTGAAGGTGTGTTTGGAGGTAATAACACCTTGATGGATCAATGTTGTCATGAGTGCTTCCTCTTGATATAGAGCATGCCTCCATTATGCACTAGGGCGGTTCATATCGCTTTCTTGTAGAGTATGTCTTTGCAATATCGGCATCAGTGGTGTAGAGGTGTCATCTTGATATAAATCACATTTACCCATTATCGGTTCCACTCAAACTTGACTTTCTTCTCTTGGTTCTCGCTTGCAGAAATAGTTCATATTAGCTATTATTACGAGAAATATGACAAACATACCCACAAACAAACCTTGCATTCAGTCATAGTTTCTATTTAATCTCGCAACGTAGAGCAACTATAATTATCAAATCACTGAATCTGTTGTAACATGTATTCTCGTTGCCGATAATATTTATATTCAAGAATCGCTTGACAATGCTTCAAAAGCGGACCATTCACTCTATCGGATTTTGTTTTAAAAAACCTGACCACAACACTTTATTGGAACACATGGGAATACATGGGAAAACCCGCAGCCGAACCATAAGGTTGGACTTCAAATAATATACACCTGGATCTATAATTATCTTTGGGTCCGCTCATCGCCCCTTCGCATATCGCATGTCGCTTCACTTTCTTCGACTGCCTATTGAAATTTGCTATTGGCCAGACCCGAAAATATATAAGTTGCATTTAAAAGTCCTGGAAAGTCTGTCATATCACATTGTGCCTTATTTATAAGCCTTGGGCTCTGCCAATTGCGATTTACGATAGGCCGGACCTGAAAAATATATGCACTGCAGTTAATAATTCTGGCGGGTCCACCATATCCCATCGTGCTTTATGTATAAACACTGAAATATGTCGATTGTGATTTGTGATTGGGGAAGCAGACCCAAAAAATATATGTGTTATGTTTAATAATCCTGGCGGGTCCAGTGTATCGTGGTGCACCTTATGTATCAGTGTTGAAAGTGTCGATTGCAATATCCGATGCGATCGAAGACTTGATAGCATCATAGTAATTCATGGGAGATAGACCTTTGCCCTTTACCCATGTGAAAAGAGATATGCAATGGAGGAGTGGTCAAGAAATTGCGATAAGTGATGAAGGCATGCATCGAGGGATGTGTAAAGACTGACGAAGTGCGAAAAGGGTAAGTTATGCATATTTGTATAGTATTTCTATTATCAAAGCATTGATATAGAAATCAGGATGCGATAAAAGTTTTTAAGGGTTGAGTCCATATACACCCATGGTAAAGAGTGGGGGTTGGTTATATGTATGGGCATAGAGCACCACGAAGGTTTATGAGGATTGAAAAAGTCTCGATGCAGGATAGGAATGAAGGGATAGACTGGGTTATAAACGAATCATGCCACAGAGACTTATTTAGGGGGTCTTAACCATTAAGAATTGAATATTTAACTTAGCAGAGAGTTAAAATCCTTGGGATAAAAACAAATCATTCGGAGAGTTATCATTCATAGAAATGAAAGATCAAACTTCTAGGGGACCCATTTAAATTTTCTACCAGAGAAGATTTTAATAGGGTGGTGATTGTGGCCACAACAGGACTGTAGCAGGGTGCTAGTGTAGGAGTAGTTGACATTGCTTGACTGTGCAGATTTGGATTGCATCATATGTTTCTCAGAACTATGCATACTTGTTGTGGCTCAGCGTTGACTCCTTACCTTGGACTCACCTGTGGACTATGATCAAGAACTTGAATAATTTTTTGACGAATATGGTTTGGACCTCCTATGGTTTAGTTTGCGTGACAGTTATCAGGCCTCAAATCTCACTTTGAATTGTGGTGGTTTTGGCTCGGGCCTCTCTTAAAAATCTCGGACTTCTCATTGGTGAATAGATATAACTACATTCTTTGGATAGAGGACTATAGTATCACCTCTCTTCCTCTGGGACAATGACATAGTAGGATTACATAATCTCCTCCTGAACAACATCATTAATGGACTAAGTGAAGGCTAGATTAATAGTGCATTTGAAAGCAATCTTTTAGAGATTGCCTTTGAGATTGGGATCTCTTTGAAGAAATTTTGGAAGTAGTCAAGATCTTTGTGCAAACATTGGAGAAAGAATTTGAGGAAGATACCCTTGGTTGAAGAGCTCTTGTGGATGATATTTTGAAAACATATTGTTAAGAAGCCTTACGTAACCTTAGAGTTATTATTTGAGATGATGATGCATAAGTGATGACATCATGAGGTGACCTGAAGAAATTGCTTGGTACAATGAAGAGAAATGGTGACATCTTCTAAGAGATGAAGGTTCTCATTAAAGATATGACATGGAGATAATGAATGCATAGCTGAAGATTGGCAGGACTCAGTGAAGGAGACTTTGGGAGGCGTGAAGTACAACCAAACATATCTTCACAAAGCGAAGCTAGAGGATTGTTGACCTTGTTGTTGGTGCTACTACACTTGAGGTTGGTGCTTGGCACATCCCAGGTTGGAGCCTGGGTGTCTACATCTAGGGTTGGAACCCTACCTATATTTTACTTGATTCATTGTAAAGATTATATTAACAAAAGCAGTTATTGCTATTGTTCATTTTGTGTTCTAAATATAAGTTATCTAACTAGTAAAAAAATAAAAAAATATTGATTCACCCCCCTCTCAGTATTTCCAACAATTGGTATGAGAGCTAGTACCTTCACTCAAAGGCTAATATCTTGAAGGTTGATCATTAGAACACAAATGGTGAAGCCAAGGAAGAAAGTATCCAATCCTCCTAAAGCTGTGTCTCCCTCAACCACCGAAATTGAAGTCAATCGATTTGTGAAGGCTCCAATGTTCAATGGAAACTTTGATATATGGGAGGAAAGAATGAGGAATTTCTTAAAGACTCAAGGAATTGAAGTCTTGAAATCGGTGATTACTAATAGAATGATGGATGGAGAATCCAAGGAACATAATACAAGAGCAATGAAAGAAATCTTGAAGGGGCTACCTGATTCTATAAGGCCAGTTTTGAAAAATGTTTGTCAGCAAAAGGCATATGGGATAAAATTCATGATCTTCACTCAAAAGGAGTGTTGAAAATTATCTCTAGTCAAGAAAATGATGGAAAACAAGAAGGGAATCCGAATCCCAACAAGGAAGCTGAAGATAAGGGTGATACCATCAATAATAATGAAGGGTTAGAAGATGAAGACAATGAAGAAGATTTTGAAGAAGATCTCCTCACTAAACTTATGGCTTCCATATAAGATATTAACAATTTGAAAAATGAAAATGAGGAACTTAAGAAGAATGTGAAAGTTGGTGACTACGAAAAGAAGGAAGGAAGCTGACCTTTTCTAGCTTCAAGTATAAGAAATAGATAAGGATCTCACTAAGATTAAGGAATAATTTATCAAAACAAGAGAAAGTATCATGAAGAAGTCATATCCATGATAGGTCAATTGGATAAGGCAAAGAAATGCGAAGATACCTTGTCAAGCCACCTGAACAAAGGAATAAGAGTTTGAACAAACTTGAAGCAAACATTGGTAAATACAAGGACAAGGTCTCCTCCCTTAGATCACAACTAGAAGAAGTAAGGAAACAAGCACAAGGAGTTGAGAAGGAAATGAAAGCATTGATAGAAGGACAAGTTGATAAAATAGAAAAGGAGAGAAACACCATGACATGCCAACTAGAAGAGGAGGATGATGACATCATCAAGTTAAGAGCAAAAATCATCTCACTTAAGGCCCAAACATGTGAAGCAAACAAGATGATGGAAGAAATGAAGAAGAAACTAGTTATAAAATATTAAGATTGTGAAAAGTTAAAAGGACAAACTATCTTTCTTAAAATGAAAGTTTACTTGCTGAATAAGAACTTGAAAACCTCTCAAACCCTAGATGACATCCTAAGTCATCAAAGGTCTCCCCTTGATAAATCAGGTCTTGGATATGCAGGTGAATCCTCAAGAAAGAAGGAAAATACTTCAAACAACAATGATGTGAGGAAGCCATGAAGAAATGTTGATGCTCCCAACAAAGGCAAGAGTCAAGTTGACATTGGAGGAAATCCTACTCCAAGAAGAAATGCAGATGGTTTCAAGGAAGCAAGAAGCAATGGCTATAATAAAAGGATCCCAAGGATAAAAGACATCAGAAGTACATCAACAACACCTTCTTCTATGAAGTATGAAAGTATATTTCTTGGTTATTACTATTCTTGTAGAAAATTTGGGCACATGGCAAAAGATTGTAGGGCATATAACAAGCACATATTTAATGATCCTCGTCAATATTCAAGAATCAATGTTGTAAGAAGTCATGAATTCTTATTCATGAACAACATAGAGTTCTTTAAGTTTCATTATATTGGACATATGGCACGTGATTGTAACTTGAATTTGGCCCCTACACAAGCTAGGAACGTGCCAAAGAAGAAAGATACACAAGTTTTGAGAAGAAAGAAAATTGAATCTAGAAGTGATCCGAATTGGATCCATGAAGATTATCAAAGTGCCATGACTGTATCTAATCAAGACAGACTTTGAATTTATGAATAAAGAACTATCAGGAAGACCTCTAGATAGTGGCAGTTTGCAACCAGCAAGGAATGACGAGGACCTCGGTCAAAGCACATTGACCAAGGCCCATGGAGACTGCCAAGGAGGCAAAAGTAGCAGTTAGGAAGCCTGGATTGGGAAACGAAGGCCATTTCTGATGCGCGATTAGTGCTAATCATGCATCGCTGGGAAAAACCCCTCGAGAAGGAAAATCCCAAAGCGTTCGGTCACATGGGAAGTTGGGAAACTGTAGGGAAAACGCTAAGGTGAAAGGCGAGTCCCATTCTCCAAAACTGGCAATATATCGGAGGCATCCTTGGGCGGTAACCGGATTTGGAAGAAAACGAGTGATTCCATTCATTGCACGATGCGTGTCTGGTGGATTAGAGAGAAAGCCACCTCTCATCGCGCGCTAATGGTAGAGCAAGTCAACTGTGCAAAACGAATGAACACTGTAGGATCTGGGGGCTCCAGATCTGGTGGTAGAGATTGCGCCCGATGGAGAAACCAGATTTGATAGAAGAATTAAGCCGCGACATGTAAAAGTTTGAATTTTGATTTGACTGTTGAGTTGGCGGATGATTCATTCCACAGTGTAACTAAAAACTGAACCATTGAGGAAGAGCTGGCATAGTTCGTGAGAGGACACGTGGCCACCTCCATGTGAGACATTGGCGATGACGCAGAGGCAGGGAACTCCAAACGAGCAGCAGTAGACGATCCGAATGGGTGGAAGAGGAAGTGAACAACCAAGGATAGATTGGCTTTAAGCCATGAACAGACAAAGAACAGAACACAAAGACAGAGAGAGTGAAAGCGAAGAAAAGATAGTGAAGCAGAAGCATAAAACAGAGAGCCGAGTTGACCTAAGGTAGCATCGAGCAAACATAAGGCTTGAGAGCTTCAAGCAATCCCTGTGAGGATCTATTGGGAATTGAGTACCACATTGGGCTCCTCCCATTAAACACTAGAGAGGTCAAGATTTGGTAAGGAAAGAGTTTGTGCACTCTAGTGGCTTGGGGAATCCAAGAACCACCCTACCAAGAATTATCTGTTTCAGGAGACTCAGATTGAGCTCCTCACTGTAAATCTCTGCTTTAAAGACATAATAAAAGAAGGCCACCACTGAAAGCTATACCAGAGATGTAGCCCCGGAGAATAGGGTGAACTCCTTGTTAATTTGTTGTGTTCTTGTATTTGCTTACTGTGTTTCTCTTACTGTTTTCCATTATCCAGTGTCTGTGTATTTTGCAATCTGATCGATCCGTTGCCTAAAATAACATAGACACGCACCAGTAGATGAGTCTATAATACCTTCATTCATTAATTATCTAAGTGAGATCACTCACGAGTGATTTTTAGATCAAGTGGTATCAGAGCTTTAGGCTGTTAAGGTTAGACAAGCTTGTGTTGGTTTAGCTGTTGAATGCTGTTATGAAACCAGCTCAAGAAAAGATAGAAAATATAGATCAACGCCTTAGAATTCAGCCTCTTCGAGGGGGCAACCTCCTTTACATTACATAAATGAACAATTCTTGGATGATACAAATGAAAAGACCTCCTTTCTATATATAGGAGTCTAAGGGGTCATAACATAATCAGAGCCGACATAACAATAATAATGTGAGGGCACAATAATAACAATAGTGGGCTTCTATGTGGCACAATAGTAACAATATGGGCACTACATGGGTACATCAATATAATAAGTGGGTTGTACTAATAACAATAAGGGGTTACACTAGTAGTACAGGGGCCTAACATGCTCCTCTCCTTCAAAAAGCATTGTCCTCAACGCTTGAGTAGTTCTTGATGCTTCTGTATAAAATTCTTATCCTCCCATGTGGAATATTCAGCGGGTAAGTTCTTCCACTTGATGAGATACTCTGAAATTGATCGATTTCGTAGCTATCGGGTTCTTGTTTCTGTAACTGCTCTAGGTTCCAATATCATTTTTCGTTCCTTTTCAATATCTAGCAATATTGTTTGAATTGGGATCTTTTGCAAGTTTTGAATAAGTGGCCATACTTCTTTGTCCTTCTTCCATTCATCCCTTGCTTCGTTTATCCAATCTTGTTGGATAATATAAATAGCACAAAACAATGCTTCCACATCCTCATCCTTGAAGAGTCTTCCCATTCGGTAAGGTCGCCATTTTTTAAGTGCACGTAGTATTGCCAACGTTTCCTTCTCGTAAATAGCTTGCTTTAGATGTAGCAGTAAAAATACCCAATCGCCTACATCAAAACATTTTTCACTATGATGTTGATCTACCTGTTGTTTCATTTGATTTTGCACCGAAGTTGCGTTATCCTTTAAAAGTTGGAGAACTTGTTGTTGATGCTCGATGTGATCTTTCACTGCTTGAACCTTTTTCTTCTTGATATGTCCTTCTATCTTTAGATTTTGAGGAGTGGTAATTTCTTCCAATCCTTTACAAGATATGGTCAGATTCATTTCTTGACGCTCGATGTGATCTTTCACTTCTTGAACATTTTTCTTCTTGATATGTCCTTCTGTCTCACTAGTTTGAGGAGTGGTAATTCCGACCAGTGAATTACAAGATATGGTTGGATTCATTTCTTCTTTCTTGATGTGATCTTTCACTTCTTGCACCTTTTTCTTCTTGATATTTCCTTCTATCTTGAGAGTTTGAGGAGTGGTCATTCTTGCCAATAGTTTACAAGATATGTTCTGATTCATTTCTTCTTTCTCTGGGGTCGGGTCCTGGCATATATCCTCTTCTTTTGATGTTTCTTGATCCTTTTTTTCCTCCTCTTCATACTCTATGTAAAATAATTTCTTCTCAGCACACTTATGACCTTTAGTGCATTTGCTATCACAATCGTAACAAAGCCCTTTTTCTCTTTTTTCTTCCAATTGTTGTGGTGTAACCCTTGTAGGTTGTGGAAGGCTAGGAGGAACAACACGTCCATCTTTATAGTTGTGAGGGGTAGACTCACTTGTTGCCATAATTTTACTTTCAAATATGTCACAAAGCCCTTTTACTCTTTCCAATTGTTGTGGTGTTGCTCTAAAGAAGGTGTTGCTCTTTGTATCCTCATAATGTGCTATCATTTCCTCCGTGAGAATTGACCACGTAACAAGTTTTTTACGAGAAAAAAGCCCTTTATACCATAAAAATTGATCCGGTTCTAAATATGAAGATGCAATAAATACCTTTTGTAACAGTGGTACACCATGTAGATCAAAATATTGTTCCATCTGAAGTATCCAATTTACTGGATCCTTGCCATCAAACTTCCTCATCTTGCTTTTTATTGATTTTAGGACCTCGAAATTGAAACGACTGTAACTCTGTACTTGCGGATATTTAAGTTCTGAAATTGCTACCTGTAGTAGCCCTCTGTGTCGTCTTTCCAATGCCACCAGCCTGATCCAAATTGGATTCTCCAAAAAAGAGTTATGCACAATCTCCCAAGATGACCTGATTATAGACCTTTCCAGAAGAGCGAACTTGTATGAAGTGCCACGTGTCAATTTTTAGACCTATGGATCTAAAAAATGCATACAAGAAACTACAGCTCATCCTCTTTCTGTACCTTCTTACGAAATTTCAATCCAATACTTAGAGAGAATGTTATGACTATTTTCCCCAGGTCACCTGTTTTCAATGTAATTCAGGAGTTTTCAAAAAGACCAATTTCCTCAGATCATATCTCCGCAAATGTTGCTCGAAAAGCTCTGAAATTTGGACCCAAGGTTCAGCGCGATTGTTTCTCAAATGGGTTTTTTTTGCGAGTTCTGAAACGTCACAGGAAAAACGTTATAGCGAAAATGCCATGATGACCTGTTTGGAGCAGCGAAACCCTAGAATCCAAAGCTCTGATACCAAATGTTATGAAACCAGCGCAAGAAAAGATAGAAAATATAGATCAATGCCTTAGAATTCAGCCCCTTCGAGGGGGAAACCTCCTTTACATTACATAAATGAACAATTCTTGGATGATACAAATGAAAATACCTCCTTTCTATATATAGGAGTCTAAGGGGTCATAACATAATCAGAGCCGACATAACAATAATAATGTGAGGGCACAATAATAACAATAGTGGGCTTCTATGTGGCACAATAGTAACAATATGGGCACTACATGGGTACATCAATATAATAAGTGGGTTGTACTAATAACAATAAGGGGTTACACTAATAGTATAGGGGCCTAACAAATGCTAACTAGATCAAAGCTCAAATTAGAAAAAGGAGAGTTGGTCGAAACTAATCTTGAAATTGGGAGAGTCTATCCTCGGAAGACAATGTCAGAGGAAGGTTCTATGGGGCCAGACCCTTAATTCATAGATAGTTTCCTAGCCATAAAGTCCATGGTAGAGGAAATGTATAGGGACTTTAGAGAACATAAGGATGAAGATTCATCAGGCTCTAAACAAGACAAAGGAGAAGATGAGTCTCACTTCCATGACCACTCAAAAGGCAAAGGGAAAGAAGATAGATTTCTCATACCTCCTAATAGCATTGAACACAAAAAGAAAGCATCTTTGATCAAACTAGATGTTAAATTTGATTTACCTATATATGATGGAGAGTTGAATGTAGAAAAGTTGGATAATTGGATTAGACAAATTGATGTTTATTGCAGAGTATAGAATATCGATTCAGACAAGAGCAAGATTTAGCTAGCAAGCCTATGCCTTGGAGGCACTACCTTGGTTTGGTGGGAAGGCAGGACCCAAGCTGACATGAAAAGACATGGTAAGATTATCTCTGTCTGGAGTGAATTTGTTTCTATAATCAAAAAGTAGTTCTATCCATTGGCCTACATGTAGCAAGCCATGATGAGTTGGCAAACTCTTCGACAGTTGAAAGGGCAAAGTGTGCAAGGGCACATTCAAGAATTTAGAAAGAGAGCAGTGATTCTAGGAATCTCATTAGACTCACCTGAGACTCTGTTGAAGTACATTGGTGGTCTACATAGCTACATGAGGCACACTATCCTCATGTTTAACCCACTAGTATAGATGAGGTATCTGTACAAGCTACTCATCTAGAAGCTAGAGGAAAGAATGGAAGTCCAGAAGTTGGGGGATCATCCCAACCCACTATAAGCAAGAATAAGGAGAAAACAAAGCAGAAATGGAAATCAAGGAAGGCTAACACTGCACATAAAAGCAAAGCTTCATGCACTCACTATAAAAAGGATGGACATGATGATGAGCACTGTTGGATTCGACATCCGAAGCTGAGACCTAAGAAGTTTGAGGGCAAGAAGAAGAAGATTGTTGCAGCTATTCAGAAAGATTTGGGGTTAGACTCAAGAGATGAAACATCTACTGCAGCCATAGGTATAAGAGGTAAGAATTCTGAAGCATCTACTAGTAATTCTGCACATTCTACTATTGATGAAGAAAATGAGAGAAAAGGACATGAGATTTTCCATATTCTAGTTATTTCCAAACATAAAAATATTGATACTTTGTTTGATAGTGGCTCACAAGTAAATTTAATTTTTGAAGCATTTGTAAAGAAGTTGGGATTAGTAACTACACCTCACAAGAAACCATACCCATTAGGATGGTTAAATGATAAATCACAACTACAAGTGACTAGACAGTGCAAACACAAGTTTTTTTCCGGGTCAACATTTGTAGATGAGGTTGAGTTAGACATAATTCCTTTGGATATATGTGGAATTGTTTTAGGATGTCCTTACTTGTATGATAGAAAAGCTATTTTCTATAGAGTTGAGAACAAGTATCTACTTGTTAAAGATGGAATCGAATATTTTGTAAGAGCTAATAAGCTCAAGAATAATTATACTCTCATAAACTTAGGGAAGATGAAACGAATGATAAATTCATGCAAACAATTCTTACTGATGGTTATAAAGGAAAAGAAACCTGATAAAACCAATGTATTTGAGGGCTGTAATGCTAAACAACAAGCTAATTTAGAAAAGGTTGTTTCAGAGTATGATATATTGTTTCAAGAACCTAAAGGTCTGCCACCCAAAAAGGAAATAGTGCATGTTATTTTGCAGCAAGATGCTCCATTGCCTAACATTGGAATGTACAAGTTGTCTACTTTAGAGAATGATGAAATCAATAAGCAGGTGCAGGAGTTACTCGAGAAAGGGTTCATCAGACCTAGCACATCACCATGTGGGTCACCAATCATTTTTGTGAGAAGCAAAGATGGCCCACGGAGAATGTGCATTGATTACCAAGCACTAAATAAGATAACAATAAAAAATCATTATCCCCTTCCCCGCATAGATGATCTTTTAGATCAATTGAAAGAAGCTGTTTATTTCCCCAAGCTAGACTTGCATAGTGGATACCATCAGGTCAGAGTTGCAGAATGAGATGCACAGAATACTGCTTTCAAAACAAAGCAGGGATTGTATGAGTGGTTGGTTATGACTTTTGGCTTAACTAATTCTCCTGCTACTTTCATGAGATTAATGAATGATGTACTTAGACAATTTCTTGATGATTTTTTTATTGTGTATCTGGATGACATTCTGATATTTAGCAAAATGTGGGAAGAACACTTAAAGCAAGTTAAGCAGAAACTAGATGTTTTTAAAAGAGAAAAACTTTATGTTAAACTCTCAAAATGTGAATTTGGAAAAACATCTCTGAATTATTTGGGTCACATAGTAGGGGGTGGTGAGTTGAAGATAGATCCCCCTAAGATGGCAGTCATTGTAAACTGGCCAAAACCCAAATCTACTACAAAAGTTAGAAGCTTCTTAGGAGCAGCACAATATTGGAGGAAGTTCATTTCTAAATTTTCCTTAATTTCAACTCCCTTGCATGATTTAATAGGATTGAACAAGGTGTTTCAGTGGGGAGGCAAATAACAAAAAGCCTTGAACACCTTGAAAGAAAAGATTCGTACAACACCTGTACTAGCACTGCCTGGTCTTCAAAGACCATTTGAGATCCAAACAGATGCTAGTGACTATGCCATGGGAGAAATGTTGACACATCACGATAAACCCATATGTTATCATTCTAAGACATTTAATTCTGCAGTGGTTAACTATCCTACATATGATAAAGAATTGTATGCATTAGTACAGAGTGTGAAAAAGTGGAAACATTACTTAATGGGCAAAGAAACAATAATACATATTGATCATCAACCACTTCAATATCTACACTCCCAAACTAAGTTGCAGCAATCAAGAAACTATATAGGGATGGGTTTTCTACAATAATTTCATTTAGTCATCAGATATAAAAAGGGCATACATAATAAAGTTGCAGACATGTTATCTAGACCTATTATAAATGCATCTACTATACTTAAGCATAATTCTGTGTTACATGAGAGCTACATTGAACAAAATGTTGAAGATATAGACTTTAAAGATGTATATGCAACTTTAAGTCAAGGCAAAGGAGTAGAAGAATTAGATTATCATGTAAAGGACCGAATCTTATACCATTGTGGGAAGTTATGCATTCCACAAATTGAAAGAGTAAAGATAATTCGAGAAGCACATACTTCTCTAATATCAGGTCACTTTGGGTTAAGTAAAATAGTTTCACAACTGCAAAGATTTTGTTATTGGCCAAAAATGAATGAGACAGTTTCTAGATATGTAAGAGGGTGTACTATGTGTGCTAAAAGCAAGCCTAGCAATAGAAAACTAGCCTTGTACACCCCATTACCAGTTCCTTCTCACCCTTGGGAAAGTGTTTCCATGGATTTTGTTGGAGGATTGCCTAAATCTAGGAAAGGTTATGATTATCTATATGTTGTTGTGGATAGGTTCAGCAAAATGTGTATTTTGATACCTTGTAATAAACAGATTACAGCTGAACAAACTACAAAACTATTTTTTGAACATGTATGGGTTCATTTTGGATTACCCAATTCCATTGTATCTGATCGAGACACCCGATTTGTGGGGAAGTTTTGGTCAAGTCTGTGGGAACTGATGGACACCAAACTAAAGAAAAGCACAACTTTTCATCCACAAACTGATGGCCAGAAAGAAGCAGTTAACAGGATAGTGATCCAGTTACTTAGAGGATATTGTTAACTGATGTGCAACATGCTTACAATAGAGAAAAATATTCTTCTACACAGAGATCTCCTTTTGAGACCTGTTTTGGTTTCACACCAAGGTCTCCTTTGGATTTTGTCTTTGGTAAAGACACCACAGTTGAGGGACACTGTGATGTGGACAGGGCAACTAGGTTCATTGAAAAAATCCAAGAGATCCACCAGGCAGTACAGGAACAGCTGGAAAAGAGCCAAGCCAAATATAAGGCAAGGCATGAGAAGCATCGAATGGAGCATAGTTTCCAAGTTGGTGACCAAGCCTGGTTGTATATCAACAAGGACAGGATGCAAGGTGAAGGTAAGAAGCTAAAGCCTATTAGGTATGGACCTTTCAAGATACTTGAGAAGATTGGTGAGAATTCTTTTCGCCTTGATCTACCAGCTTACATGCACATCTACTCAGTTGTAAATGTAGATTGCTTGAGATTGTTTAAACCCTCACTAATTGAGGATCCCGAAGAGCAGAGTCAATTGCCTTCTATTGATGACCTACTACTTGAATATCTTAATGAATTGTAGGAAGACACAGTTCTAGATAGGAAGGTCAGGACGATGCGTAGGAGAGATGTTGAGTACCTCAGAGTTGTGTTCAAGGGTTAAAAGCCAAGCAGTGCAAAGTGGATAGAGAGTGGACAAGTGAGACAATTGTACCCTCACTTAGTCAATGCCTTGAAAACTAACTTTTTTCGGTCCAAAAGCGTTTTCAGTGGGAAGGCCGTGATTTGAAATGGATCCATGAAGATTATCAAAGTGTTATGACTGTATCAAATTAGGACAGACTTCGAATTTATGAACAAAGAGCTATCGCGAAGACCTTTGGACAGTGGTAGTTTGCAGCCAGCAAGGAATGACGAGGACCTTGGTCAAAGCGCGTTGACCGAGGCCCATGGAGACCATGCAGGAGCCAAAACTGGAAGTTAGGAAGCCCGTATTGGGAAACATAGGCCATTTCTGATGCGTGATTAGCGCTTAACACTTCGCTGGACAAAACCCCTCGAGAAGGAAAAGCCCCAAAGTGCTCGGTCATGTGAGAAGCCGAGAAACCATAGGGAAAGCGCTAAGGCAAAAGCTGAGTCCTGTGCTCCAAAACCGGTGGTATATCGGAGGCATCCTTGGGCGGTAAGTGGATTTGGTAGAAAAATAATGATTCCATTCATCGCACGATGCGTGTCTGGCAGAAGAGAGAGAGAGAAATGCCTCTCATTGCGTGCTAATAGTCGAGCAATTCAACGACGCAAAATGAGCGAACATCGTAGGATCTGGGGGCTCTAGATCTGTCGGTGGAGATTGCTCCCGATGGAGAAACTAGATTTGACGGGGGAATTAAGCCGCGACATGTAAAATTTTGAAGTCCTATTTGACTGCTGAGTTGGCAGATGAGTCATTCCACAGTGTACCTGAAAACTGAACCGTCGAGGAAGAGTTGGCACAGTTCGTGAGAGGACACGTGGCCACCTCCCTGTGAGATGTTGGCGATGATGTAGAGGCAAGAAACTCCAAGTGAACAACAAGTCAAGTCAAATCAAGTCATCTCGGGAGATTGTGCATAACTCCTTCTTGAAGAATCTAAATTTGATCAGACTGGTGGCATTAGAAAGAGGATGTAGAGGGCTACTGCAAGTAGCAATTTCAGAACTGGAAGATTTGAAATTACAGAGATACATCAGATGAAATTTCAAGCTTCTACAAAGTGAAAAAAGGTGTGTAGATTTTTTAAAATTTTTTCATAATCTTGGTTTGAAAAATTAGTTTGAAGGAATTCGAAGGGCATAGTGAAGCATTATTATTGGTAATTGATGCCCTGAGGAAAGAAAATGGAAACACCTAGTAAGAAACGTGAAATCTCTAGCATGACTCATGAAGAAGAGGAAGAAATGCAACATGATATATCAAAATTACAAGATGAAGTACAACAAATTTCATTCTCACTAAAGGTAAATGAAGAAAAGATGAATGGTGTGGAATCTAATATGAATGGAATGCAAGTTAAGATGGAAGCTAAGATGGATGGCATGGAAGCTAAGATGAATGGCATGGACGATAAGATGGAAAAATTGAAGATAAATTTGAATAAGTTTCTACAAGAAATGGTCACTAATGGTGAAAGGGTAGTAAAGGAAACTCATGATGAGAAAAAATAAATGTTAATCATGATTTCATTGACTCTAATGTTGGATTGAAGACCTATAATGTTCCAAAAATCAATATGAGGAAGTGTGATGGCAAGGATCCCGAAACATGGATACTACAGATGGAGCAATTTTTCGATCTCCATAATGTGAAAAACACACAAAAGGTATGTATTGCAACTTTATATTTGGAACCAAATCAATTTATATGGTATCGATGGCTTCGCTCTTGTAAACAATTTGTGACTTGGGCAATTTTTATGGAAGAAATTAGAGCACATTATGAGGATATAAAAAGCAACAATTTTTTTAGCCAATTGATAAATCTCAAACAAAAGGGCTCAAATATGAAGCACATTGAGGACTTCCAAAAATTGAACATAAGGGTAAAAGATATTCCAGAGGGGCATAGGATTGATGTATTCATAGGGACTTTAAAATATAATATCCAACATGAGGTTCACCTTTGGGAACCTAATTCATTGGAGAAGGCATTCAGGTTAGCAAGAAAAATGGAAAGCAAAATTATGGCAACCAGGAAGCCTACCACTCACAACTATAAAGATGGAAGTGCTATTGCCTCAAGCCTTCCACAACCTACAAGGTTCACACCACAACAATTGGAAGAAAAAAGAGCAAAAGGTCTTTGTTACAGTTGTGACAGCAAATACACTAAAGGTCATAAGTGTGCTGAGAAGAAATTATTCTACATAGATTGTGAAGAGGACGAAGAAAAGGAACAAGAAATTTCAAAAGAAGAGGATATACTCTAGGAACAGATGCTAGATAAAGAAGAAATGAATACGACCATATTTTGTAATGAATTGGCTGGAATTACCACTCCTCAAACTATCAAGATAGAAGGACATGTCAAGAAGAAAAAGGTAATAGTGTTGATTGATTCAGGAAGTACCCACAATTTTATTCATTGTAAGCTAGCCAAAGCATTGAATTGCTTCTTATATCTAGCACCAGAGTGTCAAGTGATGGTTGCAAGTGGAGGAACCATAAATTGCTCTAGAAAGTGCCATAATATCATGCTATCCATGGGAGAATATGTATTGAATAGTCCAATGCTTTCCATTCTAATGTGTGGTGCTGATGTTGTACTAGGAGTCTAATGGCTACAATCCTTGGGTACAATAGCTTTTAATTTTCAAGAACTTTTCATGAAATTTTCTGCGGAAGGAAAGGAAGTTGAATTAAGGGGTATTAAATGGAAACCCGGAAAGATAATCAGCTCTAACGGTATAACAAAGCTTCTAAAGAAGGAACAATGAGGTGTAATTGCATAATTATGCTCCCTAGATGTTTCCACAGTGAAATCATCTATTTCTCTAGATCTCCAAAATCTCTTGGACAATCATTCCAAGGTATTTGAGACTCCAAAAGGTCTCCCACCTATTCATGATCATGATCATGCTATTCATTTGATTCCAGGAAGTGTTCCTCCAAACATAAAGTCGTACAGATATCCTTATGCCCAAAAGAGTGAAATTGAACGTATGGTTGCAAAAATGCTAGAGGCTGGTATAATTCAACCTAGTCAAAGTTCTTTCTCTTCTCCAATAGTATTGGTGCATAAAAACCTAGTCAAATTTCTTTCTCTTCTCCAATAGTATTGGTGCATAAGAAGGATGGATCTTGGTGCATGTGTCTAGATTATAAGGAGCTCAACAAGCTCACTATTAAAGATAAATTTCCCATTCCTATCATTGATGAATTATTGGATGAATTGCATGGATGATTTTACTTCACCAAGTTGGATCTTCATTCAGGATATCATTAAATCAGAATGAATACTGAAGACATTCTGAAAACAACATTTAGAACTCATGAGGGTCATTATGAATTTTTGGTCATGCCTTTTGGCCCTACCAATGCACCTTCTACATTTCAAGGTTCGATGAATTCCATTTTCAAACCCTTCCTTAGAAGATTTGTGTTAGTATTTTTTGATCATATACTAATCTACAGCAAGTCTTGGAAGGATCTATTGAACATGTTGACAGGGTGCTCGAACTATTGAAGGAGAAACAGTTATATGAAAAAATCTCCAAATGTTTCTTTGGAATACAAGAGGTGGAATATCTGGGTCATATTGTATCTCATGAAGGTGTTAAGGTAGAGCGTAGAAAAATTAAAGCCATTAAGGAATGGAAAATCCCAACATCCAAAAACCATCTACGAGGATTTCTCAGGTTGACAGGGTATTATAGCAAGTTTGTTAAGAATTATGGGAGAATAGAAGCACCTCTAACAACATTATTGAAGAAAGATGCATTTTCATGGACTCCAGAAGAAACAAAGGCTTTCGAACATCTTAAAGAGGCAATGTGCCAAGCACCGGTCTTAGCTACACCAAACTTCACAAAAACCTTTACTGTGGAATGTGATGCTTCAGGAAATGGAATTGGTGTTGTTTTACTGCAAGATGAAAGACCCATTGCTTTCGAAAGTTATCCAATCAAGGGAAAGTATTTACACAAAGCTATTTATGAGAAGGAAATGTTGGAAATACTACATGCACTTAAGACATGGCAACCCTACCTAATGGGAAGATACTTCAAGGTAAAATCAGATCATGACAGTCTTAAACACTTTTTAGAACACAGATTATCCTCTGAAGAGCAACAAAAATGGGCCACAAATATGTTGGGTTATGACTTTAAAATCATCTATGAAAAAGGGAAGCAAAATGTTGTGGCAGATGAACTCTCAAGAAAGGATAAGGATGTGGAAGAATTATTGTACGCCATTTCTATTACCCAACCAGATTGGATAAATGAAGTAAGGGAGGAATGGAAGAATGACGAAGAAGTGTGGGCACTTATTTGAAAGTTACAACAATATTCCAGTACATCTAATACATTTAGCTGGAAAAATGATTCGTTATGGTACAAAGATCGCTTATACCTATGTAATAATTCCCAACTCAAACAAAATATTCTTATGGAATTGCACACTTCTCCCTTAGGAGGGCACTCAAGATTTTTAAAAACTTATCACAGGGTTAGGAAGGAATTTTTTTGGGATGGCCTTAAATCGGATATTCAAAAGTTTGTGGCAGAATGTTTGTTTTGCCAACAAAATAAATTTGAAACAATTAAGACCCCAGGTCTATTACAACCTTTATCCATTCCAAGCCAACGTTGGGAGGAGGTTTCAATGGATTTTATCACAGGTTTACCCAAGTCTGAAGGAAAGAGTGTCATCATGGTGGTAGTTGACAGACTTACCAAGTATGCACACTTTTGTGCATTATCACATCCATTTGAGGCCAATATAATTTCTAGTGCATTTATGGAAACAATTCAAAAGCTACATGGAAACTGAAAGATAATTCTAAGTGATAGAGATCCCATTTTCGCTAGAAAATTTTAGACAGAATTATTTTCTTGTCTTGGTACTCAGTTAGCTCATAACTCATCTTATCATCCTCAATTTGATGGGCAAGCTGAGATAGTAAACAACTGTTTGGAAGGATATCTTCGTTGCTTTGTATTTGATAAATAGACAAAATCGGTCAAATGGTTTCCTCTGGCTGAATGGTGGTATAACACTTCCTTCCATAATACAGCAAAAATGACCCCATTTATGGCACTTTATGGATATCATCCACCATCCATCAATTCTAAGGTTCAAGCAGTGGAACATCAAATTGAGCATCAACAACAAGTTCTCCAACTCTTAAAGGATAACCTCACGTTGGCACAAAATAGAATGAAACAACAGGCAGATCAACATCGCAGTGAAAGATGTTTTGATGTAGGTGACTGGGTATTTCTACGGTTACAACCATATAAAAAAATGTCCCTCAAGCAAGCTAAGAAGGATAATAAATTATCACCAAAGTATATAAACCATACAAGGTGTTGTTGGAAATAATACTGAGAGGGGGGGGGGGGGTGAATCAGTATTATCAAGTTCTTTTAATAAATCTTCCTTATTTATACTTTGAATTATTTTTGCATGTCAGTACCATAAAATAATGAGCATGAACAAGAAAAACAGATAGTCACACCAAAGAACACCAGATATAAGGTGGAAACCCAATGTGGGTGAAAACCACCTGCTGCAATATGTCTCTATCTTCTTTCAAATTAGAAACTCCTTTTACAATGGTTTTGTACTAGTGCAGTCCTTTACCAGTACGCAGGTTGCAACCTGTAGAGAGCTACAACTCTCTCTCGTTTTCTAGTCTCTCCTGGAAGGGAGCTACAACCCCCTACTTCTTTTATTTCAAGGACCACTTTTCATAAATTTTCAAACTGGATCCATAAACATCAAGAGATCATCAAGTACAAGTAAATCACCCAGTCAACTGCAGTAAGTAGATCAACAATAACAGTAAACTAAACCCAGAACACCTTATCAACAGAAAAATTCAGCCAACAAAAGTCTTAAGACAAATCCGCAGTTTTTTCTTTATCTGGCCTGCGTGGCTCCGCACTTCACCTTCTGCTCCCCTGCGTATACACGCAGAGAGCCTTCTGCTGCACTGCGTATCTACGCACCTGCACCTTCTGTCTCGCCACGTACATATACTGTAGCTCCGCACCTGCGGCTTCTATCGCGCCGCGTACCTCTACTGTAGCTCCGCACCTGCGGCTTCTGTCGTGCCGCGTATATTTTTTGTGCCTCCGCACCTGAACCTTCTATCGCGCTGCGTACCCACGCACTGCGCCTTCTTCTGCTGTGCGTACCCATGCATTGCGCCTTCTTCTGTTGTGTGTACCCACGCACTACGCCTTCTTCTGCTCTGCGTACCCATGCGCTTGCATAGTTAATTACCTGCGTACCTCTGATTAGGGCCAAATTGGCAGTCCACCAGTGTACCACAGATAGTCAGATGCCCAGATCTGATCATGCGCCCGAGAGATCACACTTCATAGATTCACTTTCAACTTCACTTTTATATAGATCAAGCTTTTAAACCGATAACCCAATATTTCAGATCTTAAGATATTCAATTTGCAAAAGATACATTAGCCAAGTGATCTCCTTCCCTATTTATAGTCAAGCCCTTATTCACACCATGGGACAAAACCATCAATAACCAATACAAGGGATCCAAACCGGGGCTAAATTAGATCCTATACCACGGGCCAAAACCATAGAATTAAGAACGGCGGGCTAAATACCACGGGCCAAACATAAGAAACCCCACATGAGCGCGCTTCTCTGCCTTGAAGTGAGTGAACTGGGGGTCCGCACCTAATGAACGGGTAACCTGCGGGTATGTACGCACTTTACAGGGAAAATTTTAAGAACCCCCCCTAAATTTATAAATATAATAAATGGGCGAATCTCCATGGTATATAGGAAAAATGGAAGGCGATTTTATCAATAATATAATATGTATATATAATTTTTTGGCGAATCTCTGACCAGGCATGGCGAATATTTTACTCAATTATAAAATCTTGTAAGATCTTGGCGAGTCTTTCACTAAATAATAAAACTTTGTAAAGTCTTAGTGAATCTTAGCATAGGCTACATGCTGGTTTAATTCCCCCATTTAAATAGGCTACATTCCAGGTGAATACCATGGGTCAATACCATGTGCCATTTCGTTGAATACCATGGGTCAATACCATGTGCCATTTTTATTTTTATTAATTCTAATATTAGGGTTAATAATGGTTTTTTGCATGGTATTAATAACAATCTAGTCCATGGTATTCGTCCCATTGTATTTTGGCTAGAGGTTTCACCTAAATATAACCCATTTTTTGAGTGTTCGTAAATATA
The DNA here is from genome assembly GCA_031772625.1 of Pinus tabuliformis. Classification (NCBI taxonomy): domain Eukaryota; kingdom Viridiplantae; phylum Streptophyta; class Pinopsida; order Pinales; family Pinaceae; genus Pinus; species Pinus tabuliformis. Next base: position 1,550,996,462 of record CM062816.1, on the reverse strand, counting down.
AGGTGACTTATGGAGTAAATATAAAAAAATGTTTTATTTGTTTACCATACCTCTAGTTTATTTATATTTTTATTGATTTACCATACCTCTTTTACAAATATGGTATTTGGCCCATAGGATTCACTTAAATAAAACCTTTTTCTTGAGCCTTCATAAATAGAACAAGGGTTATGGACTAAATATAAAAAGAGCAAGGGTTATGGACTAAATATAAAAAGAGGTTTTATTTATTTACGATACGTCTAGTTTATTTATATTTTTATTTATTTACCATACCATTTGAGTAAGTATAAAAAGACGTTTTATTTATTTACCATACCTCCACTTTACTTATATTTTTATTTGTTTACACCATTACATGTATATAAGGTGACTTATTGAGTAAATATAAAAAATGTTTTATTTATTTACCATACCTCTCATTTATTTATATTTTTATTAATTTCCCATACCTCTTTTATAAATATGGTATTTGGCCCATATGATTCACTTAAATAAAACCTATTCTTGAAAATGGGCGAATGGATTCACTTAAATAAAACCTATTCTTGAAAATGGGCGAATGGAAGGTTGTAAGTCCTAATTTCAAGGGCTAAATTTACCTTTTTTACCCTCTCCCTTAAAATAAGGTGGGCTATTTGAGGTGATTTGTAAAAATGTACTATGATACAAAATATTCGCCCACTACAAATTTAAAACCCCTTAATTTCGCCAAAGGGCGAACATTCGCCCCTAAAATTATCCTTGGCACTTTATCTATGATATTCCTCCGGGTCCGCAGCTATTGTACGGTGTACCTGCGTACCTCTTATTTTCCAACATTTTGAGAGCCTAAACAGAGCATTGCCACTTAAGAGAGTTGCCATCAAGTACAACACCTCTAACATAGAGCCATACCAGAATCATAATGCCAACAGGTGTTGCAAAAGATTGGTACTATGGCATACAAATTGGAACTTCCTGCAGCTTCTCGAGTGCACCTAATTTTCCATGTTTCATGTTTAAAGAAGGTTATAGGCGACAAGCTCCCAGTTCAAACAATATTTCCACAACTTGACGAGGAAGGAAAAATTATATTGGAACCGGAAGAAGTCACAAAAACAAGAACTTGACAACTACGAAATCGATCAATTTCAGAGTATCTCATCAAGTGGAAGAACTTATCTGCTAAAGTTTCCACATGGGAGGATGAGAATTTTATACAAAAGCATCTAGAACTACTTAAGCATTGAGGACAATACTTTTTTGAAGGAGAGGGTAATGTTAGGTCCCTATAATACTAGTGATTCCCCCATTACTATTGTCGTTGTATCCCTTATTAATATTGTTGTGCCCCTATTGTCCCCATATTGTTATTATTGTGCCCCACAAAATCCCTCTATTTTTATTTTTGTGCCTTTATATTATTATTGTTAGGTCGGCTTGGTTATATTGTGATCCCTTAGACTCCTATATATAGAAAGGAGGTTTTTTCATTTGAATCATCCAAGAATTGTTCATTTGTGTAATGTAAAGGAGGTTGCCCCCTCGAAGAGGATGAATTATAAGGCATTGATCTATATTTTCTATCTTTTTGTGAGTTGGTTTCATAACATTTTTTGAAGATGTTTATTTTTATCATACTACACAAATATGGACATAATCCTTATAAACGTTATCTCTTTTTCTCGATGTAGGACATCATTGATGAAATTTGTTATTGTTTTTTTCATTATCATGATATATCTTTGCATTTAGTAGCAATATAGATGAGATTTTTAGCACATGTTCTCGGTCATCAGTACTCTTCACTGTCATTAAAAATGGTTGGTGTGGAACTCCCAAGCCATAGAGGGCCCCGAATAATTGTGAAGCTAGGATGGAGCCATGAATCTATCCAACATAAAATTCAAAGGAAAAATATATGCCAGGTCTATTAAGTTTTAAGTAGGGAGAACTGATTGTAAATGTGTAAGAGAATATTATATCAGCTCCATTTCATTTATTTTTCTTTGATAACGACTCAATCACAGATTGTGGAATCACAAATCATAATTCTATTTGTTTTATGTTTGGAAATCAAGACATTTTGTTATAGAATTTTATATGGGTGCATATACACAATAATAGACACATACATGTGTGGAGAAGAAGATGAATAAAAAGAAGTCTTAACATGGGGTGAAATCCCAACATAGGGATATGCCACTGTAGCGAGATAGCTTGTATACATGAACATTTAATTGTATACTAATAGAAGATTTTGAAATTTTTTGCTAGATATATAATATATCTCTCTTTATACCTTTTGGGGCAATCGCTAGCTTTACTAAGTTAAAATATGGTTTGCATGATTATAGTTTTTTATAAAGATTATAGATCATGTGTCTAATTTTTTTTAATCAATGGCTATAAATGTAGTTTTCAGGATTTCCATAACTCTTCACGTAATTCTTTAAAGTGTGCTAGCTCAATGGAAGAGCGCCTGCCTTACAAGAAAGAGGTTGGTGGCTCGATTCCACTGTGCGCTAACATGAATTAATCAATGATTTTGTAGTTTATTTTTAATTAAATGTTTTTTATATCGATTTATTTCAATGGTGAGATATTTCTGGATTCATCCTTTTATATATTCTCTAGAGAGACAAAAGTGATATTTAAATAGAAATTTTATTGTCTTTAGAGAGACAATAGCTACTATTAAAGACATATTGTCTCTAATCCGAGTGTTGTCTCTAGAGAGACAAAAATGAAATTGTCTCTTAAGAGACAATAATTCTTGTGTTATATATTGTCTTTATAGAGACAAATTTTTAAGACAATAATTTTGAAGACAATTTTTTTTAAGACAATAATCTTTAAGGCAATAATTTTGAAGACAATAATCTTTAAGACAATAATTTTTGAGACACCTACTTAAAGACAATATTTAAGACAATACACGAGTTCTTTTTGTCTCAAGTTAAGACAATTTACCCAAAAATTGTCTTAAAGTCCCCCTTTATGTAGTAGTGTGTGAGACAGAGGAAACCCGCATTACCATTACAACCAGTCAACATTGAATAACCATTTGAACAATGGGGATTGGATATAATAGCTGAGATCATTCCTCTCTCTTCAAAGTAGCATAAATATATCCTTATAGCAACTGATTACTTCACAAAATGGGTGGAAGCAATTCCACTTAAGGTAGCCAATTCTAAAAACATCATTGAATTTATTGACCAGTTTATTATCACCAGATTTGGTCTGCCATCTGCCCTCATGTTTGATAATGCATCTTATTTTTTAGGCAATACTATGATAGAATTTGCTCTTAAAAAAGGTTTTAAACTTAAATACTCTACTAACTATTATCCTAAGGGAAATGGCTTAGCCGAATCTACAAACAAAAATCTCATAAGAATTATTAAATGAACCATTGATTAAAGTTAGAAAAACTGGCACAAATCTTTAATATTTTCTGTATGGGTAGATCAAATAAAAAAAAAACCTCAATAGGCACTTCTCCTTTCAATTTGGTCTATGGGAAAGAGGTTGTCCTCCGTACAAATGTAGCTATTCCCTCCCTAGCCCTAGTTCAATTTATTGAATAAAATCCTTTGTCTTCTACGAAAGAGAGACAATCACAAATCCTTAAGCTTGAAGAAGAAAGGGAAAAGGCCAAAATCACACATGCACAACATCAACAGTTAGTCAAATCTTCTTTTGATGCAAATTTTGTAAGTTCAAAATCCTTCCAACTCAAAGACTTGTTATTAAAATGGGATAAAGCACATGAGGAAAAGGGTAAACATACCAAATTTGAATGAATGTGTCTTGGATCATTTCATATTGTGGAATAATTAGGCCCATCAACCTTTTTATTGCAATATCTATCATGCAAGAGAGATTCTCTGCCTGTTAATGGGAAAATCCTGAAAAAATATTTTTCATAGAAGATAACCTCTTCTATTCATTGTATATTACTGTTTTTACCTTTTAGGAAAATAAATGTTCAGTAGCATTAACTCTTGGCCTTTATAATAATAGTCTCTTTTATATTTTGACTTTTCTCTTGTATAAGTAGAGATTGTTAAGAAAACATTTTTTACATTCGAAACATAAGCTAAGTTCTATCTCTCTGAAATTGCTTGTCCTCTACCAAAAGTAGTTATCCTTTGATGAAACTCAAATTTGTAAAAGAACATTTGTTCTACAATCAATTAAGAAAAGTATCTATAACAAAGCAAGGAATCTCTACAGAAAAGCATCTTTAACTCTATAATTGTCATCCAGAACATCTTAAGAAGTCAATTATTCTCCCCATCTAGTTAGCTTTCATTTTTTAGAGTGTAATTCTAAAATATGCTTAAACTTAAAGGATAAGAGGTCTCATCAAGAGCCAACTTACCATGCTCATAGGGAAATAACTAGCTGACATTACCAATAATGCATATCAAAACAGGGTAATGGCTTGAGATTGTATCAATCAAAAGGCAAGGGGTCTCATCAAGAGCCAACTTGTCAAGTTAAGTTACAACCAGTGAGTGGAATTGTCAATTTTGGTCACCAAACCTAGACAATGGCCTTTAAGGAGAGAAATGAAAATTTTAATGAAAAGAGAATTGTTTAGAAAACAGAAAAAGAAAGTAAGTATATGAATCTGAATCATTGTTCGTTAAAAGGCAACCCTATCAAGGCTATGGACACCTGCTGGCAGTAGAGGCTCTACCTATGACAATTGAGTACACCTAAAAGTTGCTTTGTGAGAGTCCCGTGTTTTTATCTCTAAAACCGACTAATGGCTAATGTAGACAAAGAAATTTTCATATTGAAGCGGATAATCAAATGGATGATAATTAAGCAGATTTTGTTTTTATTATTCAGAGAAATGTTACTTATGTTATATTTCATGTATTTTATTTTTTGAACTACCTTTATTTTGGATGTCTTTAGAAATTTCAAAAAACTATCAAAGATAACCGATTCTTCCAGTGAATCACAAATTGTTGTGCTATTCAATAACCCCTCCATTTATTAATATAACAGCTAATATTCTATCAATAAATGGGGACCGTTAAAAAATCATTCCAAAAAACAAATTTAGCATTTAGACACTTCCTTTTAAATTTTTGGAATAAAACAAGATATCAAGTCAAAACCCTTTGTGAAAGCTAGCAATACTTTCCTTTTCACATATCACTGAACCGAGTGTGTCAAAAGCCTTATTAACAAGAAAAACACATGAAATGCAATCTAAAGGAATCACCATGCTTAACCTAGATATCATTAGGTTTTTTCATTAAAAACTAGGTCCTAAGGCATTTCCTCTTGAAATAAAGCTCATATTTCATATCACATTTCAGAAAGGGCGCATCCTCACAAAGTATGTTGAATCATGTGAAATGCGATATTGAAATGCGACGGTCAACCTTATTGTATCACATCAGAAATACTTAAGGAAAATTTGAAATCTGACAAACCACACGATGTTGCGAAATGCGATAAATGCCCCGACCCAAGTGGAGCCTATGCTATAAAGTAACACTTAATTCGGCTACGCAAATGAAAAATGATTTAAAGGGTAAAATCCCATTAAACAAGCTATGCTTTAAAAAACAATAAAGAACCTCGCACATCTCACATCCCGTAGATAACTAAGGAACTTTAAAGAAAGCACATAATCAATTACGTGATAATGTGATTTTCAATATTGCATCGTAATTGCAAAATTGAAATTTTCGCAAATCAAATCTTATAACCTCAAAAAGTTGTATTCATGTTTTATGACGTGGAACATTAATGAGCAATAAAGGTAGTGATAACAAACCATTAGTGGGAATTTACTATGGGTTACTGGCATCTATGTTTGAAAAGTAGCTCGACATGATACGATATATTTTCATTTTCATTTAACTAAAACTCCTTTTTTGTCACCATTTCAAGGTTATCTGTACCATTCATTCTTATTTTCATTCTCACCTGTGTCTATCCAATTGCTTCCACTTTTCACCATTTCAAGAAAAATCCGCAGCAAGAAATGTTAGGAGCAAGGGCGAAGAAGGGAAAGGCAGCCATGTTTGAAAAGTCAGAAATGATCCCTCTATTCTTCGATACTACGTGCAGTAGAGAGAGAGGAACTTCAACATGGGAAACCATGTATGATTTGTTAGAAGAAGAGAAACCAAGGACTCTGGTAGTAAAATCCACTTCTGATGCTCATGTTTCCTTCGACGCTTCTTACTTTCCGGTAGCATGCTCATTTCTACACTGCATAGTGGCAAGGCTGAAGATAATCCCATACATAGATATGGTCAAGTGGATAATTGATGTGGTGGACGTCTTGGATAGAAAATTCAAGAATTGTAGGCAGGGGGTTATGGGATCTTTTTCAGTAGACAACCTACGACTTATGTACAATCTGCCAAAGCCACAAAATCTCTACAATAAATAGTTCCTTAAGAAATTTGCTAAGGACAATGAAGACCCAACAAACATTATGCGGGCCTGGATAAAAAACAAAAGAAATACAAAACAGGATAAGACGGTTATGTATTCTACGACATCTATTTCGCACACTTATAGTCTTGCAGTAGTCATGCTATGTAGATTGTTCGGTAAGCCTGATAGCACCAAATTTACCCTGGAGTGGCTGCCATTAATAGAAGTAGTTGTGAATGCAACAATAATGAATTGGGCTCAAATTTTTTCTGGTAATTTGGCAAAAGACATTATTGAGTATAGGAGAAAGAGGAGTCCTCCTTTAAGGGTTTATCCCCCATTTTTCATGAGTGCCTTTGTAATGGATGCAATCTGTTTTATCTCTAAATTTCCTATTATGTGATGGAAGTGGATTGTGCAAGACCTGCTTCCTATCCATGTGTACCATAAGATTTTGTGAGAGTCTCAGTTTTACCCCCATTTTTACAAGTTTTGTGAAGGAGTTATGCTACCCATCCATAAACAACTCTATAATGCAACCGCCCCTAGGTTTTCCAAAGAAGCTGAAGTGGATATTTTTCCTATAGCGAGATGGTTTGGGGAGTAGACATTTACTTATATCAGAGTATTTGAGATAATTTCTTCACTGCAGGTCCTTCCATACTATGTCTGTTGTTGGGAAAAGTATCCAATACGGAATGACCCTATCCCACTCTAAGGGTGATAGTACCTCAGCAACAATCAAAGCAAAGCTATTCGAGATTACTTCTTTATGAGATGTAAGAGAGGGGAGAAAGAGATCCACTAACCGTTATCTTCCGCTAATGATTGATCCAATCTTCTCTCTTTACTGCTTGCTCCCAGCTCCTTGCTCTTTCGTTGGCCCAGCTACACAAAGATCCTGCAAAATAATAAGAAAGGGAAACTACAAGAAGCATACATTCATAATTGATTCAAGGATTAGAATAAATCAAATATACAAGTATCAATACGCCATTGAGACACATGAATATAGAAGAACCTCAAATGCTTTATTAATGGAAGAAGTAAAGTTCTGAGAGTGTTACAACCATAAGAGGCCCAATCCAGCAACACCTCCCAGCAGAAAGAAATCTCCTCTTCACCTCCTTCAAGCAAATCACCCAATAGTTCTATACTCAAACCAACAACACTTCCTTACATTCACAAGATTCCAGCCTCCCTAGACCTCATGAGAGAGCTCTATATATAGGAGTTTTGGAGAAAGGATGAGTCAGCTTGAGACTGGCATGAAGCTGACTAGTGTCCTCTCCCACTTCAGTTATTCTTCAGTTCTTGAGTCCACTTGGAGTTTCTTTCTTCCACTTGGAGATCTAGATCCTCTTACTCATCACAAGGCGAATTCCCTGATCCAAGTGTCATTTTGGAAGCTTCCTGGGCATTGACACCTTAAGGAATGACTGCGCCACTTGGCCAAACTCGCCCAGCGCAGGTAGCCTTCATTACAGTTGACATTCAGCGCAGGTACAGAGTGGAGCAGTTGACATTCAGCGCAGATGCTCAGTGGAGCAGTTGACATGATCCAGAATTAGCTTGTTTTTGAGTGTTTTCAGGTGGAGAACTGATATTTAGTGTTGTGGTTTGCTGACCTTGTTCCTCTAGGGGTAGGAACAACATGTTTAGGGACTTTGGATCCCTTAGATTATTGAAATTTCATGCTTCATGCTGTAAGGCACAAAAATGTCTATAACAGTTGCCCCCTAAAGTATGAGGTCGTTTATCGGGTGAAATGCTTTATCAGGAGGATCCGAAGTTCATTCAATCGCTGAGAGGTGACCTGTAATAAATACATACAATACATTATTTTTCATTCTGCATTCATGATGTAGCTGAGGTGGGCATCCCCATGCTCAGCTTTATAAATTCATTTTGGTACATAGAACAGATGATCGTCTGATGGTAGACTGATAATTCTCTACTGAAATTATCATCCTTTGAGTAGGATGATCATCTGCTGCAATGATGTACATATCAAATGTCTTTATATTTCCTGAATATATATCGCAGCCCGGATGGATGAAACTAGATCCGGGGTCTTCAAACTCATTCGATCTTCACTCTAAGTACAAGTCGATCCATGTGAGAATTGCGTTGAAGTCGAACATGGAAAGACATCGCTTGATTACCGGTCAATGATGTAAACCGTTAACAAGCACGAGAGGAATCGCCGATAATGATAATGACCCTCAAGGTACTGCAGTACAATTTACGTGGTGTGAATAGAGGACTTGGCGTCGAACACCACACAAAATCTTCTCGTCGAAGGTCATTGATGTATACCTGTCGCCGGAAGTGAGAAACTTGCCATTGAGGCATGCAAGCTTCAAAGTACTGAGGGGTTTTTGTTCCTAGATCGACTTCTTGGATAATGAGCTGAAGTCGACAAGAAGCGATCCGTCAAAGGAGGGCCTTAATGAATCCCACATCAGTGACACGGAACGGAGCTAATGATTTTAGTGGAGGTGAAAACAATCTGTGACATATGATTCAGGGTGGCAGTCATGAATGGATGAAGGATAATGTATGGCAGTGGATGGGACACAGTTGACTCTTTCTGAACGACATCTCTTGAACATATAACGACACTGATGCGATGGATTGGTAGCATTAGCCCAAATGTGGATGGTTTGGCGAAGACCATGGTGATGAGACCGGTGAATGAAACAACCCAACCCGATGTGGTACGGAGGAAAAGTGTCATGTTCAAGAGCGACTTGCTACCATTACAGCTTTGAGGTTCTCCCAATTTTTCCCCAGTCATTTCTAACCAGTACCTCTTTATTTTTGTCAAGCTTGAGGAGGATAACATATGCTTGTTCTATAACCTGCCCTTCGGGCAAGCCCATCACTATGTTTTAACGAGCCTAGCGATAGGGAAACTCGTTCTCATCTAAAGACATGTTTGTCGCTATTTAATCATTTCAACGAGTCTAACGACAAGGAAAAATCGGTCCTTTTCATTTTTAGAGAGTCTGAAAAGGTACAAAAAGTTAACTCCAAAATTCCTTTTTCATCATCTAATCCCTTAAGTCCGAAAAAGTATAAAACAATACAGAACGGATGAGTTTTCGGTACTTTTAACGAGCCGAACAAAACAAGCGCTCGATCTTTTTGTGCAATAATCCCTCGGGTCCAAAAAGATTAAAATCTAGAGGAGGGATAGCCCTTCCGGTCGTTTAACGAGCTGGAAGGCCAAAACTCGGCAAACTTTTCATATTTTACGAGTCAGTTAAAAAGAGCTCAAAGAAGACTCGTCTTTTGAGGAACGAGTGATAAACAGGGATAGCAACTGATTCCAGGTACAGGTTGGAATTTTCCAATCACGGCAGTGTCACAAGGATGGCTAGGTGAAATCACTCTTCGCAGCTGTTCCTCAAAATAGGTAAACAATCATATTGGGGTGAATGATCGGCCAAATGGAATGGAGGTGGCAGGTGCAAACACGACCAAGGCTTTTTTTTATGGCTAATAAATTTACGATCACAATGGTTATTTACCGGAATAGGTTCATTTTTTAATGAGCTTAAACTCTGGAGGAAACTCTTGCTCACGCTTTTTAATTTTTTAACGAGCATAAATTCCACGGTAAAACTGCTCGATCTTATGTTTATTTTTTAACGAGCATGAACTATGTGCTAAAACTGCTCGGATCTCGCTTTTCTATTTTTTAACGAGCATAAATTCCGCGGTAAAACTGATCGATTATACCAATCATAAGATAAGAAAGTCTCCTACAAGATTCCATTTTTTATAGAGCTCGCACCTCACATAAGCTATGCTCCCTCTCATCCTTTCTTTATGCAAGGTCGGAAATGGCTAATCTCAAAAACAGATAAATAACCGCTCTTAGCTTGCACTCCAAAAGGTTTGCATGCCCCCAGGTATAAAATACAATTTCAAGGTTGCCCCTACTTATCCGATAAAACATTTGTTTTAAAGGGTGAGGCTTGCCTCTTTCTGGTTACCCAAAGATTGTTTTGTTAACACCAACAAACGAAAACATTTCTTCGGCACTGTCTACCGAAGTAGACAATGGTGAATGACCTTTGTCAAACAAGTAACCATGACAAAAGAATCCTATTCTAGAACAACCCCTCTTCCATCCATGGATGAGGTACGGACTAGTCATATTCTTTCACGGAAATTCTACCTTATACCCAAGGTTTCTTCTGCCCGAAGCAGACCAGGACGCATGCCCCCTGGGTTCCAGTCCCATCTTTCCGAATCACTCGCACTCATCGGGAAGGAGGACTGGGGGTGGAGACATTTCTTGAGTGAATAGACCATTCAGGGTTGGTATTTGACTATTTGCGATGCGTGATCCTGGAAATGAAAGTTGGTCTACGAGTTTGACCATCCTTCCTTCGTGTGGAAAACACATTACTCTAAAGAGTGAGGAGACTACAGCTCCCATGCAATATATATAGTCTCATCCAAGGAGTAGGTTATAATCCAAGGGTCCTTGAATGACCATCACGTTCATTTGAACGGTCTTCCCTTTCAATGTAACAGGCACATTGGGGAGGATCCCTAATGGTCGACTGGTTCCTTTATCGAAACCCGAGAGATTTCTTATCTCAGGTAAAAGCTCCGGGGAACCCAGTGCTTTCCAAGCAATAGAGTAAAGGATACTCACAGATGCCCCTTCATCAATGATAGTTCCAGCCATTACCATTCTGTAAATTTGGACGATGATTCTGAATGGTATATTGGCTGGCAACCGGGGCCTGCCTAGTTGGTTCCAATCAAAGGACACAACTAGGTTGCTTGGTGGTGGGACCGAATACACGGCCGGATATGACCCTGACGATGTTCCTTCCTGCGATAAAGGAATGGGCGCATTACCTTGATGCTCATCAGAATCGGTGTTGATGAAAAGAATCTGGATGGTGTCGTCCTTGTTCTCTTCAGTGAGGGTGTCATTTGAAGATGAATCTTCAGTGATGGTGTCATTTGAAGATGAAACCTCTGAAGGCGGAACCGGGTCAACTGCCGTATCGACCTTTAGACTTTCGTCTGGTCTGGATTCAGTAGGTTCATTTTCAATGACTGACGCTTCAGCTGACCACTTGAGTGGGCCAGCTGTATTTTCAACCAACGAAGGACTTGGCACGAGTTTTTTGTATCCAGGAGGAAGTCTCAACGGTGAAACCGGACGATCTTCCAAAACTCTCTTCGCTTCGTCTAAGAAGGGACAACGGTGGATGGTGTGATTTCCTTTACACAGTTTGCAAGGGAATCTTGCTCCCCCTCTTTGTCTTGAACCTTCACTTTCGCTGGTTGACGGTAAGCAATCAACATGGCTATCAGAGGTTGATGCTTCCGAATTGTGCAGACGAGGGGACCAGTCCCTTAGTATCCGGGGAATACAGGGACAATCTCTATGGAAGTGGTCTCCTCTACATATGACACATGGCGATTTAGGCTCGGTCTATGCTGTGTGTGGATTTTTGTCAGATGTCTTTTGCTTGCCCCCAGGCGCCTTAGGCTCCTTCTTCTTCTTCTCCTTCTTCTTCTTCTCCTTCTTCTCCATCGGAGCTTGGCTTTTTCCGGATCTACCTTGCGAAGATGAAGGATTAGAGGAAGAGTTATAGGAAGTAGAAGGTTGGTGGGCAGCTCTAGACTCATCTAACTGTTGACTCGACTGTTCAGGAACCATGGTGGTCTGAACTACACTAGTTGAGAATAGCCAAATAGGCAGGCCAATTGTCAGTCCTGGAAGTGACAATGTGGCCATGTGGGGCGCACCAACTTCTCCCCAAGAGGAGAATGGACTAGGATTTCCATCATATGGAATTCCTTGGTTAGGGCGTTCCATGTTCTCAACCTAAGATCAACGCGGGAATAGGAGGTGATTATGTTTCGTTTAAAATAAATTTTATAACGATGCTTAGACACAACTTGCTTTTTCACTTTTTAAGAGTCGAGAAAAAGCTAAAGATGACTCTAGTCTCCTTCGATGTTTTAACGAGCCCGAAGTGACAAATGCTCGGATGGACTTTTTCAGTTATAGAGTTTGAAAAAGGCCAAAAGAAACTGCTCTGGAGTTCTAGGCAGAGGGTGTGCCAAACTTTTCGCAAAACCACAGAATACGTTTTACGGTACGGGTGGTCAATCTTCGTGAATGCTGTGTTCACTGCATTGCGATCAGTAGGGCGGCCGAGTCTGAAAGGGACACAGCCGAAAATATAGAAGAGACAACCAAGAGAACCTTGACAAAGAAACAGGTAGAAATTCACTCTACTTCCACTCAGTCAGCAAAACCCCCTATTATTGATTTGGAGAATGGGAGAATTTCAACAAGAAGCTTCATACAAATGAACACACATCTGAGATACAAACTCCACAACACAAGTCAAATGAAGAAATAACATTGGAGAAGAATCTAGCCGCTAAGGATGTTGAACTCATTCCTGTCACCCCCACTTCAGAAATTATTTATAGTCTTCCTCACAAAGTTGTCGCTAAGAGACAGAGGAAGAAGAGAAAGCTAGATGTTGCAGCTATTACAACCCCCGACAATGAACCAATGGACATTGTATAGAAAGACTCGCCCATGGACCCATCTAAAAACCTCACAAGACTGTCGCAATTTGCAAGGGCATATGCTACGACAACTATTGACAAAGTGACAGAGGTCCAAATGCTGCTTAGAGAAAATGAACAAAATATTCTGCTATTGGAATAACAATTAGCTCAGGAGAAATCCAATCAATAAACAGAATTATAAGTAGCCTAGCTCCAACAAGAATTTGAACAGATGCAAATACAACATCAGGTCATCCTAGAGGAAAGAGATGCATGAATACAAGCCATGATAGATAAGTATAAATAAAATCTGCAAATCGATGAGTTCATAAAGGAAGCACTCAATCTTAGCTCCCAACTAATGTAGCAAAAGGACATTCTATGCTAGAAAATCTCGCAAATAAGTCCTTATTGTGAGATCAGTGATAAGCTAACAAGCCAAGTTGTCGACATGAGACTTGAGTATGACGAAATCCATAAAAGGGTTTCTGACTTTATTACCTAGCAAGAATTAGAAGAAGGGATAAAGGCTAATTTTCCAAAGGTTGAGGAATCACATAAAGACATCTTGTTCACAGATTGGGATTCACGACTCAAGCGAGTAGAAAAGGAAACAATGGTCATAGAAGCAACAACAAAAAGCATCGTAGAAGCCATCAATGACAATCTACATGGTGCCAACCTGGTTGCAGAGTCTATACCAGGATTTCTTCCAAATGCCAAACAATTAGAGCAATAGTGGAGGTAGGCAGCAAAAGAAAAGGAGGAGGTGATCAGACAAATGGGAAAACTAAACTAGAAAGCATATTGGTAGTTCTTAGTGAAACCATACAGCTAGTGGATGACCTTGTGATGCTTAACTACCTCTAGACAAAAAAATCGTTCCAGCACTAATAGATGCTATATTGTTGGGCAGTTCAAATCTGCAATTAGCGAACTGACATAGCTCAAGCCTATGACATATATTTGCGATCTCAAAGATCAAATGCAAAGGATTTGGTCTCTTAGTTTATTTCTATTTTAGTTTTATTTTTTCATAATCTGAGGCAGGTCATTTAAATCTCCTCAACTATTTATGTAATAATCTACTTTAGGACCTATATTTTAGTATTTAAACCCCTCTCATGAATTTAGGGAGGGGTCTAGAAATTTTATCAGAAACATTCTTCAAAACATGCACTTTTTTGCGTTTGAGGAGGTTCTTATGGAATAAATGGAACATGATGTATTTTCTCTTAAATTTTTAGCATGCTCTACTGAAATGCACTTTTTTACTCTTATAATATGTTGGATTGATTGGAATTAGATCAATATTGTTGAAGCGCATGAGCAGGAATCGTCATATATGGCACTTTTATCTTATGATCTTATTTTATTTATGTATCAGTCAATAATTCCTCTTTCAATTTTTTTATGTATGAAAGTTTGAAATATAGTTAGCATTATTGCACTTTTGTATGATGTTGGCTTTGACTTTATTATGAATACATGAACAATTTATATGCGATATATCTTTCACAATCATTTTAGCTAACTATTTATCCAAAATCATTATTGTTAAACGATTTCGCTTCCTATTGCAGTTGAACGATCTTTATTACCAATTTCTATAGGACATTATTGTAGATCACATACTTTATTTTATTCCCAAGTATATTTATATTCAAATAGTGTTTAAACTAGGATATATGCATGTGTTTAGTAGTTTATATTAGATTACACTTAACTTAAATCATTCCCCCATTACATCATATATCACCCCATCAACACTATCAAAATCTCATTTGGGAAATTAGTCTGATTATCCCCAGTCGGAGCCACTGCACCAAACGGAAAAAGAGCTGCTAACCAAGGTCTGTACTGGGTGGTTTTCCCCCATGTTGTAGCAACGATTTTTGAGGGTTTAATATTTTGGCAGGTCAAGGTGCACAAAGGTTGTCTAGTTACCAATCAAGCCCAAGACATAACAATTCAAGCCTCTAAGAAGGTAATTTCGTTTTCTCTGTTGATTGTAGATTTTTTCTATAGGAAGTTTATGTTTGAAATAAGTTATGGTGAATGTGTTGGGGTGTATGGAGGAATCACTATGCAATGTGGGTGGTATTATTATCCCAAGAATAGTAGTTGCCTCTATCACTTGAGTGTGGGGGTTTTTTTTTGTTGTTACTTTTGTCATGGTGGTTTGTTGATCTTTCAATCTTCTGGGCCTAGTTTTTTCCTATTTATTTTTTCACCTTACGACCTTGTAAGGAATGGGAGGTAGAATAAGGAAGTTGGATGTAAGGTTGGGACTACTATCAGTTTATATTATTGTAGCGAGAGGGAAGAGAAGTGGTGTGGTGGTGTGGTGCTGTTAGAAGAGTGAGGACCTTCGACTACTCCAAAGGGGAGGGTTTCGTCTTGTCTGGGAGATGGAAGCCATGTGAGGAAGTGGTGGATTTATTTGTGGGGGGAGGTTTTTTCTAAATGGTGTTGGTTCCAGTTGTTTAGTGCACCTAGACGAGTCATTCTTAAATAAAGTGTTGATCGGTGGAGTTTTATATTGGGGGAGCATGACATGGAAGGTATAGTTGTTGTTGACTATTGGGACAGAGGGCTTCCTTCTGACATGGTCTTCCTGATCGTTGGAAGGAAGAGGAAGCAGGGCTTAAAAGGAATTCATAATATCACTCTCAGGTGGATTCATGAGCAATTGGATCACTTCGAAGGGATAACGGAAAATATGGAGTCCCATGTTCATGAGGAATTCTGACACCCATTAGAGGTTCAGTGGGACATTCAAGCTCTAGGGAATCTAGTTTCATATTGAGGATGGTGAGATTCATTTCATATTTTGGGCAATTTTGGTCGTCGTGGTGTATTGGTCTTGGGTCTAATTATTTTTTGTTGTTACCATCTATCTAGTTTTTCTTATATCTACTAGCCAATAAATCTAGTAGGAGTGAGGCCTTTAATATTTGGAAGATGTGTTGTCCATGATGTAAAAATGGCATAATTTAATGGAAATAGTTGATTCACAAAAAAAAAATGGTTACAGGATAATTATTTTATTTTATATGATAAGATGGATCTACAAAATTATTTTTACTTTTATTGATGATAGTGATGATTAACGTCCACTAAGACTTAATGCGGTCTATTAGACCTTAATAAAGTAATAGATTAATTGAGACTCTTTAATGTTTTATTTCTATTGTCAAAGAGAAGGGAAGAAGCATTCCTAGATCATTATAATTTTTCTAACTTAACAAGTCAAAAAGGTTTCTAGTGTGGCAACTTTCTTGGAAAGGAGAACGGATGTGATTACGAGTCAGGAAATCCAAGGGAAACTGATTTTCATCTTCAACCCTCGTATTCCAAAGGTGATAGATTCTTTCATCCTAGTGTGTTTTAGGAATAGAACAATGCCCATTTTCACTTTGAAGCTCTGAGAATTAGTTCTTATCTTCACAATGTTCATTTTCTTCTTATCACTAGTCAAGAAATGAAGATAATTATAGTTAGCAAGAGTGGGTTTTGTCACTTAAATTGATTTTTTTTTTTTTTTTTTTATTATTATTATTTTAGCCAACATTTGAATGATTACATCGGTGCTACAAAATCTCCCCCATACTTTAACCTTTTATTATTTACATTTGCACCACTACAACATCGCCCCCATACTAGGTTATAAAATGCCTCTCAACACAATTAGTATTACACATATAATTACTATAGAGTGCATCTCAATGCAATTTTTATTACACATATAATTACTATATAGTAAACAAGCACTACATGGTTGCTAGTACTTGCCACTTAGTTAAGCTAAATTAAAGTTAAAATATTGAATTCAAGTTTAGTGTTAATGTTTAGTATCAAGTCAATTTAGGTATTACTAATTGGTATATTGAGGTATTTTGTTAATTGTAACTCCGCATTGTGGTGGTGGAGAATCCAATCCTACCCAACGTTAATAATAATGTCTTATTGTAGTGACAATGTTTTTGTTGAGAAGGTTTTCCATTTTTTGTTTTACTTTTTCTATGTAAAGTATAGATAGATATATTTTAAATGGTAGATCTTCTTGTTAGATATTTTTGTGAAAGATAGGTTGAATATATTCCTTAAAAAAATATAAATATTAAAAACTAAGTTTCTATATTTAAGAATTTTATTTTTTGTTGGTTTCCTATGAAGCTTAACAACGAAAAATATAAAAGTATCTAAAACTCATGGCATAAATATTTAATTTGCATCCAAAAATTACAACAAAAAAATATGAGGAAATTATCCATAGGGAAATGTGTTATGCAAAGGCTACGATAATAATCATTACAAAATAAGACATGGACCAATCATATTACAGATAAATAATTTTCAATATTAATAAAAAATAAAAAAATCAATCCATAATGTTAAACTATGGAGAGGTTGCAAAATATTTTAGTAAAAAACAAAGTAATACTCAGTCTAAGGGAAAAATCTAATGCATAATATCATGCCTTGTAGGTATAATAATTATATTCATTTTACAACTTGAGTGAGCCTAATGACTAAGAGGACGTGTTTCCTCCTAAGAGGTCACCAGTTCAAATTCAAAGGGGGGTAGATTATGTACACATGCAATAGACTTTAGTAGTCAAACTGCTGGGTGGAGATAAGTCCCTTTTCCCACAAATAAGGGAGTCTCATTCACCAACTGGGGGTTTGACTTGACCATAAAATTATTATTATTATTGTTATTATTAATTTGTTAATAATAAAAATATTACGAAATAAATAATTGTACCATATTTTTTGTAAATTAATACTTTATATTATCAAAATAAACTCAAAAGAACATGTTTGTTACATTTATCTAGTAGAGGAGTTCTCTATGATTTTCTTGGGATACAAAGACAGGAATACAAAGGTACCATAGACTAAAACTTTACTAATTAATCCCCAATCCAAAAAGAAGCCATACTACTAAACCGAGATTACAAAATCCCTTCTTGTTGGGATATCTTCACCAAAAAATAGCATAAAACTAAAATGTTAACATGCATATGCATCATTCGTATTCAAAAGAAGTATGGGAGCAAGGTCCTGTTACACAACATTTTGTCACTGTCCCCATACTCCCTGTTCCTTGATCTTGGAGGACCTCTATATTGAACCCCACATGCTTTGCCTTCATGAATAATCTCCCATTCTGTCCATCTTCATGAGCAGATAAATTCCCTTTTGCACCATTTCCCGTGAAACTCCTGTTTTGCCCAGTTTACAAGATCGGAGCTAACGGCCTTTGTCTGCCCCGCGCCAATGTGTAGAGATTAGCACTACTCCTTGCGCTGACCGGAGAGACCGAGCTGTGTTCTAGTCACGTCGGTCCTATTATGGAATGTTTTTAAAAGTAGAGCTGAAGCTTCCCGCTCTAGAAGCTTCATAACGAAATTCAGGTAAATGGTTTGGCCAAATGGGTTCGAGGATGACAGTTTGGGCTTCTTTCCCCTATAATGATGGAATTACCTCAAGGGATAAGTCCTTCTCCCATAAGAAGAGGATCCATCTCCCATCCATATTTCCTATAAAAACCTCTCTTCTTCTGAAGCACAAACTAGAGTGTTTGAATTTTGTAGTCATAGTTGATAGTTGCTAAGTTTCTGGTTGAGTGTTGATGATATTTTGGTTTGGAGTAGACAAGAAAGCTATTACTAGTTGTAGTTATCTAGTTGTGTGAGGGAGAAGTGTGTTTTGGTTTGGAGTGAAGTCTCAAGGGAAGAGCCTTAAAACTATTGTTGATTGAGGCCATCATGGAATTCTAGCAGGAGTGTGTGGGAACCTGGTCTTGTCAAAGGAAGACTACAACATCTAGACGAATGGTTGTAATCTCTCTTTGATATTAATATATGCAACTATCGATTCATTTCCTACATGTTTTGTAATATTTCATATTCATGGCTTAATGTTTCTTGACTTTTTAAGTAGGTTGAATTGCAATTTGTCTATTATTATGTTTGTGTGTTGTTGTTGTTTACTTGTTTTAGGAGCTTGAAGAAGGAAGCAAGAGATTGCTGGAGCAAGCAAGCGATGACATCATCAAGTAGGATAAGTGACCAAGAGGTAGGCCCTCTTGATTGATTCTAACCTAAGGAAATCTTCCATAGAATGTATCTGTTGTGGCTAGACCCATTATCAGGCTAGAGGAATTCTTTCGTGCCTGCACTTATAATTTTACATCACCATAGGTCCCCAACACTCGATTTGGGAGGTGCATTAATGTAAGAGTCACATTGTATGTCTCCCTCTACTTGGGCTAGACTTGCATCTAGCCTATCCAAGGTCAAGCTTTGGTTCCTTAGCATCCTCTGGATGTCCTCTAAAGAATCAAACACATTATACCATTCAACCTATTTATCCTTGACGAACAATCCCAACAGTGCCTTGATCTACCAATGAAAAGCTACAAAGGTCAAATACTGCTTTTTCTGTCCCCTAGTTTGACCATGGTCTGGTACCCAAGAAGATAACTCATACATTTTTTTAGAGTCAAAGTAGAATCTCTTTTCCACTCCAATTTGAGTTTCCAAATTACGAATTTATCTCCCTTCCTCTAGAGGGACAACATTAAAATAAGTAGTAGCAGAATTATGAGTGAAAAGCCTCATTGTTAGTTAACCTTGTAGGTTGCTTCCCCCAACCCGTCTACAACACATGCATTTCCTGGGCGACATGGTGCAAAATGGGGGCCACACTTGTAAAAATTTCTATAGCAATCATGACCTGCAAAGAAATAGGAGAAAGACCCAACCACGACATGCCAGGGCTTTGGAACCACCAAACATAATTGTCACTAAAACTCATATACCAAACCATGGTAATTGGAAGATACCATGACTCAGGTCCCATTGAAATAGTTTCCCTCATGGTAGAGGCAAAAAACCCCTAAATAATTAACCAAATATAGAACCACAAGATTCTCTACAAACAAGTTTTTCACAATACATTCAAAACTGCATAAAAAGAGGAGGGAAAGAGACTCTCGACAGGCTATCGATTTCCTTCATTAGAACCCACTTACCAGAATAGAAAACAATCACAAACATACCAGAATAAAATCCTCTCAACTGAAGCAATAATATATACCACTTAAGACAAAGAGAGAACAAACTCGTGCACTTCCCGCATCCCACCAAATGCTCAAACAAGCTTATAGAAAGAAACTAAAATTCACCCAAGAAAATAAATACTAAAAAAACAATCTCAGAGAGAGGAAATGACCTATACCACCTTGTCGTGAGTAAAAAAGGTGAATATCCATAGACTTCCAACTACATAGGTTTTAGGTCACTCTAAGACTTCTACTCACCTAGCTCTAATTCGCACCCACCACCTCTTCCTTAACACTAAAACATGTAAATACCACACCATCTCATTCCCAGGCACTCCTGTAGATGGAGCCCTTTCAGTGTAAGGGTGAATAATTTCCACCAATAGTAGGGAGGTTAATGACTTGACCTCATCTCTACTACATACTCTCTCACAGAATGGAAAAAACTAAACTGATGCTGCAAATAAATACTTGGAGATTGGCCATCTAGTGCATTGCATGTAGATGCATTCTGGGGAAAGGTCGTGCTCCTTTTTCATAAATACCCATCACGTCCTAGGGTGGCAGGATCAACCCCCAAGGATACCTCATAACCACCATTAACACCCCCATCAGGGAAATCTTTGTCCCTATCCAAGATAGGTTGGAGAGAGTTTGTTGAGCTTACCTAATTCAAAATTGGCCATTTCATGTTTAAACTTAGTTCTTTGTTCTGGCATCCAAGGTTAGCCATGAAATTTGTTGCCTTGTTTCGGGATCTTCTCTAATGTCGGATTACGACATAACCCAACTCCAAAATCAACTGCCTTATACTATCAATTAACCTATTGAGTCTCCAACTCTTCACCAATTTCATGATGAGTACCTATAGATTAACTTTTGTACACTGCTAATATCCAAGTTTGAATGTCCATCAACTTGAAGTGTTCAATAACCTTATGAGATGTCGATATGAAGGCCCTTCTCCAAATCTTGGAACTCCACCACATTGTTATCTATAGTCCCACAACTCTTAGAGAAGAATCTTAAGGTATTTTAATTCCAATGCTGAAAACACCTCCAAATCCTATAATTCCTAAATTTCTTTTAGTGGTCTTGTCAAAATTTAAATTAATGAAGCCTCAGGATAGAGGTAAATTGAATGGGGTGGAAGTATGTAACCTCCAACTATGTGGCTTTACCAATATAGGACATAACTTAGGCTAGATCCAATTTCCTCATAATTTTTTTTTCCTCCTCACTATCAATTTCAGTTTTCTAATCTTTCACCAATTAAACTTTAGCCAAAAATATCTCAAATAATTATACCATTTTATTAGATATAGATAATTTTATTTTCAATAACTATATAAAATAAATAAATAAAAATAATTGTCTTTTTTTTCTTACAAAACTCTGGTAAAAAATAATGCAAATCATTGTTTTTAAAAATTATATATATATAATATTTTAATTTTAATATTTTTAAGTATACTTCTTATATTCACATAATTGCACTTTAAAGTGTATACTATCTTTCCTAAGCTACAGTAACATGTATAATAAACTCTGACCTCATAGACTCTGACCTCTTATCAAAGGAGAAAAAATAAGAACATATCCATTTTTACTACATATTTGAAAAGCATTTACATAATTTGATACTTCACGTATAAAAACAACACTTAATAAAACTTACATAATTTGAAAGATATTACAAGGAAAAAAATATATATAACTAAATCATTTGAAATATGTCTAGGTTCCTCTCTACTGCGTCAAAGATGAATTTAACGTGACCTCCAAAACATTGACCAACTATAGTTTATCTAAGGTTTTTAAAATTTAAACCTTTTATCTTGGTCTTTTCGTTACATAATCGAAATTAATCCACAAATACTAGGAATATTCGGTTAAAAAATTGGTCCCTCTATCAACATCTAACCCTATAAAAGGTCTACAGAAACAAAAACATATAACAACTGAGGCATCCCCAAGCGAAAACTGTGTCCGCAGAAAAAATCAACAGAACCTTAACCAAAAGGAATGGAGCCATTTTCAAAGAACTGGAAGCGTAATCGGCCAGGTGCAGCAGAGAGACTCTTCTTTAATAAAGAGACTTAGAGAGACCCGTCATTCCGTGCTAGCAAAAGTGCTATCCAAAATTTATATGATGAGTGGATGATTGTTATTCAAAATTAACGTGAAATTTCTTTCATATATTTTATTTATTTAATAATTTATACTTCTTTTATAAAAGTTTTTAATGGTTGTAATAATTGTCATTTAAAATAATATCATTTAAATATGTGATTTAAAATATAAATAATATGAGATTAATATTATTATTATTTTTTAAATGATGGTTATATATTATTTTATTTATTTAGTATTTTATAAAATTTTGAAAAATATGTTAATTTATTTACTTAATTTTAAAATTATTTTTAATTAACATATTTTATTAAATAAAAAAGATGTAATTTTTAGTTAATTGAGTTTATTTTGGGTGGTTGGAGAATAGTTGTTATCTTTTCCATCCAAGTTCAAGTCTTATAAGTTGATATATTGATGCTTTGGGATAGAGTAACTTTGTTGTATTGTTTAGTGAATCTATACCAAAGACTGACCTAGTACAAATAACCTATCTCTTACCTAGTACCAATAACCCTTCTCTCTCTTATTAATCAAAGTCTTTAGGTAGAAATCACATAAAAGAATTTTTTGACCAACGTGTTTCGAATCAACAAGAATGATTTATCATCAAAAACAGATGAAAAAACAAACCATAACATTATATTCTTTTTATAATAAATTTATAAATAAAATATGATAACATAAAAAACAAACCATAGCATTATATTCTTTTTATAATAAATTTATAAATAAAATATGATAACATAAATGCATACAGCTACAAAGTTTAAAAAAACATGAAAACTTCATCTCAAAACACTTATGCATACGCATAAAGGGCCTTTCCACGGAATGAATAAAATATAACCCACCAATACAAATTGTCACAGAAAATCCTTAACAATCAAACCGGATAAACTACAAATACATTGTGCCATCGATTACACATTTACTGCAGAAGATTTGAAGTTCTGCAAGCATAGTGCACTCTTGCCTGTACCTTGTTTTTCTAATTGACTACAGCATAGCCCTATTAAACAAGCATTCATGCTGTAGGTATGTTTTACACAGACAAAACAAAGAAGCTTAAAGGGTCTCGAAAACCCCGTGGAGATTAATTTAGAGAAAGATCTCCTTTCAATGGACGCCATACTAGAGCAGAACTATTAAATCAAAGGTGAAAGGTTCATCTCTGCCTCCTACATCTTCAATCAGCGCTGCCGCCTATCTGCAGAGTTTGAATATTCAAATATTAAAGGTGTAAGCACAAACAAAAGCATATAAATAAAAATAGAGCAGAACAGGGAATGGTGATGAGTCGACCACGGCAACCCTTGTTCCAATTGCAGGTTCTTACAGCCATTTGGGCCCACCTCTACTTCTCCGTTTACAGAGACCGACATTGATTCATTATAGGAATTTTTTGTGTGAAAATTTTTGGGGGCCTTTTAAAATTATGGAAACTCTGATCATATTTTGAAAAAAAATTGATAGGGACTTTTGTAAAAAGTGGTCAAAATTCATAATTTAAAGTGTTTTAGAAATTTTTGATTATTCTGAATCCATTTCCACCATAAAAACATGATTCAAACATTGCATCTACAAAAAATTTTGAAATTTTTTATGTAAATTCTCACAACTTTTAACTTTACAAACAATTCCTCTCCTCTACCTTCGTAAACGACTCCAAACTTTCATAGACAGAAACGTCTTGTATAAATGTAAATGCGTCATTTCTGACAATTGCCATTGCCCCCGCACCGTCTATTGAGAAACTCGATGATTAGAATTCCGTTCAAGCTACCGACGACAGCACCCCATCGGGTCCTACCCTGTGCAAAGCCACAAATGCACAACTGTTTCTTAATTGGAATTTTATTCAAAGCCACAAATGCACAGAGGGTTTGAAAATACTAAAGGTTTAAGCAGAAACATAAGCATATAAATAACAGGAACGATGATGAGTCACCCACCCATTGGTGTTTTCTTGGAGCGACCACCCGTTTGCCATGACTACCAGACATCTGCCATTATTACATCTACATCTTCAGTCCACGCATCTGCCATCACTATGTCGTGGACCGAAGACGTAGTGATGGTAGATGCGTGGACTGAAGATGTAGATGTAATAATGTCGTGTACATGCATTTTCTCTTTGGCACAATTGTATTCCATCTCCACACTGTCGATGTCCATGCCATCTTCGGCCCAACTGTTTGCCATCACTACTTCCCATCTTTCCGTCATTTTATTACTGTACTCTAAGAATGCCGGTGGTTAAAATTTTAGTAGCACAATGCTCTCTTCTTACCATATATAACGACGTGTATTTCTCCATTTACTCCCTTCGATCACGACGTGGCGCGCGAACAAATTCCGTATTTCAGGCTGCGGAGAATCAGAAATTTTAATAGCTGGTATCGTTCTAGGATCATTTCACGGCTATATGATGTTCATGCATGTATGACTCACTAGAATCCCTAAGATCAATTCCATTTATAACGTAAAATGTTTCCATGTCCGAGTGTTCGTTAATATAGAATATTCTTACTCGCAATGTGAGAAAAGCCCAAGTTACTATGTTCGATTACACATAATAGCATATATATATATATATATATGCCCTTTTAGAATGCTCTGTGGTATACTAGTAATATTCGATCACTTCGGCGCATATTGTGCTGCCATGAACCTGATGAACTAGGATAATATTGGTATTTTATTGTTGATTCGATGTTTATATGAGAATGATTCTTCACTTTTCTCTTTAAAATTATTTTGTAAGTAAACTAATTATGATTATGGTGATGGTTATTAATTCCGATTGATAGCATTAGTTTATGATAATTTAGAACACGTGAATAATTATTATTCTTTTTTCCCAAAATTATTTTTCAACATTTTAATATCATTATAATTTGATTGCTAAAATATTGTGAAAGTTGAAAAAAATCTCATATTAATATGTTTATAACAAACTTTTTAGAGTCGTATAGTTTTAAAATTGCCTTGTAATTTTTTTTAAATTTCAAAACTTATTATTTTTTAGGTGATGGAAAACACTGAAATATTTTTTTATCTTTTACGTTAGAGTTGTTAACCTTTTTGTATCTGATTTGTCTCATCTCCTAATATATATATATTTTTAATAGAACATATTTTTTCTTAATTTAAATATAATAATATTTTTAAAATTGCAAAGTGACATTTTCCTTGATATCATAATGGTTTAAAAAACATTATGCATCTTTATGCCACACTATCTTAAATGATAAGTGGTTTTGACTAGATTTTGAAATTATCTTAAGAGACCTCTTGTTTTCTATTTTATTTTTACAAAAGAAATACTTACTTCTATGAAGAGAATAGGATGGCACTTATTTCCTTTAATTTAAATATTATAGTTATTAAAATGTTTTTGGATTTGAGTCAATCCAAGTTATCTCAAGTAGTTTGATGGAATTATTATTATCCTCCCCACCCAAGGCAGAATCCCTTCTATATACACGACGAGACACTTTTAAGTGGGTATAAGTGTAGGCTAGCTAATACCAACAACCTCGGGAATTACTATTATCCTCCCCACCCAATGTAGAATCCCTTCTATATACATTATGAGACACTTTTAAGTGAGTATAAGTGTAGGCTAGCTAATACCAACAACCTCACTCTTTCCTTCGAGCTAAGAGGGAGGTCAATTTCTTTCCTTGGAAAACTCCTTCAATTTCTTTTTTATTTTTAGTATATTTCTCCATGATTATCAAGATATGCTAGTGACACAATGAAACACTCTTAAGTGAGTATAGTTGTTTTCATTTTATATTTCTCGATGATTATCAAGAGATTCTAGTGTCATAATGATGCTCTCTCATGTGAGTGTAGCTATTTTTTGACTTCATACTAGCCTCCACACTTTTAGCGTTGGCCTAAAAGGGAGGCAAATTTCATTCCTTAGAAAAGAATAGAAAAATAGTTTTGGATTTTATGTATCTTTCTCCATGATTATCAAGAGATTATACAACCCCAAACTTCAAGAAACTATAATAAAAAAAGAGAGATGATAACAATAGAGAGGAGTTACCCATATGCGGGTGGTTACCAAATTCATTAAGTTGGTGAGATGGCCGGGCGGTGGAAGGCCTGGCCACATGGCCCCTTGCAACTTCCCCCATGCCAACCTGAATTGCATTCAAGTAACCTTGTAGGTGCCATTTAATGAATGCACAGGCTGAGACAGAACCAAATCACTCATAACTATGGAGCCTGCAAACTACTCTGTAATTCCTCCCCCCCGATTCACTGTGTTTGTCCTCCGTAGGCTGGAGAGCCTTTTGTGCACACTGTAACAGGTAGACGATGCTGGTTGTTAAGTTGCATTGACCTGGGCAATGGATTCCATCATTCCCACTCCAATCTCTACAACTTAGCTCAGGTATACCCTTCATCTGTCCATTCTTTGCGTAGTTCCTCCACCATCCCCTCTGCTATTATCCCTACTTTCAACCCCACCATGTTCCGCCAACGTATGCGAAGTAGGAGAGGTGGCACTTGAGGTGGGTGCACTCGCTCACCTGCTATGTCCAGCCCCAACTCGGTCTCCCCTGCTTCGTCAGCCGACAACCCCAATCCGCCTAGTTTCATTGGGCATTACCCAAACACCCGCAGTGAACGAGGAAGAGCCTGGCTCCATGGCACAGGAAGAGGAGATGCGACAGCTCACATTGCTAATTTCCCCCTACCTCTACATTCAGCTTCCCATACCATGAAATTTCAATTTCATAGCTCCCTGAATCGCCCCATAATCATAGCCAATGTTACAATCAATTTCACTGAAGAAACTGAACCACCAGCTCCTCTGTTTGAGCACAATTATGAGCCAAACAGAGCAGAACCAAGCAACAGGAGCAAGTGCAACCCTGGTGAATAGTGAGCAGACGAAGATAGAGCCACCCTGCATGGTAAAGCAATGGCTAGTAACCAGCAAGCTGAGGAAGGTAGGCTTCGTAACACGCAGGCCTCAAGCAGTTGTCTGGGCAACACATCAGGAATGCGTGTGGGTGCTTGCAACATTGAGGGAGTCCATCCAGCACATGGTTATGGCACTTCAGACGAGGATGAAGATTTAGACAAATATGCATGTCCGATTGTGGAAGAACCACCCATGAACAACCTCTAAGACTAACAATTGACAGCCAAGTGTCGAGTTTGCTAGGTGGATGTTTTGTCTTATTGACTGGGCAGTTATGATTAAGCTTGTGTTTTGTCTTATTGACTAGGCAGTTATGATTAAGCTTGTGTTTAGGACACTGCAATGTCTAAAATGTTTTTGTTGTTTTGTGATCAAACTGGTAACCCCTACGTGGGCTATTTTGTTTTTTTGGACTGGTTTCCCTTCTGTTGAGGCCCTTTTGCTTTCTTGGACTAGTTTCCCCTCTATTGGGGCAGTCAACGCTAGACAGTCTTACTGTGTGATGACTGAGGCTCAAAACTTCTGAGGCAAAGCCTCACTGTAACTTCTTTTTTGTATCATATTAATATATTAAACTTAGATAGAAAAAAAACAATAGAGAGGAGTTGCTTATTATCATAAAATGAAGGCCCATTGATTTACCATTTTTTTCAAGTTCATAATATGGTATATATTATTCATTTATCTTTTTCTCAACATTACATTTATAGTTTACGTTGAAAAGAAAACACCCTGTAGTAGATGTTTTTCTAAAGGCTTCTAGTGTTACAATATTAAGAAAAAAAATTAAGAAGACCATGGCTACAATATTTTCCATTTGGAATGGAGATTTAATGAATTTTTTCTATAACTATTTTTTTGTGGGGTGGGTTAAATTTTTTGTAGAGGTTTTATTTTTCAATACATGTTCTAGTAACACATGCTAGTAGGTGGTTTATAATCATGCCTTGAGTTGTACATAGAACTAGATGCACTAGTACTGACATATTCATTACATAATTATATTTTTCTTTTGTCTAACAAAGAACTAACGCTCATATAATTATTACTCACTCGGTCATTCATTTTTTATGACACAATTATGCTAAGATAATTTGAACACATTGGTTCCTATATTACTAGGGGCATTACAGAGACATGAAATTTCAAAAAAATGTAGTGAGGTGGTGATACCATTTAATGTGACTAAGCATCAATGGATATATTCTATGTAAAGCACTCGTGCATATGAAATACTTAAACCACCATTGCATATATTAATCATAGACGCCATGATAAATTCAAATGATAAATGTGTATTTATGTTGTTGAAGCTAACAATTGTAACACTGTTGTGGAATGTCAATAAATATGCATTAGGAAGTATGAATCATAAATCCCACCATCTTCTATCCTTATGGCACTTCTTATTTAATGAATTCAAAAAAATACAATGTACTTATATATATTTTTTATTATTTCTTTTTTAAACAAAATTTCAATTAATCATCTCCTACTGATCCGAATTGGATCCTTGAAGATTATTAGAATTCTATGACTGTTCCAAATTATTCAAACTTGAAAATCTTGTAAACAAAGAGCTATCAGGAAGGACCTTTGGACAGTGGCAGTTTGTAGCCAGCACGGAAAAATGAGCACATCGGCCAAAGTGCGCTAACCGAGGCCCATGGAGACCATGCAGTGGTGCAAACTAGCAATTGGGAAATCCAGATCAGGAAACAGAGGTTTTTTCTGATGCATGATCAACGCGAAGCTAATCGTGCATTGCTAGGTAAAACCCCTTGAGAAGGAAAAGCCCCAACACCTAGTCATGTGGAAAATAGGGAAAACCATGGGAAAAGCACTAAAACCGAAGGCGAGTTTGGCACTCCAAAACCAGCGGAATATCGGAGGTGTTTCGGGCAGTAAGCGGGTTTGGCAGAGGACCCAGCGATGCCATTCATTGAATGACGCGTGTCCAACGGATGAGAGAGAAAACCACTCTCATCGCAGGCTAAATTTCGAGCAAGTCAAGTGCGTGATAAGAGCGATAACCCTAGGATTGGGAGGCCCCAGATCTAATCGAGGAGATTGCATGCGATGGGAGACTAGATTTGGCGGAAGAATAGGCTGAGGCATATAAAGTTTTGAAGTCTGATTTGACCTCTGACCTAGCGGATGAATCATTTCACAAAGTAACCAAAATAACAAACCATCAAGGAAGAGCTAGCGCTCAGTTCGTGAGAGGACAAGTGGCCACCTCCCTACGAAATGTTACATAGTGGCGATGACGCAGAGGTAGGGAATTCCAAGTAGACAGAGGTAGGCGATCCAAAGAGGCGGAAGAGGAAGCGAACAGTGAAGGGTTGGATTGGCTTTAAGCCATGAACATATAGAGAACAAAGACAAGCAGACAATGAGACAGAAGAGATAGAACAGAGAGTGAAGCAAAAAGCAGAGAACAGAGAAGTCGAGCTGACATGCAGAGCTAAGGCAAGATCGAGCAGACAGAACCTGAAGGCTAGAGAGGTTCAAGAAATCCCTGTGAGGATATCTGTCAGAAACTGAGTACCAAATTGGACTCATCCAATTAAGACTAGTTGACGTCGTGACTTGGTAAGGGGGAGTCTGTGAACTCTAGTGGCTTGGGGAATCCAAGTACCACCCTACTAAGCATCATCTGTTACAGGAGACTCAAATTGAGTTTCTCATTGTAAAAACTCTGCTTAAAGACACAATAAAGAAGGCCATCACTGAAAGTTGGACCAGAGACGTAGCCCAGGGGGATTGGGTGAACTCCTTATTAATTTGTTGTGTTTCTCTTACTATTTTCCATTGCCTATGTATTTCGCAATCTTATCGATCCATTGCTTTAAATAACATAGGCACACCAGCACATGAGTCTGTAATACCTACATACATTAATTAACTGAGATCATGCACAAGTGATTTTCAGATCAAGTGGTATTAGAGCTT
Organism: Pinus tabuliformis; assembly: GCA_031772625.1. Classification (NCBI taxonomy): domain Eukaryota; kingdom Viridiplantae; phylum Streptophyta; class Pinopsida; order Pinales; family Pinaceae; genus Pinus; species Pinus tabuliformis. The sequence goes on along the minus strand of CM062816.1, from coordinate 1,550,966,379 downwards.
TAGGCTGGTAATGTTAGACGTGATTGTGCTGGATTTAGCTGTTGAGTGCTAACTAGATCAAATCTCAAATTAGGAGAAGGAGAGTTGGTTGAAACTAATCCTGAAATTGGAAGAGTCTATCCTCAGAAGACAATGTCAGAGGAAGGTTCTATGTGGCCAGACCCTCAATTCATAGATAGTTTCCTATCCATAAGGTCCATGGTAGAGGAAATTTATAAGGATCTTAGAAAAAATAAAGATGAAGATTCATCAGGCTCCAAACAAGATAAAGGAGAAGAAGAGTCTCTCCTCCATGACCACTCAAAAGGCAAAGGGAAAGAAGAAAGCTTTCTACACCTCCTAATAGCCCTGAACATAAAAAGAAGACATATTTGATTAAACTAGATGTTAAATTTGATTTACCTATATATGATGGAGAGTTGAATGCAGAAAAGCTAGACAATTAGATTAGAAAAATTTATGTTTATTGCAGAGTGTAGAGTATTGATTCAGACAAGATCAAGATTCAGCTGGCAAGCCTATGCCTTGGAGGCACTGCCTTGGTTTGGTGGGAAGGCAGGACCCAAGCTGACATGAAGAGATATGGTAAGACCGTTTCTGTATAGAGTGAATTTGTTTCTGCAATCAAAAAGCAGTTCTATCCACTGGCCTACATGCAACAAGCCATGATGAGCTGGCAAACTCTTCAACAATTGAAAGGGAAAAGTGTACAAGGTTACACCCAAGAATTTAGGAAGAGAGCATTGATTCTAGGAATCTCATTATACTCACCTAAGACTCTGTTGAAGTACATTGGTGGTCTACACAGCTACATGAGGCACACTATCTCATGTTTAATCCCACTAGTATGGATGAGGTATCTGTTCAAGCTACACATCTAGAAGCTGGAGGAAAGAATGGAAACCCAGAAGTTGGGGGATCATCCCAACCCAGTGCAAGCAAGAATAAGGATAAAAGAAAACAGAAATGGAAAGCAAGCAAGGCCAACACTGCACAGAAAAGCAAGGCTTCATGCACTTAATGTAAGAAGGATGGGCATGATGATGAGCACTTTTGGATTCTGCATCCAGAGCTGAGACCTAAGAAGTTTGAGGGCAAGAAGAAGAAGACTTCTACAGCTATTCAGAAAGATTTGGGGTCGGACTCGAGAGATGAAACAACCATTGCAGCCATAGGTATAAAAGGTTGTCCGTTTTAGAGAATGCAAAAATCAAGAAGCAAGTGTAGGAGTTGCTTGACAAGGGGTTCATCAGACCTAGCACATCACCATGTGGGTCACCAATCGTTTTGGTGAGAAAGAAAGATGGCTCGTTGAGATTGTGCATTGATTACCGAGCACTCAATAAGATAACAATAAAAAATTGTTATCCCCTTCCTCGCATAGATGACCTGTTAGATCAACTGAAAGAAGCTGCTTATTTTTCCATGTTAGACTTGCATAGTGGATATCATCAAGTCAGAGTTGTAGAACAAGATGCATGGAAGACTACTTTCAAACCAAAGCAGGGATTGTATTAGGGGCTGGTTATGCCTTTTGTCGTAACTAATGCTCCCACTACTTTCATGAGAATAATGAATGATGTACTCAGACCTTTTCTTGATGATTTTGTTATTGTGTATCTGGATGATATTTTTATCTTTAGCAAAACATGGGAAGAACATTTAAAGCATGCTAAGCAGACACTAGATGTTTTGAAAAGAGAAAATCTTTATGTTAAACTCTCAAAATGTGAATTTCGCAAAACATCTTTGAATTATTTGAGACATATAGTAGGGGGTGGTGAATTGAAGATAGATCCCACTAAGGTGGCAGTCATTGTAAACTGGCCTATACCTAAATCTGCTACAGAAGTTAGGAGCTTCTTAGGAGCAGCATAATATTGAAGAAAGTTCATTTCTAACTTTTCCTTAATTGCAGCTTGCTTTCATGCTTTAACAGGATTGAACAAGGTGTTTCAGTGGGGAGGCAAATAGCAAAAAGCCTTCAACACCTTGAAAGGAAAGATTAGTACAGCATCGGTACTAGCACTACCTGATCTTCAAAGGCCATTTGAGATCCAAATCGATGCCAGTGACTATGCCATGGGAGCAGTGTTGACACAGCACAGTAAACCCATATGTTATCATTCTGAGGCATTTAATTCTGCAGTAGTTAACTATCCTACATATGATAAAGAATTGTATGCATTAGTACAGAGTGTGAAAAAGTGGAAACATTACTTAATGGGCAAAGAGATAGTAATACATATTGATCATCAACCACTTCAATATCTACACTCCCAAACTAAGTTGCAGCAATCAAGACACTATAGATGGATGGGTTTTCTACAACAGTTTCATTTAGTCATCAGATATAAAAAGGGCATACACAATAAAGTTGTTGATATGTTATCTAGACCTATTATAAATTCATCTACTATACTTAAGCATAATTATGTGTTACATTAGAGCTACATTGAACAATATGCTCAAGATATCGATTTCAAAGATGTATATGCAACTTTAAGTCAAGGCAAACGAATAGAAGAAATGGATTATCATGTAAAGGACCGACTCTTATATCATTGTGGGAAGTTATGCATTCCACAAACTGAAAGAGTAAAGATAATTTGAGAAGCACACACTTTTCTAATATCATGTCACTTTGGGGTAAGTAAAACAGTTGAACAGCTGCAAAGATTTTGTTATTGGCCAAAAATGAATGAGACAGTTTCTAGATATGTAAGAGGGTGTACTATGTGTGCTAAAAGCAAGCCCAACAATAGAAAAATAGGCTTGTACACTCCACTACCAATTCCTTCTCATCCTTGGGAAAGTGTTTCCATGGATTTTGTTGGAGGACTGCCTAAATCTAGGAAAGTTCATGATTATCTGTATGTTGTTGTGGATAGGTTCAGCAAAATGTGTATTTTGATACGTTGTAATAAATAGATTACAGCTGAACAAATTGCAAAACTGTTCTTTCAACATGTATGGGTTCATTTTGGATTACCCACTTCCATTATATCTGATCGAGACACCCAATTTGTGGGGAAGTTTTGGTCAAGTCTATGGGAACTGATGGACACCAAACTGAAGAAAATAATAGCTTTCCATCCACAAACAGATGGTCAGACAGAAGTGGTCAACAAGACAGTGATCCAGTTACTCAGGGGATATTGCAGCAAACATCCTAGGCTTTGGGATGAACATTTATGTTATGTGCAGCATGCTTACAACCGAGCTTCAAACATTCTTCTACACAGAGATCTCCTTTTGAGACCTGTTTTGGTTTTACACCCAGGTCACCCTTGGATTTCGTCTTTGGTAAGGACACAATAGTTGAGGGACACAACGATGTGGGCTGGGCAACCAGGTTCATTGAACAAATACAAGAGATTCACCAGGCAGTACAGGAAGAGCTGGAAAAGAGCCAAGCCAAATACAAGGCAAGGCATGACAAGCATCGGATGGAGCATAGTTTCCAAGTTGGTGATCAAGTCTGGATGTATATCATCAAGGATAGGATGCAAGGTAAAGGTAAAGAGATAAAGCCTATCAGGTATGGACCTTTCAAGATACTTGAGAAAATTGGTGAGAATGCTTTTTTCCTTGATTTACTAGCTTACATGCACATCTACTCAGTCATCAATGCAGACAGCTTGAGATTGCTTGAACCTTCACTAATTGAGGACCCTAAAGAAGAGAGTCACTTGCCTTCTATTGATGACCGGTTACCTGAATATCTTAATGAATTATAGGAAGACACAGTTCTGGACAAGAAGGTGAGAACGAAGTGCAAGGGAGATGTTGAGTACCTCAGAATTGGACTCAGGGGTTCCACACTGAGCAGTGAAAAATGGATAAAGATTGGACAAATGAGAAAGTTGTATCCTCACTTAGTCGATGCTTGAAAACTAACTTTTGGTGGTCCAAAAGCTTTTTCAGTGGGAAGGTCATGATTCGAATTGGATCCTTGAAGATTATCAAAATTCTATGATTGTTCCAAATTATTCAAACTTTAAAATCTTGTAAACGAAGAGCTATCAGGAAGGACCTCTGGACAATGGCAGTTTATAGCCAGCATGGAACAATGAGGACCTCGGTCAAAGAGCACTGACCGAGGCCCATGGAGACCGTGCAGTGGCGCAATCTAGCAATTGGGAAATCCAAATCAGGAAACGAAGGTTGTTTCTGATGTGCGATTAGCGCGAAGCTAATCACGCATCGCTGGGAAAAACCCCTCAAGAAGGAAAAGCCCCAGCATCTGGTCATGTGGAAAACAAGGAAACCCATGGGAAAAGCACTAAAACTGAAGGTGAGTCCCTCGCTCCAAAACTGGCGGAATATCGAAGGCATTTCAGGCGGTAAGTGGATTTGGCAGAGGACCTAGCGATGGCATTCACTGAATGACATGTGCCCGGTGGATGGGAGAGAAAACCGCTCTCATTGCAGGCTAATTTTCTAGCAAGTCAACCACACGATAAGAGCAAAAGCCATAGGATTGGGAGGCCCCAGATATAACGGTGGAGATTGCACCCGATGGGAGACTGAATTTGGCAGAGGAATTGGCTGAGGCATATAAATTTTTGAAGTCAGATATGACCACTGACCTGGTGGATGAATCATTTAACAAAGTAACTGAAATAACGAACCATCAAGGAAAAGTTGGTGCTCAGTTCGTGAGAGGACAAGTGGCCACCTCCCTGCGAAACGTTACACAGTGGTGATGATGCAAAGGCATGGAATTCTAACTGGACAAAGGCAGGCAATCTGAAGAGGAGGAAGAGGAAGAAAACTGTCAAGGGACAGATTAGCTTTAAGCCATGAGCAAACAGAGAACAGATACAAGGAGACAGTTAGACAGAAGAGACAGAACAGAGAGTGAAGCAAGAAGCAGAGAACAGAGAAGTCGAGCTAACCTGTAGAGCTAAGGCAGCATCAGGCAGACAGAACTGAGAGGCTTGAGAGGTTCAAGAAATCCTTGTGACGATATTTGTCGGGAACCGAGTACCAAATTGGACTCATCACATTAAGACCAGTTGAGGTCGAGACTTGGTAAAGGGGAGTCTATGAACTATAGTGGCTTGGGGAACCAAAGTACCACCCTACTAAGCATCATCTATTACAGGAGACTCAAAATGAGCTCCTCATTGTAAAACTCTGCTTAAAGACACAATAAAGAAGGCCACCACTGAAAGCTGGATCAGAGGCCTAGCCCAGGAGGATTGGGTGAACTCCTTATTAATTTGTTGTGTTTTGCATTTGCTTGCTGTGTTTCCCTTACTGTTTTCCATTTCCTGTGTATTTCGCAATCTTATTGATCTGTTTCTTAAAATAACATAGGAACACCAGCACATGAGTCTGTAATACCTACATACATTAATTAACTGAGATCATGCACAAGAGATTTTCAGATCACCTAATCAACTATTCTATATAATAATAGTGACATCTATATGTAATTTTTTGTGTTTTCATATAATAATTTCACTAATGCTTTATTCATAATAATTTAAATCTTCTATATATTAATTAATCGATAGTGAAAACTTTTACAACAATTGGATAATGCAATAAAGTAAGAACTCATTTTATTATATATGAAGAAAATACCATGGTCATAGAAAATGGGACAATGTAAAGGTCAAAATTATTCAAAATGTAGAAAATATGTAAATGTTAAGCTTATTGTAACATGTACTCTTGAAATTGTCACAATATGCTATGTGCATTAAACAAAGTCCTTATTGTTTAGAGACACATATTCCAAGACATACAAATTCCATTAAGATCAAATTATATTGATTGTCTTTCATCACTTGAACTTGAACTATGTGCACACTTCATTTCTTCATCACTGATAGGTTATATGGTAATTGGGTTATTTAACCTAATGTTCTCCTTGCAGGATTTGTTTTGACGCTTTGCCTCTATATCTTCCATATACGAGCATAAAAGTAAAGTTTAACAAGTATATATATATATATATATATATATATATATATATATATATATATATATATATATATATATATATATATATATATATATATATATATCATAGCAACTACTATGTCATAAAAAATATTAATTCTTTGGAAGCCATGCCGCATACTTTCTCTCAAAGTACCTTTTGTTGTATCTACTCTATACTTTTTTTACTTCATGCTTAATACTCCATGACTAAGCATAGTCAATATGATTAATATAAAATGTTTCTTATTGTTTCATTAATTATAATATGAGTCAAGTTAGACAATATAGCTACACATAAATTGTTTAGCTAGCCTTCGATACTTCAATATATATTCACAATCCATAAATAACCCAATGCTCAACAATTCTTTGTTGGATCTTCTTTTTATGTTAGCACCTACTAGAAAGAGTTCATGGATGACAATAAATTAATAATTTAAATCTAAATATCACAACAAATCTGAAATCTCAAGAAAAGTGAAAAGGATAAGCACTCACAAACTTTGCAACAACCCTTTTTCATGCTGTCGTCATTTTATGTCCCCAATGGATTCCATTTTGTTAGCTTGTTTGAAACAAAATAAATGGAAATTGATACTTCATACAATAATTAATTTTTATGTACATAAAAGAATAAATCAGTGATGGCATATCATTGATGCACATTGTTATTGGATTGTGTCCAATTATGTTCATTTATTTTACCATATCCTTGTACATATCTTTAGATATCCTTGCCATCATATATTTGTATGTTCCCTCATTTTTCCTTTGGACATTTTACATTTTTCTTGAGAAATAAAATGTAGCGAAAATTTTAATTTGTTTGTGTTTGCAACATATTATAGAAAAATATATTTAGAAATAACACTTTTATAGATGGTTCATGTTTTTTATTCTGATTTTTTATTGTTGCAATTCTCGCAAGTATAATTGACCATTACTTTAAAATGCTTCACAATTTTATGTATAACCTAATTTTTGGAGTCATTGGACCCATTTTTATACTATAGGTCGAAAGTATGTTTGTACATTATTTCCACTATATTCCTCATATTTTTGTAAACTATCCCCCCTATCATTAACTTCCAATGCCATTCCATCATTTACAAAATTTACATCATGTACATCATGACAATTTTATTTTCTTAGGATAATTTTTTATTATGTTGCTATTAGTGCTTATAGAATATAAAATATGTGAAATTGAGTATTCAAGACATGTTAGAAACTAATGTTAAGAAATTAATTTTTACTAAAATGTCAAAAATAAATTATTTTAATTACAATTTTTATCCACCTAATTCCTCTCTTTGTGATATATCCATAAAGATTTTATATTATTTTGCACTCAAATTATGAATAGTCTTATCAATTTTCTTCAAGTTTTTATTATGCATGACATGCTTTAACTATTACACATCATTAATTTAAACCTATGGATAATTCAAATATATTAATATTTTTATAAATCCTAAAAACTCGCCTCTGGTGAACACACACAAAAGTGATAAACATATTTGATAAATCATGTTATGCATTCTATTCACAAGATATACATATTAATACAAAGGTATTGGCCCTTGATTTTCATCCTCCAAGAGGTCTCCTGAACTTCTCATAACTGTTGGCATTCTCATGTGGCTTTTCTCCTTCCTCTCAAGTGAATAAGGCAAGTTTGCATAACCCAAGATGGTTATGCTTCCAGCATTTGCCCCATAATCTGAAGGGATGTATATAAGTCAAGGAAGAGAGTTGGAATAAAATTGTTGATAACATCCAATGGAATTATGTGCTCTCAAAATGGTGGTTTAAGGGAGACCACAACCAAATTATGTAGAAAAAGCCAGAGTCTTCCATTAGTCGTGGTTTAAGGTTGATCATCAACTTCATAACTTGGCTTGAAGTAGTTATTGGTATAATTCTTAATATGTATAGAAGCTAAAGTATTATGTGAAGTGGAAGTGCTTCCTAATGATGGTTTGAATATGACCACAAACTAATAAAGTGGGTAGCAGGAGCCAAATTCTTTTCCCAATGGTTGTTTAAGGTTAGCCACCAACCAAATCATACTCATGAAACATCACATTGTATTTTTATATAGATATGAATCTAGCTCCAATCTCTAGTTCTCATTGTGGCTTAGGCTTGATTAATATATAATAGAGGCTAGTAGATGTCCATTAATTCCCCCTTTATTAGATACAAGCTTAGCATATGAGAAGTTATGCATTGCAAGATGTGTCAATACTCGAGAATGAATAATGACGTATGAAGGAGTAATCCATCTTCGGTGAATTTTTTCTCTTGTAGGAATATTATTTCTGTAACATATTTTTGAATGATTAGTATATTTTCAATAATTATCACAATGGTGAAGGTCAAAAAACTAATATTACATGTCCCCAACTTGATCACAATACTGGCATATGAAAATTTGATGTGGAAGTGGATTAAATGTGAAGCAGGTGAATATGAGTTGTCTTGATGGAATCCAACACTCTGTTGTGGTAAAAACACAACCCCCCATTTTTGACTTGCTCAACTCAAATAATGGGGACCCTTTCTATAAAAATTTTGGCTAAACACCTTTTTGGATTTTTATTTAGTTAATTGCCCTACGCTTTTGTTAATTTTATATTTTCTTTGGATTCTTGTTTTGATTGCTTTGTTAGAATCGATTTTCTATAAGCTTCACATTGACGCTTGTTTGGTCTCATTTGGTCAACTGGTTTGAAAATGGCACTCATTTGAAAATCTGATTATTTATGTGGCCTAGGTTAAAATTGCATAAAATGTACAATATTGCATTTTGTAAATAAATTAGTTCAATAACGCATTCATTCTAAAAATTAATTTATAGCGAGTTCTTTTTACTAACATTTTTCCGTTTTTAGTTATGCAGCCAAATAATTAAGCATCGGGACTTAAGAAATTCACTCCAATTTCCAAATCAAATCTTAATCTCGAAAAACCAAACATTCAAGTGGCTGTAGTTTATCTTTATTATTTTTCATTTATTTTCTAAGTGGCTGTAGTTTTATTTTTAGCTGTAGTTTAAAAAAAACTTAAATTCATAAAAATAAAACCAAAATAAAAATTGATTTTTAATATTAAATATTAAATTAATTAAATTAATTATTATTTAATATAATTAATTAAATTAAATTAATATTTAATATATAAAAATTATATTGCATCGGGACTTTTCAATCGCATCGGAGCTTTTTTCATTAAACAAGTTTTAAGAACCCCGATGGCCCGATGCGATATCGCATCGGGACTTTTGCATTAACACATTTTTAAAAACCTCATTACCCATCCCGATGCGAAGTGCCGATAAGCGAAAATACCAAGTGCCGATAAGCGAAAAGGAATACAAACAAAGTTTTAAATAGTTTTGTTCAACGACTAGTTCCTTTCACTCATACGTATGGTGATATGTTAGTTTTAATGTTTTTATATATTATGAGTGGAGTAAGTAAGGAGTATGAGTGGAGTAAGTAAGGAATAGGGTAGGTTAATATATATTAAATATTAGTTTATATATTAACATGTAATATGTAATATATTATATTAATTAAATTAATTAATAATATTTAATATTTAATTAGTTTAATTAAAATTTAAATATCATTTAGATTAATATTGATTAGTTTTTTATTAGAATAGATTTGTTTATAAATCGCTAATTAGATATCAGTTAGTTAGATTAATAAATAGTTCATTAATAATTAGTTTAATTCATAAATTAACAATTAATTAGAATTCTAATTTAGGATTTAATTTTTAATGAGAATTTTGACTTTCTTTTAGCCCAGCAACAAAATTTCCAGATTCATGCCAGATTTGACTCCTCAACTTTGGAAGCTCATAGATTAAGTTATACTTGGCCAAATGAGGCTCAGGACGGCTCATTGGAAAGAGAAAATCAAGGAGAATATTTATGAGGAGATTTCATTAACAGATTTGATCATTTATTGGGCCAAAAATCAGGCAGAAGATCAGGCTCCGAATTTTGAAAACAAAATCAATTTTCTGAGTTATTTTCGTCAATTTCATTTGTCCAAAGCCTCTTCTAATTGCAGATCCATTGGTCAATGATATCCTTTTCCAATCAAATCATTCCAAGCATCAATACAGAGCTTATATTTTATTTTCAATTATTTATTTAAAATAGAATTTGATTGGGTTTGATTTAATTGCCAGAAATGATATTTTGATTGCATTTTAATTTATTTTGATTTCTTTTGCAGGAAAACAGTGGAAAAGATATGGAGAAAAAGAATTCAAGCAATGAGAATGCTCCAGCAATTGAAGATCAGAATTAGGAGCAAGTAAAATTATATTTGGCAGATTTCTCTTCAACAAACTCTCCTCTCCAAAATTCCTTCACAAATATTATAAATAACAGATTGCAGAATGTAAAAGGTGCTGCTCTCCTCTGCAATGCTAGACTTCTAAAAGCACTATTGTAATAGGAATTTAGAGTTGTAGGATAGAGGAGAGAAAATCTCAGATCTGGGGATTATTGAGGATTTTTCCTTTGTATCTTGGATTATGTATGAGGGGCAGAGTTTGCACTATTGTGGCTCTAGTTTTAAAGGCAGAAGTTCAAGCAATGTAAAGGACTGTTGGAGACCAAGATCAGAGAAATGGATGCAATAAATTGGTATTTTTAATACTATTTTTTTTTTTCTCGGTAAGACTAATCTAAGTACCCACGGGGGATTTGAACTAGTGACCTATCGCAAGGAGTGCCTTAACAGAACACCCATCCACCGTCAATCCAAAGCCCCGTGGGCGGTATTTTTAATACTATTATTTCAAATATCAGTTTCATTTTTATGGTAACAGGAATGTGTCATTTTATTCATGTTTGTGCACTATTGTCAATATGGGTAGTTTGTCTCAATGTTGTTATCATGTATCTTTGTTCTTATGGATTAATTTCTGATTTCTGAGTAACTATTTACTCAGAAATTTGCCTTATTAAAACTGATTTATTGAGTGGTAATATGTTGTGAACTATTTCCACATATTATTGTTTAGTTATTGGATTTGTTGATTTGATAATCAATATCATTTATGTGAACTACTTCCTGAGTGTTGTTGGTTTATTATTTCAGTTAAAAGGTCTCAATAGGATGTGTTTTGATATCCATAATACCAGTTAATTGAACTACTTCATTAACTTGATATTCATTATAAATAAGACATATCTAAATCTCAATACTTTAATTATCTTGCTCTTAGTTGGGTTAGATCTATATCTGCCTAATTAAGATAGGATTTAGATTAGTTTCTTTTGCTTGCATCATAGAATAAGCTTGCATTTAGAGTAAATTCTACATTCTTTTAAGTCCTCTCCTCAAAGAGGAAAAATTTTAGTTGTGGCTTGGCTGAACCCAAATCAGCTTAAGGGTCATTCTCTTGCCTGATCAGCAAGAAGAAGTGGTCTGATGTCCCTGTCTATTGGTAGTTAAAGATACATTATAAACCAATAGCAATAGGGAGAAGGTAACTATACCTAGTTGAACAGTCGGAGCCACCACACCAAACGGAAATGGAGCTGCTTTAAGGTCTGGACCGGGTGGTTATCCCCCAATTTTGTTGCAGCGATTTTCGAGGCATCAACATTTTTGGCGCTAGAAGGAGGGCCTGAGAAATTTGTCTATTGAAGTCTTTTCAATTTTAACATTTTGTTTATGGCTCCTCTTAAACCTCCAATATGGAGTTGTATCCATGGACGTGCATCCTCCAATACTCCACCCGAAGTGGTAAGACTCTTGTCTCGGGAAAAGTTTAATGGTAAGAGAAATTCTTCTGCTTTTAATCATGTCTTTCAATTTATTCAAAATGTTTCAAATTACGATTTTCAAGGAATTGATGAAGGCATTTTATGCAGAATTTTTACTCTCACATTTGTGGCAAAAGCCAAAAACTGGTGCAAAACTCTTCCAGTTGCCTCAATCCACAGCTGGGATCAATTTGTTACAATTTTCATTTGTAAATTTGACGGCTACGATTATGAACAGGTATGTGAAGAAATTGAATATCTACGAAGGTTTAAAAATGAGTCTGTTAATGATTTTCATATGCGATTTCATTTGAATTGCTTAAGATTTAAAGACGAAGATAAGCCTACGGAAGAAGAGTCATTAGATTGGTTTGAATATATTTTTTCTCTTCCAACTATTCCCAATCCATATGAAATTAATTCGAGCTTTGTTCCATCCCCTTCTAACATAAATGAGAATTCCAATATGGATGTGCAAATCAATTGTGATGAAGTGGTTTCACAAAGCTTGGAAAATATTTCCATTCAAATGCAAGAAGACAACAATAGCAATTTTGGGGAAAAAGCCGCCTTGAAATCTGAAAGCTACTTTGAAGTAAATTCGGAAAATCAAATCGCAAATCAGCAAGTACAAGCAGCAATCAAAGTAAATAAAATGCAAACTGCTGTACAAATTTCTGAATTTCTCCATGATGAGCAAATGCCAAAATCAGAGCAGCAAAGCAGCCTTCTTCAAGAAAGCATGAGTATGCAAAGGAATGATCTTCAATCCGAAATTTACAATGAGCATAATGCACAAGAGCTCTCAAACAGAGACAGTTTTAAATGCATTGTTTCAGGTTCACATTTTTCCCTCTATCCTGATATTTTTAATGATAGTAATTTTTCCCCTCTTGGTATCAATGATATTTCATAAATTAAAGAGCATGATTTAAATGAATTACCATTAAATTTTTATCAAGATAAAGAAATAATAATCGATCATTCTTTTGCCATTAATGAACATGAAATTTTTATTCCTCCTTGTTTGGATATATTGTATGAGATTGAAGGGAATTCTAGAGAGTCTTGTGAGGTCATTTATGATGATTACTCTGATATTGAAGATGTTGATTTCAATTTTTCTCAAGAGAATCCTCATGATAAAATTCAAATAACATCTGAGAATGAGGAACGCTTCAATTTAGAAATTATCCCAACTAATTCTCATTTTAGAGCAGCAAATTATCTTCATGATTTCACCATTCAAGAAATCATTCCAATTTATGATTCATATAATGATCAAACTCCCATTCCTATTCATAATCATAATTCGTTTTATATTTCACAAGTTGGAATTCAAAATTATTCAAATTCCATAATTCTGGCCATTCCTTGTGAAAATGAAATCATTTCAAAACGATCCCAAATGTGCTGTAACATTAGTTGTACAAATAGTGATTTCATTTTAGTTTTTCTTTCACAGCTATTTTGTTTAAACTTAGATTTATTTTCTGATTTTATTTTGCAAAATTTTCACACTTTTCGCTGGCATATTGAACACCTTACTATCAAACACTCAATTGATGCATTGCCCGATTGGGAAATTGAAGTTTCATATTATAATCATCAGCATCGAAAGATATTAATATTCCAATTTATATCAATGCTAATGTTTCATCAAAAGCTTCTATCTTTTCAAAGGCAATGTCAACAAGAGAATGTATTTTTGCAATCTGGCCAGCAATTCAATTCAATTAATAAATTGCCATTTTATTTGAAAGGCTTCCATCCATTTTTCATTGACTCATTTGAAAATTGTTTGGAAATTTTTCCTTCAAGGAAAATTGTCAATGATTTAACATTTGTACATAACACTAACAAAATTTTTCACGTCAAAAAATCTAAAAGCTCATCTTCACAATCTGGCCTGTTATCTCTTCCTTTGAACATTTCTCAATCCTTAATAGAAATCCATCCAGATTTTTATGATCCAATAGGTAGTCAATTGGAAAGGAAATTTCAGGAGAGAGAGATTTTAATTAAGTTCCTAACAATAACTGTACATTCTGATTTCATATCTATTTTCCTTAGTTTAGTCAAATTTGTATTTTTATTACTAACATTTGAACTGTACATAAACACAGGAATAAAAATGAGAAAATGGCTACACTGGAAATATGACTATACCTAGTCATTCTCACGCATATGGTTGGAATAGGAGTAGAATTAATTTAGTTAGTTTACTTTATGTAGTTAATTTATTTGCAATAGTTCTGCAGATTAAAAAATAAAACAAAGCAATCAGCCATTCTCATACATGTTCAGTAAAAACATTTTTCCCTATCAGAAAATTTTAATTCTTGCTTTCTTTTAAATTTCTTACAGCAATACCTCTACTTTGCCTATTTTGAATAATGTCTTGATTAAATTCAATTAAAGTTGCACTTGGTATCGATTGCCTCAAAGCCACTTTTCTTCATTTCGGGATTTCCTTTTAAGATTTTCTCTTGAAATTTATATGGTAAGGATTTGAGGATTAAAAAGCTTCATGACTCCATTATCCCATGAAATATATGACTGTCTATGTTAAGCTTGATTCTAATTCCATCATTATTAGTCAGTCCAACCTTTCACGGTAATCATATGAAGTTCATATTATCTTCCTCGGAATTTGCTAGAAGCTGATCTTAAGGATGTCCATTTTGCCAAGTGCACACATTCAAATCTGTTTTGATATTTTTCTACAATTAGTGGCTTAATCTCATTCTAATCTTTAGTTTATTATCTGATGCTGTAAAATGCATCATCTTTATTTACTAAAGGCATTATTAAACATTCACTATAACAATACAGATTTTTCTCAAGTTATTCAAATAAGCAGAGGTAATAAATTGTTGTAGCACTTAAAAAGGGAAACATAGTTTCATATTTATTTCTGATAAATTTTATATTCCCTGGACATGAATAAACAGATTTTATTTAGGCTGATTGTACACTTATATTTAGAATAAATGATGAGATGATTTTGAACAAAGTCAAAATTTTGATAAATCGAAGGAAGAATTTGAAGATTCATAAGGTAAAATTTACAAACAAATTCCTTTCAGGTACGCATTTACAAGTTTATTCTCATCTATTATTAGTTCATATTTTCCTTAGTTTATTTTTGATTTTTGTTTTGTTTTATTTGCAGTTTTTCATTTGTTTTCAAAACTTGAAGTAAGCAGCAAACCCAATTCAAATTTGCAATAGGCTCAGGGAAATTTTATTTGTGATGCATTAGAATTTAAGCATTTTTAATTTTGCTTTTATTCACTTAGAAAATCCAATTGAAATTTCAAGGAATATCATAAGACCATTTGCATCAAAAGATTTCATCAGAAGTAATTTTTAACATTTCGCATACCTCCGATGTATTATCTTACTCATATGCCATATCGCATTTCGCATATCTGAGCTTTGCAGTTGACATATACTTCCATTATCGTGAATCGCCGATCTCTGATAATCGACTTTACCGATATTGCGATAAACACATAATTCTGGACCTGATATGAAATTCAAATCAAAGTCATAAAATTATCGCGTCCGTTTAATCGCAATAATGGTAAGAGAATAAATTTTAAAGGGCCGATGTCTCGGATTCGATATGTTATCAAATTTTCATCATAAAGTTATCGGGTCCACTTTTCATCGCATGTCAGCGTATCGAGAATGGTTACATTATGTGCTCAAGATTGCCGATTGCCGATCGCCGATTAGCTACGACATTCATCGCACATCGGCATCGCAGGAATCATATTGTGTGACATCGGGTGCTTAAGATTGCCGATCGCCGATTAGTTATGTCATCCATCGCATCGCCGATATCGCAATCGCTTCCTTGCATTTTTATTTATGGCCATATCATTATTCTGAATCTGCGATGCGCGATGTCCAAAGTACAAATCGCAAGATACGGTGTGTGATGTGCAATTTGTGACATAACTATCCCCGATCCCTGATTTAATATTTCTTTAATGATGCGATCACTCTATCTTATAGCACAGCTTCTCATCGCATATTTTCATATCGGCGATTCGCCATTGCAACCTTTGATGCAAGAACTTCCAATGCATGCCTCTAAGCCGTTAACATTTAATCAATATATGGCATAGCAATAAAATTGAAGTCTTGCAATTTAAACTTAAAGCATGATGAAGAAACATGTTGTGTGGATCATCCGATGAGGCGATGTGTTAAAGCGAGCTTGGGAAACCACTATGGTAAAAAGGCAATTGATGACAAATTTGCAGCATACAAAAATCATTTCAATTTCTCATACATTTTAGTTTTAAATATATAATTCCATAATTAAAAATGGAATTCAAGACCTCTCTATCTTCATATTTAAATTTTATTATCGTAGATTTGGTCTTGATTCTGGACAATTTATAAAATCATGGAGTTTATATAAAACTAATAATATTTTGAGAAACAGTCATTACTGCAAATTCTCATTTTCATTTCTGATGCATTTCTTTTAATTTCAATTCCCTTGAGCACTAAGCATTCCATTTTTTACTGCTTGCTTTAGTTTAAATAAAATAAATAATGATTTTGGGGTTATATGATTTTGGTTAGTTTGACTTCTTCATGTTTTTAATATTAATTAAAATAAGAAGTCAGTAACTTTGGAGAAACTGATACCTTTCAGGTAAGATCAAAAGCAATGATCCAATGGTAAGATTCATGTACCCACTTTCATTAATTTCCATTTCATCACTCTAGTTTCATTTTTTGTTTTTTAAATTATGCTGATATAAAACTCTGTTTTGCAGCTCTTCACAAAATTTTTCAATCTTCTGCCGAATCATATTTTCAAAGTCCATACTCTTCTCCTAGCTTTATTTCAATAAGCAGCGATAATCTTCATCGAAACAGCTACACCAGGAAGTTTCTGAACCTTTAATCTGTTTCTTTAAGCATTCCTTTTCTTTTAGAAAATGATTAAGATGATGCTTGGGAACAAGAAGACTCATATCAAACAGAAATTATTCATTGTGGCTGAATTTTACGATCACTGTTATCTAAAAGCCTAAAGCATTCACAACTCTGCAAGGTATGTTTTTCTAAATCTCAACATAAGAAGGAATGATTACATGCTTATTTTCTTTTTCTTCATATTGTTGGAGACATTGGTATAAACATTCTTGTTTGAGTTTATCTTGCGAGACTTGGATTTTCCTTTCCATTTTTAGAGATTTCTTTGTTTTTATTTTTGTTTGCTGATTTCTTTTCTCATTTTAGCATAAGACTGCTTTTCTTTCGGATTTCAACTCTGATTTTGGGCACTTTGCCATTATTTATATGGAAAGCCTATTTGTTACCTAACAATGGTCAGGATACGTGGAGAAAAATTGTTAATAGTCACCTATTAGCTTTTTTCTTAAATCTCTTAATGAAGTTTGATTTTCTTATTATAGAGGTAGACATACTTAAGGAAGAGATTATCAATCAAGAGAAGTTGGCAAAGTATCATAAAATCTGAAAAATTTCCTTTTTCATCAAATTGTAATAATTTTGAGATTTCAGAATTCTATTATCAGTCAAGAAAAGTTATTTATAACCAAGTAAAGACACTTTACAGCAAAGCACCTTTAACTCTGAAATTGTCATTCTTAACTCTTAAGGAGTCAATGATTCTCCTTGTCCCAAAGAGTCTTATTTTTCTAGAGTATAATCCAGAAATATATTTAAACTTAAAAGATAAGAGGTCTCATCGTGAGCCTGCTTACCATGATCATAGGGGAAAAATAGGTTGACATTACCAACACTGCTAAACAAACCAGGGTAATGGCTTATGATTGCAAACAATTATAAGACAAGGGGTCTCATCAAGAGCCAGCTTGTTCAGTCCAATTTTAACCAATGAATGGCATTGTCAACTATCTGGCCACCAAACCAGGACAATGGCTTTTAAGAGAAATAAAAATAAAAATTCAAAGAAAATAAACATATGTAAATGGATTTATCTCTAGATCAATAATTCTTAAATAGATGGGATTCTGAATCAATTATGATTAAAAGGTAACCCTGCCGAGATTATAGATGTTTGCTGGCAGCAGTGGCTCTACCTATGACAAAGGAGTATATTTTAAAAGCTAAGCTGTAAAGTGACCCCTGCTTTATCTCTACAAGTAATTAAGGACTGATGTAGAGTTTTAAAATATTTTAATGTATGAGGAATTTTAAGAAAATTTACGATTAGATGATTCTTGCTTTTATTCAGACTAATGAACTTAGTCAAGCATTCCAAGCATAATTTTCTCTTCTTTAATTATTTTTACTTTAATTTTAGGAAAATCTCATTAAACATAGATAACTGGTTCTTCTCCCGCGTGTCGCCATTGTTGTGGTAAAAACACAACCCCCCATTTTTTACTTGCTCAACTCAAATAATGGGGACCCTTTCTATAAAAATGTTGGCTAAACACCTTTTTGGATTTTTATTTAGTTAATTGCCCTACGCTTTTGTTAATTTTATATTTTCTTTGGATTCTTGTTTTGATTGCTTTGTTAGAATCGATTTTCTATAAGCTTCACATTGACGCTTGTTTGGTCTCATTTGGTCAACTGGTTTGAAAATGGCACTCATTTGAAAATCTGATTATTTATGTGGCCTGGGTTAAAATTGCATAAAATGTACAATATTGCATTTTGTAAATAAATTAGTTCAATAACGCATTCATTCTAAATATTAATTTATAGCGAGTTCTTTTTACTAACATTTTTCCGTTTTTAGTTATGCAGCCAAATAATTAAGCATCGGGACTTAAGAAATTCACTCCAATTTCCAAATCAAATCTTAATCTCGAAAAACCAAACATTCAAGTGGCTGTAGTTTATTTTTATTATTTTTCATTTATTTTCTAAGTGGCTGTAGTTTTATTTTTAGCTATAGTTTAAAAACTTAAATTCATAAAAATAAAACCAAAATAAAAATTGATTTTTAATATTAAATATTAAATTAATTAAATTAATTATTATTTAATATAATTAATTAAATTAAATTAATATTTAATATATAAAAATTATATCGCATCGGGACTTTTCAATCGCATCGGAGCTTTTTTCATTAAACAAGTTTTAAGAACCCCGATGGCCCGATGCGATATTGCATCGGGACTTTTGCATTAACACATTTTTAAAAACCTCATTACCCATCCCGATGCGAAGTGCCGATAAGCGAAAATCCCTAGTGCCGATAAGCGAAAAGGAATACAAACAAAGTTTTAAATAGTTTGGTTCAACGACTAGTTCCTTTCACTCATACGTATGGTGATATGTTAGTTTTAATGTTTTTATATATTATGAGTGGAGTAAGTAAGGAGTATGAGTGGAGTAAGTAAGGAATAGGGTAGGCTAATATATATTAAATATTAGTTTATATATTAACATGTAATATGTAATATATTATATTAATTAAATTAATTAATAATATTTAATATTTAATTAGTTTAATTAAAATTTAAATATCATTTAGATTAATATTGATTAGTTTTTTATTAGAATAGATTTGTTTATAAATCGCTAATTAGATATCAGTTAGTTAGATTAATAAATAGTTCATTAATAATTAGTTTAATTCATAAATTAACAATTAATTAGAATTCTAATTTAGGATTTAATTTTTAATGAGAATTTTGACTTTTTTGTAGCCCAGCAACAGAATTTTCAGATTCATGCCAGATTTGACTCCTCAACTTTGGAAGCTTATAGATTAAGTTATACTTGGCCAAATGAGGCCCAGGATGGCTCATTGGAAAGAGAAAATCAAGGAGAATATTTCTGAGGAGATTTCATTAACAGATTTGATCATTTATTGGGCCAAAAATCAGGCAGAAGATCACGCTCCGAATTTTGAAAACAAAATCAATTTTCTGAGTTATTTTCGTCAATTTCATTCGTCCAAAGCGTATTCTAATTGCAGATCCATTGGTCAATGATATCCTTTGCCAATCAAATCATTCCAAGCATCAATACAGAGCTTATATTTTATTTTCAATTATTTATTTAAAATAGAATTTGATTGGGTTTGATTTAATTGCCAGAAATGATATTTTGATTGCATTTTAATTTATTTTGATTTATTTTGCAGGAAAACAGTGAAAAAGATATGGAGAAAAGGATTTCAAGCAATGAGAATGCTCTAGCAATTGAAGATCAGAATTAGGAGCAAGTAAAATTATATTTGGCAGATTTCTCTTCAACAAACTCTCCTCTCCAAAATTCCTTCACAAATATTATAAATAACAGATTGCAGAATGTAAAAGGAGTTGTTCTCCTCTGCAATGCTAGACTTCTAAAAGCACTATTGTAATAGGAATTTAGAGTTGTAGGAGAGAGGAGAGAAAATCTTAGATCTGGGGATTATTGAGGATTTTTCCTTTGTATCTTGGATTATGTATGAGGGGCAGAGTTTGCACTATTGTGGCTCTAGTTTTAAAGGCAGAAGTTCAAGCAATGTAAAGGACTGTTGAAGACCAAGATCAGAGAAATGGATGCAATAAATTGGTATTTTTAATACTATTATTTCAAATATCAGTTTCATTTTTATGGTAACAGGAATGTGTCATTTTATTCATGTTTGTGCACTATTGTCAATATGGGTAGTTTGTCTCAATGTTGTTATCATGTATCTCTGTTCTTATGGATTAATTTCTGATTTCTGAGTAACTATTTACTCAGAAATCTACCTTATTAAAACTGATTTATTGAGTGGTAATATGTTGTGAACTATTTCCACATATTATTGTTTAGTTATTGGACTTGCTGATTTGATAATCAATATCATTTATGTGAACTACTTCCTGAGTGTTGTTGGTTTATTATTTCAGTTAAAAGGTCTCAATAGGATGTGTTTTGATATCCATAATACCAGTTAATTGAACTACTTCATTAACTTGATATTCATTATAAACAAGACATATCTAAATCTCAATACTTTAATTATCTTGCTCTTAGTTGGGTTAGATCTATATCTGCCTAATTAAGATAGGATTTAGATTAGTTTCTTTTGCTTGCATCATAGAATAAGCTTGCATTTAGAGTAAATTCTACATTCTTTTAAGTCCTCTCCTCAAAGAGGCAAAATTTTAGTTGTGGCTTGGCTGAACCCAAATCAGCTTAAGGGTCATTCTCTTGCCTGATCAGCAAGAAGAAGTGATCTGATGTCCCTGTCTATTGGTAGTTAAAGATACATTATAAACCAATAGCAATAGGGAGAAGGTAACTGGACCTAGTTGAACAGTCGGAGCCACCACACCAAACGGAAAAGGAGCTGCTTTAAGGTCCGAACCGGGTGGTTATCCCCCAATGTTGTTGCAGCGATTTTCGAGGCATCAACACACTCTAAAACTATATTGATTTAAAGTAATCTAGAATGTGAAATGTCTCATCATTGTCATATCCAAGACTACTTCTATTCTTGTTTCTGATAAGATCTTCCCAAGGTTTTATAATGGCCTTAGTAATTATAAGATGAGCCCGTGCATCTTCATGTAAATCTTCTCCTCAAATGGCCTCACTCATCTGATGAGGTGTTGGATGTTGATGAGAGTCTTTCTCTAACTTAGAAAGAGAATTGTTGTGAACAAGAGCAAGTTCGAAATGATGACTCTTATGTTCCAGTTCATCTAGTTGAAGCTAATATTTTAGATGTTGAAACTCAATCTTGTCATGTGCATCTTGTAAACAAAATTGAATATTTGTGAGAATGGTTTTGTTGTTTTTTATCTTATCATGAAAAGTATAGTGTATCAATGTATTTAGCAACTTTACTACCTTATTAAATCTTGTTATTTTGTCAACAACTCAATACAAACAAAAGAATGGATGTAGTCAATTATTTGACTCCTTTGCTTTCCAAATACTGAAAGTACAATATTCATAATGTTGAAGGTGAAAAACTAATGACAAAAAGTAACAATATTGCAATATGATGTGCCAATATTAAGCAAAGAAACATCAAATCTACATTCCCTAACAGTAAAATATACTAGGGTAGCACCACTTTTGTTAATAGCGTGGATGAGAAAATAGAGGTTGTCAACCTCAACCGAAAATGTATTGATCAAAAGTATGTGATCATATAATGTGACAATAACAAATACAAAACATGTACCGACAATAAAAAAGATCTTTGAATGAAACTAAGACTATTTTTTTGCATAAAACTCGTTATTCTCCAATGATACTTTTGATACCTGATAGAAAGGAATGCCAACCATTTTCTAGGTGGCAAGAATCAAAGAATGCCAATGGTATTTTGGTGATCACTTGATGCAAAGAGGAAATGAAATTGTTTTACAAACAACATATGCTAGTAAATTTTGTATAACAAATTGACTCTATTGAATATCAATGTCTGTGCAACATCTAGCACTTACAATCAATATTTGGTTGGAAAATTTATGTAGTCAAGGAAAATAAGAAAAATATAATATTCAATTAAATCATTGTTTTGCTATGGAGAATTGCTTATCTGGTACTATAAATTCAAAGTTTCCCATACCAGCAATAATTAAAATACTCTTGAACCTCCTATGTTTTAATTCTATTTCACTATGATATATTCGTTCCACTTAATGGGTCAATTTCAAGACATAAACAATAATGCCAATAATTCTATGCTTGTGATAATGAGATTTAAAAAAATTGAAGAGCTTGGGATGGTTACCGACTATCAATACATGATAGGCCAATACCTTTGGTAAGACTAAGTATGCCCCCAAATATTCTCCATCGAAAAGAAGAATTACAAATCCATTATACCATACCAGTTATATAGATCAACCTAAATTTGAATCAAATTGAACAAGTAGGCATTTCCAAGACATGAAAGGGAAATACCATGGCTATAGAATGATAATCAACGTAACATATTTGGTCCCCGAGTCACTAGTATATTATGTTTCCTTCCCAATGGAGCCATGGTAGAAATGGATCTAACCTCTCGCTATATATGCATCAACTAAGATAAAATTACTATTGTATTTGCGTACACATTACTACATCATATATGCTCAACGTAATTCAAAATCTTTCCCTCAAATCACATGGCCAAACCAATTATTGGTAATTCAGAATTATATAGATTCCTGTTCTCTTCGACATCATGGTTGGTGTAATTTTAAAGACATGAATATAGCAAGAAATTTTCATGTGTATAGTTTCTCCATGGGCTTGGAGTGTCACTACTACATTTTTACAGGGCCAGAGAAATGGGATACCCTTGTGCAAGAAAATACCTAGGATCATTATTGTGCATGCGATATATGTGATCTCCTAACCTTTTGACCATAGATGGGACAAAAACATCAGAATTTAGAAATGGTCATTGGGCATTGATGGGAAAAAGCACTTGAGCAGAAGAACGGGTGCTGGAGCATATTGGGCATGCAAATCTAGAGGAATTATTGAGAATGTTTGAAGACTGTCAGGCACGATGCAAAAAAATACGTAGAATATTTGTAACACCAAAATCACAATAGAAATACTCGTTCTGCGCCAATGCAAACAGTGCAATGCTACCAATTCCAAAGTCAACACACCAAAAAAATCTCAATTAGAGATATATTCATGGTAGTTCCATTGATAAATTCATTCTTTTCTTTGTCAAGAACTCATATTTTACTAACAGTAGATTTCAAGGTCAAGCCTCTACGATGAGGAATTGAAGCTCACACATGTAGGGAATGGACCCTAAGATGATATAAAGGATGTATTAGTAATTGGGAATGAGGTAAGCTCAAAGTCGCAGAACCCCTAGGTGCAAAGGCATTACCTTTTTTTTAACACTATTATTCAGAATGTACACTAAGTAGAGAATAAATTCTTCGAACTTCTTAGGCTTCCAGATTTACCATTAAGATCATCTAGGTTGATTATACCACACACTTCTGGTTGAGAAAATTCCACACACCTATGGCTCACAAATCGATTTGATTTCTAAGAAGGCCATATAACAGTGGCTAAAATTTGAGTAGGGAAGGAATACACCTAGTCTTATACCATGGTGAATACACAGAAAAGCAAAAGATATATTTTCTAAATTATATCATGCATTATATTCACAAGATATACATATCAATATAATTTTATTGATCCTTGGTTTGCATCTTTCAAGAGGTCTCTTTGGCTTGGCATATCTATTGGAATTCATTTGAGGATTTTCACCTTCCTCTCAAGCATAATATAAGAATATTATGCTTCCAAGTGCCTCATATTCTTGTTTGAATGAGCTACCATTGAACTTACTATAATAAAATAAACTATTCTCCTTCAAAAAACCAAAAATCATGGATGTAGACATTATGATTTTTTTTTAGCAAACTAAGATAGTGGTGCACATAATAAAATACTACCTCCCAATGCATTCTGCACATATATATAGACATTACTAAACTGTTATGATACTACTACAAATTTTTATAGTTTTTTTATTTACATGGTAGTTTATATTTACATGGTACTTGATAAAGTAACAAATGCACAAATGATTTATTATTGTTTATTACGCACTTCCAAATCTATAAGAAAATTTAAAGTAGCAATAGCACCAGATGTCACAAAGGAAACATCGTAAGGCATAAATTCAAGAAGAATCTTGAGATATAAAAGATCACTAAATATAAAAATGAATAAACAAAATGTCATTCAAATATAGAATATAAAGAGAAATTACGTACATTATGCCAAATTTACAGATTCTATAACCTTCACAACATATATTACCTCTCAATATTTGTAGGTGTTAACATCGTACAAAAATTACCTCCATACGAATTATAAAACAATAAAAATAAACAATAGCGAGAGCATAACACATAAAACACATATACACAGAGTTTTTCCCCTGGATCCAAAAATCGGGACTACCAACTTGAGTTTTTCATTATGTTCCTTTCAATGTTACAATACATATATATACATGTTGAATCATCCAATACCATGTACCAAAAACCATCGCGCCCAAGACCTTTTCTGAAAACCATACATAAAGCCATAGGTAGGTCCGCCCACCTAATATAGGGTCCAAAAAAAAAATTCCTTGCGGCGCTACCCCACACCCTATGGGGGGGGGGGGCTAACCACCCCCCTCAAAGCCCCTGTGACCCCCCCTGTTGCGCAATCGGTGCAACGAATGGGGTGCTCCTCTGTTAGGCCCCTATAATACTAGTGTAACCCCTTATTGTTATTAGTACAACCCACTTATTATATTGATGTACCCTTGTAGTGCCCATATTGTTAGTATTGCGCCACATAGAAGCCCACTATTGTTATTATTGTGCCCTTACATTATTATTGTTATGTCGGCTCTGATTATGTTATGACCCCTTAGACTCCTATATATAGAAAGGAGGTCTTTTCATTTGTATCATCCAAGAATTGTTCATTTATGTAATGTAAAGGAGGTTGCCCCTCGAAGAGGCTGAATTCTAAGGCGTTGATCTATCTTTTCTATCTTTTCTTGAGCTGGTTTCATAACATTTGGTATCAGAGCTTTGGATTCTAGGGTTTCGCTGCTCCAAACAGGTCATCGTGGAATTTTCTCTATAACCTTTTTTCTGCAACGTTTCAGAAGTTGCAAAAAAAACCCATTTGATAATAAATCGCGCTGAACCTCGGGTCCGAATTTCAGAGCTTTTCTCGCTATATTCGCGGAGATATGATCTGAGGAAGTTGGTCTTTTTGCAGACTCCTGAATTACATTCCAAACAGGTGACCCGGGGAAAATCGTCATAACTTTCTCTCTGGGGATTGGATTCAAATTTCATAAGAAGTTATAGAAAGAGGACAGATTTTAGTTTCTTGTATGCATTTTTTAGATCCAAAGGTTGAAACAGTGACTCGTGGCACGTTGTACAAGTTCTCTCTACTAAACTAGTCTATAATCAAGTCACTGTGGGAGATTTCGCATAACTCTTCCTTGGAGAATCCAATTTGGATCAGACTTGTGGCATTGGAAAGAGGACACAGAGGGATACTATAGTTTGCGTTTTCATAACTTAAAGATCTGAAAGTACAGAGTTACTGTCATTTCAAGATCGAGCTCCTAAAATCAAGAAAAAGCAAGATGAGGAAGTTTGATGGCAAGGATCCGGTAAAGTGGATACTTCAGATGGAGCAATATTTTGATCTACATGGTGTACCAGTATTAAAAAAGGTATGTATTGCATCTTCATGTTTAGAACCGGATCAATTTTTATGGTATAAAGGGCTTTGTTCTTGTAAACAACTTGTTACGTGGTCAATTTTCACGGAGGAAATGATAGCACATTATGAGGATACAAAGAGCAACACCTTCTTTAGAGCAACACCACAACAATTGGAAAGACTAAAAGGGCTTTATGACATAGTGGAAAGAAAAATTATGGAAACGAGGAAGCATACCCCTCACAACTATAAAGATGGAAGTGTTGTTTCTCCAAGACTTCCACAACCTACAAGGGTTACACCACAACAATTGGAAGAAAAAAGAGAAAAAGGGCTTTGTTACAATTGTGATAGCAAATGCACTAAAGGTCATAAGTGTGTTGTGAAGACATTATTTTACATAGAATATGAAGAGGAGGAAGAAAAGGATCAAGAAACATCAAAAGAAGAGGATATACACCAGGACCCCACCCCAAAGAAAGAAGAAATGAATCAGACCATATCTTGTAAAGCATTGGCAAGAATTACCACTCCTCAAAATCTCAAGATAGAAGGACATATAAAGAAGAAAAAGGTGAAAGAAGTGAAAGATTACATCAAGAAAGAAGAAATGAATCCAACCATATTTTGTAATTCATTGGTCAAAATTACCACTCCTCAAACTATCAAGATAGAAGGACATATCAAAAAGAAAAATGTTCAAGAAGTGAATGATCACATCCAGCATCAAGAAATGAATCCGACCATATCTTGTAAAGGATTGAAAGAAATTACCACTCCTCAAACTCTAGAGATAGAAGGACATATCAAGAAGAAAAAGGTTCAAGCAGAGAAAGATCACATCGAGCATCAACAACAAGCTCTCCAACTTTTAAAGGATAGCGCCACTTCAGTTCAAAATCAAATGAAACAACAAGTAGATCAACATCGTAAAAAATGTTTTGATGTATGTGATTGGGTATTTTTACTGCTACATCTCAAGCAAGCTATTTATGAGAAGGAAATGTTGGCAATACTACGTGCACTTAAAAAATGGCAACCTTACCGAACGGGAAGACTCTTCAAGGATGAGGATGTGGAAGCATTGTTTTGTGCTATTTCTATTATCCAACCAGATTGGATAAACGAAGCAAGGGATGAAGGGAAGAAGGATGAAGAAGTATGGACACTTATTCAAAAGTTGCAAAATATCCCAATTCAAACAATATTTCCAGAAATTGAAGAGGAAGGAAAAATCATATTGGAACCTGGAGCAGTCACAGAAACAAGAACCCGACAGCTACGAAATTGATCAATTTCAGAGTATCTCATCAAGTGGAAGAACTTACTCGCTAAAGATTCGACATGGGAGGACAAGAATTTTATACAGAAGCATCAAGAACTACTCAAGCGTTGAGGATAACGCTTTTTGAAGGAGAGTGACATGTTAGGCCCCTATAATACTAGTGTAACCCCTTATTGTTATTAGTACAACCCACTTATTATATTGATGTACCCTTGTAGTGCCCATATTGTTAGTATTGCGCCACATAGAAGCCCACTATTGTTATTATTGTGCCCTTACATTATTATTGTTATGTCGGCTCTGATTATGTTATGACCCCTTAGACTCCTATATATAGAAAGGAGGTCTTTTCATTTGTATCATCCAAGAATTGTTCATTTATGTAATGTAAAGGAGGTTGCCCCTCGAAGAGGCTAAATTCTAAGGCGTTGATCTATCTTTTCTATCTTTTCTTGAGCTGGTTTCATAACATTTGGTATCAGAGCTTTGGATTCTAGGGTTTCGCTGCTCCAAACAGGTCATCGTGGAATTTTCTCTATAACCTTTTTTCTGCAACGTTTCAGAAGTTGCAAAAAAAACGCATTTGATAAGAAATAGCGCTGAACCTCGGGTCCGAATTTCAGAGCTTTTTGCGCTATATTCGCGGAGATATGATCTAAGGAAGTTGGTCTTTTTGCAGACTCCTGAATTACATTCCAAACAGGTGACCCGGGGAAAATCGTCATAACTTTCTCTCTGGGGATTGGATTCAAATTTCGTAAGAAGTTATAGAAAGAGGACGGAATTTAGTTTCTTGTATGCATTTTTTAGATCCAAAGGTTGAAACAGTGACTCGTGGCACGTTGTACAAGTTCTCTCTACTAAACTAGTCTATAATCAAGTCACTGTGGGAGATTTCGCATAACTCTTCGTTGGAGAATCCAATTTGGATCAGACTTGTGGCATTGGAAAGAGGACACAGAGGGATACTATAGTTTGCGTTTTCATAACTTAAAGATCTGAAAGTACAGAGTTACTGTCATTTCAAGATCGAGCTCCTAAAATCAAGAAAAAGCAAGATGAGGAAGTTTGATGGCAAGGATCCGGTAAAGTGGATACTTCAGATGGAGCAATATTTTGATCTACATGGTGTACCAGTATTAAAAAAGGTATGTATTGCATCTTCATATTTAGAACCGGATCAATTTTTATGGTATAAAGGGCTTTGTTCTTGTAAACAACTTGTTACGTGGTCAATTTTCACGGAGGAAATGATAGCACATTATGAGGATACAAAGAGCAACACCTTCTTTAGAGCAACACCACAACAATTGGAAAGACTAAAAGGGCTTTATGACATAGTGGAAAGAAAAATTATGGAAACCAGGAAGCATACCCCTCACAACTATAAAGATGGAAGTGTTGTTTCTCCGAGACTTCCACAACCTACAAGGGTTACACCACAACAATTGGAAGAAAAAAGAGAAAAAGGGCTTTGTTACAATTGTGATAGAAAATGCACTAAAGGTCATAAGTGTGTTGTGAAGACATTATTTTACATAGAATATGAAGAGGAGGAAGAAAAGGATCAAGAAACATAAAAAGAAGAGGATATACGCCAGGACCCCACCCCAAAGAAAGAAGAAATGAATCAGACCATATCTTGTAAAGCATTGGCAAGAATTACCACTCCTCAAACTCTCAAGATAGAAGGACATATAAAGAAGAAAAAGGTGAAAGAAGTGAAAGATTACATCGAGAAAGAAGAAATGAATCCAACCATATTTTGTAATTCATTGGTCAAAATTACCACTCCTCAAACTATCAAGATAGAAGGACATATCAAAAAGAAAAATGTTCAAGAAGTGAATGATCACATCCAACATCAAGAAATGAATCCGACCATATCTTGTAAAGGATTGAAAGAAATTACCACTCCTCAAACTCTAGAGATAGAAGGACATATCAAGAAGAAAAAGGTTCAAGCAGAGAAAGATCACATCGAGCATCAACAACAAGCTCTCCAACTTTTAAAGGATAGCGCCACTTCAGTTCAAAATCAAATGAAACAACAAGTAGATCAACATCGTAAAAAATGTTTTGATGTATGTGATTGGGTATTTTTACTGCTACATCTCAAGCAAGCTATTTATGAGAAGGAAATGTTGGCAATACTACGTGCACTTAAAAAATGGCAACCTTACCGAACGGGAAGACTCTTCAAGGATGAGGATGTGGAAGCATTGTTTTGTGCTATTTCTATTATCCAACCAGATTGGATAAACGAAGCAAGGGATGAAGGGAAGACGGACGAAGAAGTATGGACACTTATTCAAAAGTTGCAAAATATCCCAATTCAAACAATATTTCCAGAAATTGAAGAGGAAGGAAAAATCATATTGGAACCTGGAGCAGTCACAGAAACAAGAACCCGACAGCTACGAAATTGATCAATTTCAGAGTATCTCATCAAGTGGAAGAACTTACTCGCTAAATATTCGACATGGGAGGACAAGAATTTTATACAGAAGCATCAAGAACTACTCAAGCGTTGAGGACAACGCTTTTTGAAGGAGAGGGACATGTTAGGCCCCTATAATACTAGTGTAACCCCTTATTGTTATTAGTACAACCCACTTATTATATTGATGTACCCTTGTAGTGCCCATATTGTTAGTATTGTGCCACATAGAAGCCCACTATTGATATTATTGTGCCCTTACATTATTATTGTTATGTCGGCTCTGATTATGTTATGACCCCTTAGACTCCTATATATAGAAAGGAGGTCTTTTCATTTGTATCATCCAAAAATTGTTCATTTATGTAATGTAAAGGAGGTTGCCCCTCGAAGAGGCTGAATTCTAAGGCGTTGATCTATCTTTTCTATCTTTTCTTGAGCTGGTTTCATAACATTTGGTATCAGAGCTTTGGATTCTAGGGTTTCGCTGCTCCAAACAGGTCATCGTGGAATTTTCTCTATAACCTTTTTTCTGCAATGTTTCAGAGGTTTCAAAAAAAACCCATTTGATAAGAAATCGCGCTGAACCTCGGGTCCAAATTTCAGAGCTTTTCGCGCTATATTCGCGGAGATATGATCTGAGGAAGTTGGTCTTTTTGCAGACTCCTAAATTACATTCCAAACAGGTGACCCGGGGAAAATCGTCATAACTTTCTCTCTGGGGATTGGATTCAAATTTCGTCAGAAGTTATAGAAGGAGGACGGATTTTAGTTTCTTGTATGCATTTTTTAGATCCAAAGGTTGAAACAGTGACTCGTGGCACGTTGTACAAGTTCTCTCTACTAAACTAGTCTATAATCAAGTCACTGTGGGAGATTTCGCATAACTCTTCCTTGGAGAATCCAATTTGGATTAGACTTGTGGCATTGGAAAGAGGACACAGAGGGATACTATAGTTTGCATTTTCATAACTTAAAGATCTGAAAGTACAGAGTTACTGTCATTTCAAGATCGAGCTCCTAAAATCAAGAAAAAGCAAGATGAGGAAGTTTGATGGCAAGGATCCGGTAAAGTGGATACTTCAGATGGAGCAATATTTTGATCTACATGGTGTACCAGTATTAAAAAAGGTATGTATTGCATCTTCATATTTAGAACCGGATCAATTTTTATGGTATAAAGGGCTTTGTTCTTGTAAACAACTTGTTACGTGATCAATTTTCACGGAGGAAATGATAGCACATTATGAGGATACAAAGAGCAACACCTTCTTTAGAGCAACACCACAACAATTGGAAAGACTAAAAGGGCTTTATGACATAGTGGAAAGAAAAATTATGGAAACGAGGAAGCATACCCCTCACAACTATAAAGATGGAAGTGTTGTTCTCCGAGACTTCCACAACCTGCAAGGGTTACACCACAACAATTGGAAGAAAAAAGAGAAAAAGGGCTTTGTTACAATTGTGATAGCAAATGCACTAAAGGTCATAAGTGTGTTGTGAAGACATTATTTTACATAGAATATGAAGAGGAGGAAGAAAATGATCAAGAAACATCAAAAGAAGAGGATATACGCCAGGACCCCACCCCAAAGAAAGAAGAAATGAATCAGACCATATCTTGTAAAGCATTGGCAAGAATTACCACTCCTCAAACTCTCAAGATAGAAGGACATATCAAGAAGAAAAAGGTGAAAGAAGTGAAAGATTACATCGAGAAAGAAGAAATGAATCCAACCATATTTTGTAATTCATTGGTCAAAATTACCACTCTTCAAACTCTAGAGATAGAAGGACATATCAAGAAGAAAAAGGTTCAAGCAGAGAAAGATCACATCGAGCATCAACAACAAGCTCTCCAACTTTTAAAGGATAGCGCCACTTCAGTTCAAAATCAAATGAAACAACAAGTAGATCAACATCGTAAAAAATGTTTTGATGTATGTGATTGGGTATTTTTACTGCTACATCTCAAGCAAGCTATTTATGAGAAGGAAATGTTGGCAATACTACGTGCACTTAAAAAATGGAAACCTTACCGAACGGGAAGACTCTTCAAGGATGAGGATGTGGAAGCATTGTTTTGTGCTATTTCTATTATCCAACCAGATTGGATAAACGAAGCAAGGGATGAAGGGAAGAAGGACGAAGAAGTATGGACACTTATTCAAAAGTTGCAAAATATCCCAATTCAAACAATATTTCCAGAAATTGAAGAGGAAGGAAAAATCATATTGGAACCTGGAGCAGTCACTGAAACAAGAACCCGACAGCTACGAAATTGATCAATTTCAGATTATCTCATCTAGTAGAAGAACTTACTCGCTAAAGATTCGACATGGGAGGACAAGAATTTTATACAGAAGCATCAAGAACTAGTCAAGCGTTGAGGACAACGCTTTTTGAAGGAGAGGGACATGTTAGGCCCCTATAGTACTAGTGTAACCCTTTATTGTTATTAGTACAACCCACTTATTATATTGATGTACCCATGTAGTGCCCATATTGTTAGTATTGCGCCACATAGAAGCCCACTATTATTATTATTGTGCCCTTACATTATTATTGTTATGTCGGCTCTGATTATGTTATGACCCCTTAAACTCCTATATATAGAAAGGAGGTCTTTTCATTTGTATCATCAAAGAATTGTTCATTTATTTAATGTAAAGGAGGTTTCCCCCTCGAAGAGGCTGAATTCTAAGGCGTTGATCTATCTTTTCTATCTTTTCTTGAGTTGGTTTCATAACATCCTCCCCCACTCTAACCCCCTGGTTAACTAGGCAAGCCAGTCGTGGAAAGCATATAACACAACCCAACATTCTCCCACTTGTTGTTTTCTTTCCATGGGGGGCAACAAGAGAGCTTAGTCATTTATCCAACCCTACAAAAACCATTGTTTCTCTACACCAAGAGAACTTCTCAGAGCTCACAAATTTTGTCAATGCATCTGTAGTATTCTTCAGAGTGTCTACCTTTACCATCAACACCTTTTTGTCTTCTATCATATTGCTCACAAAGTGATACTGAACATTAATGTGATTTGTCTTTGAATGGAAAGCAGGGTTCTTTGTTAAGAAAATTGCACTTTGGCTATCACAATCTATCCTTATAGCTCCCTGTACTAACCCCATACTTGAACACAATCTCTCCAACTAAATTGCTTCCTTTCTTGCATGAGTGGCTGCCATGTATTCTGCCTCTGTAGTTGATAGTGCCACTACAAATTGTTTCTTACTCATCTAACTGACTGCACCTCCAAATAGGTTAAACACATACCCACTTATAGATATTCTCTTATCCAGATCTCCAGCCCAGTCTGCATCAACAAAGCCATGAATATCCAAAACTCTGTCCAATCCTGGTCTTCCTTGGTAGCACAAACCATAACCATTAGTGCCACATAAATACCTGAATACCCGCTTCACTACTGCCCAATGCTCCTTCCTTGGTTTTGACATAAACGTACTTAATACTCCCACTGCATGTGCAGTGTCTGGTCTAGTATAGACCATCACATTCATTAGGCTACCGACTGCACTTCCATATGGAACATGGGACATGTCCTCTTCCTCTTCTTCTGTCTTAGGGCACTGTTCAGTAGCTAACTTCACACCTAGAGGAATATGAACCTTCACTGGTTTACTATCCTGCATATTAAACCTTTGTAGTATTGTCTTGACATAGTTCCTCTGGTTTAACCAGAGCTTCCTCTTTGTCTGATCTCTTTTAATTTCCATGCCTAAAATATAATTTATAGCACCAAGATCTTTCATGTCTAATTTGGAGGAAAATTGGGTCTTCAAGTTCTTGATAATTTCTTTGTCATTTCCAACCAACAACATATAAATAACCTGATCACCAATTAATTTAAAATACACAAAGTGATCTACTTTTCTTCTTGTGAAGCCAAGTCCCTGTATAAATGTATCAAATTTCTGATACCACATCGTTGGTCACTTTTTTAACTTGCATACTAGTTATTTCTTACACTTCACCGCAAAGCCTTCAAATTGCTTCATGTATATCTTCTCTTCCAGACCCTCGTGAAGAAATGTTGTCTTCACATCCATCTATTCTACATCAAAATCAAAAGCAACAACAACAGATAAAAGTAATCTATTAGAAGCTACCTTGACAACATGAGAAAAAATATCACCAAAATCAATTCTGACACCTAGGAATAGCCTTTTTCTACCAACCGAGCTTTGTATTTCTCCACCTTTCCTTATGCATTTGTCTTCTTCTTTAACACCCATTTGTTGCCAATAGATTTTCTTCCAACCAACAACTCCACCAGATCCCAAGCCTCATTTTTATGCAAAGATGCCATTTCATCAACCATGGCCTCCTTCCAAATTTTTCCATCCTCTAAATCTATTGCTTCCTTCACATTTCTGGGATCATAATTAGTAATAGATAAAGAAAAATTTGAACAAAAAGTAGATGGAATATACCTTTCTGGCTGTCTTCTCTGTCAAAATGATCTTCTCACAACTGAAGTTTGTGGCTCTTCATCTTCTGATTCCTCTTCTGCTGTAGAGTTTTATTCTTCCTCCTTTAGCTCAAACTCTATATTTTTAGGTTTATATGGTTGGACTTCATATTTAATAAAATATTTCACCTCTTTGAACACCACATATTGGGTGTACACAACCTTCCTTATTATTGGGTTCCAAAGTTTATAACCCTTTAAACCATCCTTATACCTAATAAATATGCACTTTTTAGATTTACTATCCAACTTGGTTCTTTTCTCCTTTGGAATATGTACATATGCATCACATCCAAATACACTCAAATTTGAAAGAAAGGGTTTCTTACCAGTCCATCCCTCTTATGGAGTCTTATCCTCCAACGCTAATGAAGGTGATCAGTTGACCAAGTAACATGATGTCTCCACTGCCTCTACCCAAAATTCCTATCCTAACCCAGCACCACTGAGCATGCTTCTTGCCCTTTCCATCAAAGTATTGTTCATTATTTCTGGACCTCCATTTTTCTCAAGTGTGTATGGAGTAGTTTTATGTCGTGATATACCACACTTACAGAATTCTTCAAATTTCTTCTTGCAAAACTCTCCACCATTATCTGTCCTCAGCACCTTTATCTTCTTCTCTGTCTGGTTTTCCACCAGAGCCTCAAATTCTTTCAAACTGTCAAAGATTTCTAATTTCTTCTTAAGGAAATATATCCATCTATTCCTTTAGAAATCATCTATAAATGATACATAGTACACATACTTACATAGTGATGGAACCTTCACAGGTCCAAACACATCACTGTGCACAAGCTCTAATATTTGTTTCTCCCTCTTACCACCAGATGGGAATCTTACCCAATTCTGCTTCCCATATACACAATTTTTAGAGAAAACAAAATTCAAATAGCTATTGGTCATACCTTCGACCATACCTTTACCATGAAGTATTTTAAGGCCCTTCTCTCAAATATTTCCAAGCCTTTGATGGCATAGTATGGTCTTTTCTCCAAAGGCCACTAGATTTTCTACTCCACTTTCAGGAACCACATGACTATTGCACCCATCAACAACATTGCTACCTTGCAACTTGTACAAAGTTCCAATCTGAACTCCCCACATCAATACCAATGCTCCATGAACCATCTTGTAGGTATCCTTCTCGGATACTGTCTTTACACCTGCATCATCGAGCTTTCTTATAGAAATCATATTTCTGGCCAATTTAGGAATACGAAGAACACCTGGAAGTGTTCTAATTCTTCCACCTTGCAAATTTAACTTAAATTTTCTGTGACCAACAATTTTAGCCTTCCTATCATCTCCCAAGAATACATCACCACCATCATATTTCTCATACTCACAGAACCACTCTCTAGGAGGAGTGAAGTGAAAGGATGTACTTGATCAATCAATCGTGCATCATGATCTACATGTGTATATGAAGAAGCTAAGTACACATCCCCACCTTCATCTGAGGTGGTTTTCGCCTCTACAGAAGGAGCATCATCAGATCCATTTCCTTTGTCAGGAGTTTTAGATTTACAGTCCATTTTCTAGTGCCATTCCTTTTCGCATTTCCAGCACACCTTTACATGTTTTCCTATAGATCTAGATCTCCCTCTAGATTTAGTTCTCCCACTCGATGACTTAATTTTGTTTCTGTTATGGGACCTTCCTCGTATAGACAAGGAATCACCATTCTGGTTCTCCATATTTTTCCATCTCATCTCCTCCCTCAGTAAGGATGAGACTATTTCGTCAAACTACAAGGCAACGACATTGCTACCTATTGCAATAACCAGACTATCCCATGAATTTGGTAGAGAACACAACAAACTAATGCACTTATATTCATACAAAATTTTAATATCAACAGACAATAACTTACTTAACACAATATTAAATGTGTTAAGATGCTCCGTCACAGAGTCTCCATCTTTCATCCTCAGGTTATACAGATTTTTCCATAGGAACAATTTATTTACCAGAGAATTAGATTGGTACAAAGTCCCTAACTTGTCCCACAAAGCCTTCGTCGTAGCTTCCCCTGATACATTCAGCAATACTGAATCTGAGACACACAATCTTATTTTTCTCTTTGCCTTCTGATCCAACTTCTTCCATTTTTCATCGGACATTCCCGTTGGTTTAGTACTCGCATCTACTGCGATCCACTAATCTTTATCCACCAAAAGATCCTCCATTTTTAGTTTCCACAACTCAAAACTCTGACTATTAAATTTATCTATCTCTATCTTTCCACTGCTTGTCATATTCTTTCACCACCAAAATCGATCCCGTAAATCTCCCACTGAACAAGGTCTACCACAGGCCTGAGCGAAACCCCTGAGCAACAAAGGTATCCCCTTGAAGTCAAAATAGCTCTAATACCAAATGTAGGTTTTAACCTTGTACCGAAATTACCTACATAAGAATTCTAAAACACAAAAAATAAACAATATTGAGAGCATAACACATAAAACACATATACATAGAGATTTTCCCTTGGATCCCAAAACCGGGACTACCAGCTTGATTTTTTCCATTATGTTCATTTCAATGTTACAATGTATATATATACATCTCCAAGCATCCTATACCATGGACCAAAAACCATCGCGCCCAAAACCATGTGTGAAAACCATGCAGAAAACCATATCTAGGTCTGCCCACCTAACATAGGGTCCAAAAAAATAATTCCCAGGGGCGCTGCCCTGAACCCAGAGAGGGGGGCTAACCGCCCTGCTCAAACCCCCTATGATCCCCTCGTTGTGCAATCGGCTCAACAAATGGGGACTTCAACCCCCCTCTAACCCCTCGGTTAACTAGGGAAGCTAGTCGTGGAAAGAATATAACACAACCAAACAATATTCAAAGATGCTTTTTCAAGTTCCAATAGAAAATATTTGATTAAAAAGGTTCTCTTTCTCAATATTGAACTGTCGCACTTGATCAAAAGCTTATAGTATTTTACCTTTAAGGTTATTGGATTTTCCATTGTTTGTCCTTGCTTAACTTCTTTTGGGCATTTGCACAGGTTTGTGACAAATATGAAAGATTCTTTTTAACTTCAATATGGAAACAATGATACTAATGAATTTGTTGAAAAATACTTTAATCTCACTGAGAGATAAAAAAATAGTGTAATAAAAGTGAAGGATGAAGAGGCTGTTGTAATAATCATTTCTATATATACAATGAAATTAAAATACAAAAAAGCAATGTAAAGGAAAAAGTTGAAAAAGGAGAAAAAAAGGGTTTAGAAATTTACATATAAGTTAACTCTTTTTAAAACAAAGCCTATTTTGTAAAAAAAATTGAAAATCTTATTTAAAATCATTGTCGAAAAGATTTTGGCATCTTATTTAAAATCATTATAAAAAAAAAATTTGAAATTGGCCAAGGAAATCTATTCTATACAAATCAAAAGATCATTTATTCCAATTAATATGGGGAGAAATTTTGTTATGAATAAGGCAATTTTTTTAATGCAAATTTCAAAATGCTCGTGGCAAATGAAAGGAACATAATAGAAATTTTTGCTACTAGTTTTTCCTCTCGAATATAATTACTCAACTATTCTATTTTTCATATTTACGCATGAAGTTAACAAAAAGGTAGAGAATCATCTAGGGGTGCTCTCCTTTTTTCAGGAGATTTTTCTCTCAGGTTGAAACAAAAGTTAGATACCGATTTGAAATGACTCAATCAATCTAAGAAACAATTTTTTTTCGAGAGGATGGATAATCTATGGCATATTGTGGTTAACATTTTAATCTCATGCGTAATCAATTAATGTATGCCAAAGTTTGGAGCTCTACACTTTGGAAAATGTAATATTTGTGTTACACTATATCTAGTGAGCTTCCTAATTTTTTCAATTTCTCTGCTTTAAAACTATTGAATAGATACAGATTTATATTTGAAAAATTGAATAAAGGTCTATGGTTATTAATTTAACTGAAACAAAGGAATACACTATATATATTTGAATAAATTTATGTGAAATTGAGATTAATGTAAATAGACTACATAGTCAATGCTATTGTGTTTGTATAATAAATTACAGAACATAAGATGTGTACTAAAATCCTAAATAAATATCTCTAAATTAGTCCTTATAAAATTCAGACGTCATTGAAAAATACGACAGCATGAAATCCTTTTGCTGAATTTAACGCCCACAAAAAAGAAACAAAACAAGTTTTCCCGAGAGGATGAAATGTCCAACAAAATTACATTTCACTCACATAGAAAACTAATTAAAAAATATGAAATGTCTTCACAGTTCACTCAGACATTGTTATTCCTTTCTCCTTGAGTCTCTTGCAGAAGGAGGGGAATTGTATGTGGAGCTGGAAGGAAAAGTCACACCTCCAACCACTCAGTTCTTGGAAATAATAAGATATTTACACTAAGAATTGGCTAACATCAGAGTTGGTCATGAACGTTGGTTGAAGGAAAGAGAAGGAAATGAAAAATTGATAAAGGATTTGACCAAAAATCCAAGTCACAAACCTCTGGATACAAAGGAAGATGGGGATAAGGAAAATATCTTGGAGAGAAAATTTTGATCCATAGAAAAAAATATATGAGAGTGGAAATGAATCTAAAAAAATGTCTCGAAAACTACAAAGATCAAAAAAGGAAAAGAAAATGGAGCTACATGGAGAATTTAAAAAGGTAAAACCTTGTACTTTTGATGGTGAAAAAGAGGTGCATACAGAAGCTTGGCTATTTAACATTACCAAGTATTTTCAAGTTTATGATTACGACAATAATTAAAAATCCACACTAGAAATCTATCAATTGCAAGGGAAAGTTGCCTTACAGTGGGAGGAGGCTTAGAAGATAAAACATATTCATTGGAATAATTCTAGAAATAAGTTAAATCTAAGTACTGTACTTAAAGGTATTGTGATGATAGTGAAAAGGAGTTTCATGATCTAAGGATGGGACAATTCATAATGGATGAATTTTTTGCAAAATTCACAAATTTATTATGATATGTTCCTTACATTAAAGAAGAGAAAGAAAAAGTACAATTTTTTTTTAACTTCTTAGCATTTTATTACAAAGAAAGGATTGAATTTGAAAACCCTATGACGATGGATGAAGCAACAGTGTGTTGTCAATAATTTAAAAATAGAAGTGAAAGTTCAAAACGATGGCAGAATAAGGATAAAAACAAGTTTTGGGGGATAATAAAGAAACAAAAATCCTCTCTTTTGAAGAATTTTGGGAGAGATCATCAGTGAAAGAGGTTTAACCAAAACAATCAGCCATAATTTGCTCAATCACAAACTGGTTCAAAGCCAATGGAACTAAATAATAAAATAAAAGTGACTACAAAAGAGTGAGAAGATTTAAAGTATTGGGAATGTGGAGAACCCCATTTGTTAAGAAACTACCTACATTATATCAGATATGTACAAAATATACAATTTGTTCATGAATCCACCACAATCAATCATATTCCATAGAACATCCCCTGAATTAATGTTGCTCTAGAGGATAGGAAAATTGGGCACCAGTCTATGATGATATAAATTGAAGGTAAATTATTGAACCAAAATGTATCTATGTTAATTGATCCAAGAGCTAGTCTCAGGTATATTAGTCCCCAAGTGTTGGAAAAATGTAATATAAAAACTGAAAAATTTAATAAGGCATGGTTAGTACAGTTATCCACAGAAACAAAAAGGAGGGTAACCAGTTATGTAAAACATTCTCCTGTAAACATAAAAGGCTACAAAATTGAGGTAAGTATAAATGCACTTCCACTAGGCTCGTATGACTTGTTGATAGGCATGCTCTGGTTAGAGAAGAACAAAGTTGTAATAAATTGTATAAAGAAAAGTGTGACTTGTATTAAGGAGTAGGGAGTTGAAAGACTAATAGAAGGCATATCAAGACACATTTATGTTAGAAAAATTTCAACATTACAACTGAAAAAAGTGCATGAAAGGGATGTAAGCTCTTTATTGTCCAAGTTGAAGAAAATAACCAGAAAATAGAAAATAAAAAATTAGATGAATTACCTATAATCAGGGACTTTAAAGATGTATTTTAGGAAGAAAGTTGTATTCTAGGAAGAAATTCCAAGACTACCTCCCAAAACAGATATACATTTCTCCATTGACTTACTACCAGGAGCTACCCTAGTGTCTAAAGAACCTTATCAATTGAGTATTCCATAATTGCTAGAACTAAAAATGCAATTACTAGAATTACTTGATAAAGGTTATATCAGACCCAGTGTTTCACTATGGGGAGCCGCAGTGTTGTTTGTGAAAAATAAAAATGGTATGTTTAGAATATGCAAATATTACAAACAATTAAACAAATTGACTATCAAAAATAAATATTCATTGCCCCACATTGATGATTTGTTTGATCAAGTGAGAAGAACAATGGTTTTCTAAAAAATTGATTTGAGAACAAGATATCATCATTGATGAATACCTTCATAAAACATCTTTTAGAACTCTATATGAACACTATGAAATTTTAGTTTTACCCAGGGAAAATTCTAAGGGTTAATTTTCACGAGCGTGCTAATTTTCCATTATTTTTCCAAAAAAAAAGATATGCCAATTTCCATTTTTTCCTAAAAATGAGTTGCCAAATTTTACACTACAAAATTATTTTACCTTAATAATCATAAAAAATTGATATAGAGTAATATAAAATCATTTGAAATATAAATAGTTCTACAAAAATATCACCAAATATTTTACAATTTGCATATTAGGGACTAGTAACATTCACCATGGTTTCTAAATTTTATGATAATCTTTCGTCCTTAAAATTTTCCCTAGTTTTACCATTTCGTATTATGAATGCCCATGCAACGTTTATGTGTTTAATTAACAATGTTCTTAGGTAGTACCTAGATAAATTTATGTTGGTTTTCATAGATGACATTTTTGGTGTATTCCAAGAATCAGGAATAACATGAAGAATATTTGAGAATGGTGCTGCAAACTTTAAGAAAACATCAATTATATGCAAAAATTTAGTAAATGTTAGTTCTATAAAGATAAAATACAATATATGGGTCACACCATTTAAAAGGAAGGGCTATCTACTGATCCTGGGAAGGTTAAGGCCATTTAAAATTTGCCCATACCTAAGGATGTTTCAAATGTAGAAGCCTTCATGGGAATCACAGAACATTATAGAAGGTTCATTGAAGGCTTTTCAAAGATGTTCAATCCTATTATTTCCCTGCAAAAGAAGGGAGTAAAGTTTGAATGGACAACTAAGTGCCTAGAAAGCTTTGAAAAAAATAAACATCTGCTAACTGTAGGACCTATTTTAGACATTGCAAATCCTGAAAATGATTTTGTAGTGTGTACCAATGCATACCTTGAAGGGTTAGGAGGTTTCCTAATGCAACAAAACAATTTAGTAGCCTATGAGTGAAGAAAGTTGAATGTGCATGAAAGGAATTACATAATTTATGACTTAGAGATGGTGACTATTATTCATGCCCTAAAAATGTGGTGACACTATTTGTTGGGTAAAAAGTTCACACTTATCACATATCACATTACTCTAAATTATTTTTTTAGCTAACCTATTTTAAATTTTAGACAAGGTAGATGTATGGCCTTTATAATTGACTTTGAGTTTGAAATAAAACATATTAAAGGAAAGGAAAATAAAATAGTAGGTCCCTTAAGTAGAAATGTGAATTCACTAGTGGGAATTTATGTTAGTAGCACTAGAATATATTTTTTTATGAAAAAATAGAATCTCAACATAGAAAGATGAAGTGTATTTAAAATTTTGCAAAAATTTCAACAAATGCAAGGGCCTTGTTATGTAGAAAATTCAAATAAATTTCTGACATATATAAATATAATTTATGTTGTAGATGAACTTGCTTTAAAACAACTTACCTTAAATGAGTACCATGAGAAAACCTTTGCAAGACATCTAGGATACCAGAAAGTAATTTTTGCACTAAGAAAAAAGTTTTAGTGACATGGTATGAACAAAAAATGGTTGAATATTTGGCTAAGTGACTAGAGTGCCAACGGGTAAAGATAGAAGACCAACACTAAGCTGGCCTATTAACCCCATTAACCATTCAAGAATGGAAATGGGAAGTTATTTCTCTGGACTTGATTAGTGGGTTACCAATAACGAGAAGGAAACACAAATATATTATGGTTGTGGTACAGAAACTAAGTATAGAAACTCATTTCATAACTACTCAATATACTTTTGGAACAAACTAGATTGCAAATATTCTTACAAGGGAAATTTTTCAGTTGCATGGCATACCAAAAATGGTGATACCTAACAGAGATGCCAAATTCACTTCTTAATTTTGGAAAACACTATCTCTAAGAATGGACACACAAATTAATTTTATTACTCCCTACCACCTCGAAATTGGTAGACAAAAAAAAAAGGACAACCATAGCCTAGAGGATATGCTAAGGATATATGTAATGGACATACCTACTAAGTGGAAGATTTAGTACATTTAGTAGAATTTGCTTATAATAGTAGTTTCCATGCTTCTACAAAAGTGGGTCCTTTCGAAGGATTTTATGGAAGGGGATGCCATACTACCATAAGATGGATTCATCCAGAATATGGACAAGTATTAGGACCATATGTGTTGCTAGAAATCGAATAGGTAGTGAAGAAAGTTAGGAAGAATTTCAAGGCTTATTTAGATCGACAAAAAAGTTATGCAGATGAGAAGGCAACACACAAATAATTTAAAGTAGGAGAAATTATATATGAAAAAGTAAAACCATGAAAGAACACTCTAATATTAAGGATATATGCTAAATTAGCACCCATGTTTTTTTCCCCCTCTGAAATATTAGATAGAGTTGGGCTAGTAGATTATCAGCTAGCATTGCCCAACCATATCAAAGTACATAATTTTTTTCATGTCTCCTTACTGAAGAAATATATTCATGATGATTCTCATGTAGTTGATTAGAATGGGGTATAGGTGGAATCAGGAGGAAATTTCTAGGTAGAACCACTTCAAATATTAGATCAAAGAGAAATCATGCTTTAGAATCAAGTCATCACCTTGGTTAAAGTGCAATGGAATCACTTTACCACAAAGGAGGCTACCTTGTAGAAGGAAGACAAAATACGAGAAGCATTTCTAGTTCTTCTCCAAGTGGAAGGGAACTAAAAGAAGACATTGAAGATTATGTTTACTTAAATCAGGGAAGATGTACCACCCCTATGGCTTTGATTTTTGAACATTTACTATTTTTGGACATTGAAACATTATTGGATTTAATGGTGATGGAAGTTGTGATGGGATTTATGTGATGATGTAATTATTTTATTATTATTTGAGTTAATAAATAAATTATTTGGAAATATTTAGGAAAGAGAAGTAGAGTTTAGAAGACTTCTTTCTAGCTTAGAAAAATTGTTGGTGATCAAGTACACATGATGGACATTCCCTAAAGGTCTTTTAAAAATCCCTAGGAGAAAATAATTAAAAGAAATTAAATTAACATAATTGGAAAAAAGTATTATGATAATCACTTAGTTAAAGAGAAATACTAAGTTGGGTGGAATAAAGTGCAGTGGGAGAGAAAAGTGTGCTTTAAAGAAAAATAAAAGAATATTTAAAAAACAAAAAAAAACAAAAAGGGCCTAGGCAAATGGCTACCAGACATTAAAGAAAAACACTGCTAAAAATATGTTGCGAAGAAATATATAAACAAAACACCTAAGAATCAAAAAGGTTGTTGATTCTAGAGAGTAAGAAGATCTTGGCTCGGGGGCAGCTGGTAGAAGGATTTCATCATTAGGTGGAACATGCTTCATTCCTTAATCTTCCCCAAGTAGGATGATTAGTTGTTCATTATGGTACTACATTTAATGTTCACAGTTTTCATTAGAATCTATTTTTTGGTATGTATGTATCCATGGAAGGAAATGATTCTTGATTTTAATTGTATTTAGCATGTTAAGAGTTTATGCAAATAACTATTTACTTTGTTAATTCCTATTATTCTCTAGTGATTGAATATGTGTATATGTGTGCAAGAATAGAGAGAATATCTATGTTTGTGGATGGTGAAATTAAATAATTGATCAAG
This sequence comes from Pinus tabuliformis, assembly GCA_031772625.1. Taxonomy (NCBI): domain Eukaryota; kingdom Viridiplantae; phylum Streptophyta; class Pinopsida; order Pinales; family Pinaceae; genus Pinus; species Pinus tabuliformis. The sequence goes on along the minus strand of CM062816.1, from coordinate 1,550,922,129 downwards.
TGAAAATAGGCAGTGATTGATTGCATCATAATTGCATGTGGTTTGAGTGTTATTTTATAATCTTATTATTTCTTAATAAACCTATATGCATGAAAGAGTACTAAATTATAGAACATATTATAGTGACAAAGCAAAAAATGGAAGCAAAATAATAAAAAGAATTGATGCTATGATTATCTTAGTGGACATAGCCTAAGGACAATGAAGATTTATTATGATTATGTTTGTTTATTGAAATATATTCATAGCTTTAAATTAAAAGGTGGTGTATGATTTATGTTCCTTTTAATTTAAGTATGAGATATCTTTTGACTATAAGTCTAGATAAAAAGATAAATGATGGAAAAAGCAATTTTTTATAACTTGATTGATTATAACATGACTATGTAAAGGAATTTATAGTCTTTAGTATGACTAGTCTGTCTGACTAATTTAGAGCCGACGGGATCACTAATTCCTTGGAGATTATCAAGACCGAAATGGTTTTTCTTGTATTAAATCGATTGACGCTTTGAAATCGAAAAGGAAGCTAAAGTAAAGCTTATAATTATTGACTGTAATGGAAAAGAACCAATATGTATTCCATAAAGAATGGATACAACTGCAATAAAATTATATATAGTTAATATATCTACAATGTTCCACTTGGGAGAAATATGGTGAAAAATTGGTATAGTATTTCTTTAAGCTAATGATTAACATAGTCCAAGTCAATTTCAACTGAACAAGAATGGTATGGAAGAACTGTAATGAAAGATAATTAAACTCACCGAGAGTGAGATAAAAAAGTTAACTTTAGTTAATTTAAAGGCCTAAAATCATAAAGCTAAGCTATCTCTACAAAAATAATTTATATAGGCTTTCAAAAAACAAAGGGCCGAAGCCTTTTTCATTGGCTCTATAAAAAGATAAAGAAGAATCACCTCATGGTGAGACAACTTCCCAATTTATATAAAAACCAGAAGGGAAATTATATTACATTTTAAAAACGAAATCGAGCAGAGTAATCGTGGTCTAGTTTGACCAGACCAGACATATTATATCCCAAACATGTATGCATGTGTTATCATTTGTAAGAACATATACGAAGCTATACAATCTTGTAAATTAAAAAGGAATAAAACATACAGAGCAAGATATACAACGGTAATATAGAACCAGACCACAAATACAAAATGAAAGAATGCAATTATAAAATATAACTCATTATATTCATTACCGTGGTAATAGTAACAAACGTCTATTATAAATATTTGGAACGAGTTGAATTTAACAGGTTCATTTTCAACAATAATTAAATGACCAACATGGCCACGAGAATTTAGATGAACTTATGGTAGAAGCTCATATATAATCACCCCAGCTTGGCCACTCAAGAAAGGATAAAAAATAAGGTAGACTGTCAACTTGTAATGTACATGTTGGAATCAAAGTGTTGAAAACCCAAGGCTCTTAATACATTGCAAATCCAACTATTTCTTCGCCCATTCCTTTAGCAATACCTGAACGGAAAACGAAGGTTATTTAGGATTGGGTTAAGAGAAATAACCAGAGACCAGTAACTTGAATGAGAACCCCATCAAAACCCTCATTCCTATATTGGGTTAAGAGATATAACCAGAGACCAGTAACTTGAATGAGAACCCCATCAAAACCCTCATTACCTATAAGAAGGCCACACAACTACTTCATTTTGTGGCTCTTCCTGCAAAGGAATAACAAAAGATAACGATTAAAGTTCAATACAACTAAGAAATATGCTAAATATCGTAAACAAAAATTTTGGGATGAGCCACACAAGCCCCTATTACCATTACCTGTCGAATATAGGACAGTATCTCCATAACGCCCTATACAAGTAATCATAGGATGCATTAGAAGATACATCAATGAATTTAATAAAATTTATGAAGAAAAACGTAAAAAAGTTCAACCAATGAAACTAGAGGTAAGAACCCAAAATTCAAAGTTAAGGGTTTCACCCAAAACTTAAATTAAAGTACACAAAACTCAAAATTTATCTTCTATACCTAAGATGCAAATAATGATAGATAGAAAAAGGGTATGACATATTATAGTTAACTATAGAAAGGACTTTAACAAAAATAAATAAAAGGAAAGAACCATAAACTACAAAGGTGTTGAATGGACCTATCATATAATGAAAGGGAAAGGAGTCGGGGAATTTAAAGGTATTAACTATTTATTGGGAATAATGTCGCATGAAAATAGCAAACTCCAATTCCCCTTGGCCATCTAGAGAGTGAAGAGAGTTAGGGTTTTCATAAATAAAATGAAATCAAAATAAATAAATAGAATCTCCAATGTTGGAGTACACACTCACCTATTAAACAAATTGAAATCAAAATAAATAAATAGAATCTCTAGTGTTGGAGTACACACTCACCTATTAAACAAATGGTAGACCACTCCATTTACTCATGGAACCAAGTCGACAGAAGAGAAAAAACACACGAACAATATATGTCTCACCTATTGTCACAATCAAGAGGATTAGTCTCAAAGTGAGAATGAACTGCAAAATAGAACTCATACCTGAAGTGGAAACATCTTTGAAATTGAATTTAACATAGACATTACTTTTGAGTTGTGGTGTAATCCTCTTTTTCCCTAGTGATTCCACTAGTAAAATGATAAATTACATGCTAAAGACCATGGAAAAAATATGGGAAGTCTAACATTGCTAGCATACCTTATTAGCATCTAGAGCGGTGCCTGACTAGAATAAAAAATAAAATGTGTTCGAATCAGGCAAGAAGGGTTTTGGAAAAAAAAAAAACCTAACTGAAGAACTACTATTATTGGATCAAAGCCTTTCATCCTAACCGTCCAAACTATGACCACTATCGAATGTGATGTGAACACCATGTGAAGGGTGCCATGTGGATGATAGACCGAGTGCCAATTATAGAATAGGACTGAAACCATTAACCATTCATCCCACATTGATATATAAACTCAAGGGTGCAATGTATATGAGTTTACGTTCGTCCATTAAGATCAACATAAGGATGATATGTGTGCCAAAGTTTGACACTTGGAGCTTAGATAATATAATGTATGCATAACTACTCTATGGAATTATTAAGGGGTTATGTCAGCCATAACCTTAGAGGAGTTCGATTATCCCACATTTATGCCAACAAGTAAGATTACAAATAATAATAGAATACTAGGAGAGATGAATAGAATACAATTTCAAAGGGATATTAGAACTATAGCCAAATTATTGTATGATGTGCACTATGGAATTATTAAGGGGGGTATGTCAACCATGACCTTAGAGGAGTTCAATTATCCCACATTTATGCCAAAAAGTAAGATTACAAATAATAATAGAATACTAGGAGAGATGAATAGAATACAATTTCAAAGGGATATTAGAACTATAGCCAAATTATTGTATGATGTGCACTTGAGGAGAAGGTATAATGTTAATTCGTGTGGGTGATATGGGTTATAAATTAGTAACAATATATTCATATATATCTCAAGCACAAAGACATTAAATAAGGAAAAAGTATTATTACAAAGGAAAAAAGAAATTGACACCAAAAAATGCAATTTTAAAGGGATATTAGAACTATAGCCAAATTATTGTATGATGTGTACTTGAGGCGAAGGTATAATGTTAATTCATGTGGGTGATATGGGTTATAAATCTCATCAATAATATTTTAGTAACAATATATCCATATACATATTAAGCATAAAGACATTAAATAAGGAAAAAGTATTATTACAAAGGAAAAAACAAATTGACACCAAAGAAATGTTTGCTACAAATTGTGGAGTAGCAATTGAAGAACTTGTCATCATATGAAATGAGCTAGAATTCGAAAAGTTAGCCTTTTTATACTAAAAATTGTGTTTGCCTTCTTTAATCAAATAAATGAATCATAAATAAAATATTAACTTGCTACAAATTCTGGAGTAGCACTTGAAGAACTTGTCATCATATGAAATGAGGAAGAATTTGAAAAATTAACCATTTTATACTAAAAATTGTTATCCCCTTTATTTAAGTCAAAACGATCATCAATGCATGAATATATTATTAAAACAAAACTTAAGGAACATATAATATATCTAACTTCAAACATAATTTCAAATAGCTTTTAGAAACTATGAAGCTATATATATGAAATGCACTAGTGCTCTAAATAGTGATACACATTGAACAACAACCTTGTTTTCACCTTTGTATAGAAACCCTTTTACAAAAATTTAACTGTAAAAGGTCTACATTTGTATTCATCAATTAAATTGTCTACTAGTGCATTTTAATGTAACGAATGCACTAGCACACCTTACACTAAAGTGTGGATAGACAAAAGTGTGTTAAAAAAAACAACATTTTCATTTATCATCACCTTGTTAAAATATACAATAAAAAAAGTGCACAATTTTCATTCTTCTAAAAATGTATTCATTAATTAAAAATGTAATTCTTATTTCATTATTTTGCCAAAATTTGTAAGAAGGATTGTGCAAAAGAGATTAAACAATAAAGGCCTTAGCATTTTTGAAAATACTAATTTCAAAGGGAACAATATAACTCACAAACAAATGTATAGAGGAGAAATTTAAAGTTTGTGATTTCATTCAATTGATCATACCAATTTTTCTGCTATTTAATTCAAACAAATTGCAATGCATTCTCAAAAAATTAAAAGCTATTTTCTTTTAATGTGTTTATTAAAAACAAAAACTAATATTTATTTCATTTTTTTCCAAAATTTAGAGTTGATATTGGTGGAAGAGATATTTACAAGTATATACTTAAAAGTACGAAAGATATTTTTGAAGTGACAAATTTGTAAGAAAACATCATAGCCACATACAAATATATACAGGATAAATTCAATTATGCCACTTAATTTTATTAATTATTTCAATATTTTCGCTCTTTGGTTCGAAACAATTGCAGCATATTTTAAAAAGATTTCAGTCTTTTTTTCTTGTATGGCTTTTCTAAGTTTTATTCTCTTTACTTTAAAATAATTAATTTACACTAATTAATATATTTTTAAAATATTTTTTACGAATATATTGGAACCTATTATTTTAATTTACACTAATTAGAATATTTTTTAAAATAACTTTTTACCTATATATTGGAATCTACTGCAATCTATTGCAATTGGAACTTTCATCGCATTGGATCTTAAACCATGTCAGTGTGAATTAAAAGAAAAACATTTTTATGGTCATAATTGTGCACTGTACAATAATTGTACCTCAATACATATGTTCATATCAATAACATTGTTTAGCAAAAAAGTGATATTTTTAATACCAAAAAACAGTGGGCAATAAACATTAATGAGGCATGTGTGCATTTGTTATTTTATGAAATACCATGTGAATAAAAAAATTATAAATGTTATGTTTTCAAATTTGTAATAGCATCATAATCATATACTAGAGTCTATATATATGCGTAATGTATTGAGATGTAGTATTTTATTATGTGCACTATTTTCTTAGTTTGGTAAAAAATTGAGTCTATATATATGCGTAATGTATTGAGACGCAGTATTTGATTATGTGCACCATTATCTTAGTTTGTTAAAAAATTTCATCAGGTGTATATGTGATGATTTTTGGTTTTTTCAAGTAAAATAATTTATCATAGTAAGTGTAATGGTATCTAATTTTAACAAGTTATTATAGTAAGTGTAATGGGTAATGCGGAACCGTAAGAAGTTATAAACATTTATTATCTACTTAGTGTACATTCTGAATAATGATGTTAAAACAAAGGTAACACCTCTACACCTGGGTGCTATGCTACTCTGAGCCTGTCTCTCTATTTTTCATATTGCAGACCTAATGCACCTGATTGTTCTGCCCATGTCTCCGCTTGACCTGGGTGCTCCTTTAAAAAACCATTTCTCTGTCTTGCTACCCCTCTACCCACTGTGGTTTCACGAGTTGGTTGCGGGCCTTCAGTTATTACAATCCTTGGTTAAATTATGCCTCGTTCTCGATTATTGACACATATTTTCCATTCCCTACACGTGTGAGCTTTAATATTGCATGGCTTTTCCTTATCGTGAACATGTGAACATCTTTTATCGTGAATATGTGAACATCTTTAAGTCGATTGTAGATTCTTGGAATATTTCGGGATACGACTGAGATGGGCATAGTCAATTTTTTGACCGCGCCTATGTCCGTCGGATCCCAGAATATTCCAGAAATCTATAATCGACTTAAGCTCACCGATGGTAACAAAATATTAGTTCTCCACAAGGAAACGAATGATTTTCTCCCTGGATTTACCATGAATATATCTATATTTGAAGTTTTTGCGGTGTGTTCAATTCGGCACTGGTAGCATTGCACTATTTGGATTCAGGCCAAATGAATATTTCTATTGCGAGTTTGGTGCTACAAATATTCTAGGTGTTTCTTTGCATCATGCCAGACAGCCTACAAAGATTCTCAACATTCATCTTTTCTCGTCAATGCCCAAAGGCCATCTCTAAATTCTAATGTCTGTCTCCCATCTATGGTCAAAAGGCTAGGATATAACAAATATCTCGTGCACAATAATGCTCCTAGGTTTTTTTTCTTTCACAAAGGGTATCCCATTTCTCTGGCCCTATAAAAATAGGGTAGCCACACTCCAGGCCCATGGAGAAACTATACACATCAGAACTCCACGCTAAATTCCTGTCTTTACAATTACACCAACCATCGTGTCGAGGAGAACATGAATCTATAGATTCCTGAATAACCAATAAATGGTGTGGCCATACAATTTGAGGGTAATATTTTGAATTAGGTGAAGTATCTATCATGTAGTAATGTGTATGAAAATACATGGTATTTTTATATTAGTTGATGCATATATAACCAGAGGTGAGAGCCCTTTCTACCATGGTTTCAGAGCCCTTTCTACCATGGCTTTATTTGGCAGGAAACTTAATATACTAGTGACATAGGAGTGACCTAGGGATCATTGTTTAAAAATGCAACAAGAAACTCCTAATTTAATTTTTTCTTTGAATTCATTTAGAAATTAAATTCTAATTCTAATTCTCATAGCAACTTGTAATAGTTAACTAAGTTAATTTTACTTAGTTGGTTTAGTTAATTCCAGCTGGGAGTCTGTCTAGAGTCATGAACAGTGGTTCCTAAATTTTAGGGGTCGAGGTTGAGTTCTTTTGAGTTGTAATTATTTAATTTAGTTTAACCATGTTAATGAAGGTTGTCATTGATGTCAATATGAAATTGGTCGGGATGGAAAATATTCTTGAGATGCCAGATGATGATGTCCATCGAGGAAGTTGTCAAGTCACTCATGAAGAAGTGTCAAGTACCAAGTACCAATCATGTACCATGATGATCTAGAAGCTCTTGATGACTTTTGTGGACTACCTTGATGTATAACCACACATGATGAAGGACTAGATGATGCCCTTATCTTTGATGGTCTTGATAATGGTGTGAAGCCATAACCTTAAATGTCCTTACCCCCTGTGATCTTGATGATGGAAGACTACATGATGACATGATGCTACATATGATTGATGACATATCACTGCACTATATTAATGACATAGTGAATTGATGACATTGATGAGGACTTTATGACCCTATGATGAAGAAGGTAAACAATGAAGAAATCAAACTATGAAGAAGCCCAACACTCGAAGGCATTCTGCCCTACCTCCATTTTTGTACTAATAAATGAAAAGTCACATTAAAGAATTGTTTTTACTACCTTAGATGTATAATTTCATTATGGCACCTACACCATCTTTTAGAGCATGATTTTATCTTTCCAATAAGCTATTACTCAACCCAAAACTCCAAGCGGTTAGGGAGAAACGAATTGTTGAAGCTAAGTTATTAATTCTAGACATGGAGCCAACCTTAGCAAACTTGCCTCGTCAGCCAACAAAAGAGACGCACCTATTCAAGGTTCACATTCAAGAATCCTATTAATAGGAGGTTCAAGGTCCTTGTTGTATCATCATTTTTCATAGATCATAAAGACAAAATATTATTATATGTTCACAACTCGTGAACCGAAGGAGGCATAATTGAAGACTTCTTTTGGGTTTGTGAAGACTGTAGCTACTATAATATCTTGGACCTTACCTCTATCTCTCTGAGACTTGTTGTGATAAATTTCATGTGGGAACCTACAATACTTAAGGTGTTTTGAGAAGTGATATTTCAAGCAAAAGGCTCAGAACCCTTGACAGACTCGAACTAGTGCAGAAATGGTAGATGATCTCAACTATGGTAGGTGCTCTCAGACTATTGCAGAATTAGCCAATTTTCTCAGACTATAGCAGGGTGCTGGTGCATGAGTAGTTGACATTTCTTGACAGTGCAGTTTTAGACTGCAACATATCTTTTTTGGGACTGTGCATACTTGTTGTGCCTCTTTGCTGATTTCTTACCTTGGACTCACATGTAGACTGTGAGCAAGAACCTTGATAATTTGTTGAGGACTATGATTCGGACCTCCTATGATTCAATTTGATTGAAAGTTTGCAGGCCTTAAGTCTCACTTTGAATTTTTGTGCTTTTGGCTCAGGTCTCTCCTAAACAGCTCAGATTGCTCATTAGTGAACAGATATAACTATATTATTTGGACAGAGGATTATAGTATCACCTCTCTTCCTCTTGGACAGTGACATAGTTGGATTACATAATCTCCTCCTAAAAAATAGCAGTGATGGACTAAGTGAAGCCTAGTTTAATAGTGCATTTGAAAGCAATATTTTAGAGATTGTCTTTGAGATTGGGATCTCTTTGAAGGAATTTTGGAAGCACTCGAGATCTTTGTGCAGACATTGGAGAAAGAATTTGAAGAAGATACCCTTGGTTGTAGAGCTCTTGGGGACAATATTTTGAAAACATACTATTAAGAAGCCTTGAGTAACCTTAGAGTTATTATTGGAGATCACGATGCATAAGTGATGCTATCATGAGGTGACTTGAAGAAATTTCTTGGACAATGAAGAGAAATGGTGACATCTTCTAAGAGATCAAGGTTTTCATTAATAACGTGATATGGAGATTAAATGAAGGTATAGCTAAGGATTGATAAGACTTGGTGAAGAAGACTTTGGGAGGCATGAAGTACAACCAAACATATCTTGACAAAGTGAAGCTAGAGGATTGGTGACCTTGGAGTTGGTGCTCCTACACTTGAGGTTGGTGCCTCAAAATTGACAAGGTTGGTGCTTGGCACATCCTAGGTTGGAACCTGGGTGTCTTCATCTAGGGTTGGAGCCCTACCTATACTGTACTTGATTCATTGTAAAGATTATATTAATAAAAGCGTTTATTCCTATTGTTCATTTTGTGCTGTAAATATAAGTGATCTAGTTGAATAATGAATCCATACAAGTGAGGATAGTTTTAGAATAGGAGGAATGACCTGTTATAAGTGATCTAACTAGTAAAAAAATAAAACAAATATTGATTCACCCCCCTCTCAGTATTTCCAACAATTGGTATGAGAGCTAGTACCTTCACCCAAAGGCTAATAGCTTGAAGGTTGATCACTAGAAAACAAATGGCGAATCCAAGGAAGAAAGTATCCAATCCTCCTAAAGATGTGTCTCCCTCAAACACCGAAATTGAAGTCAATCAATTTGTGAAGGTTCCACTGTTCAATGGAAACTTTGATATATGGGAGGCAAGAATGAGGAATTTTTTAAAGACTCAAGGCATTGAAGTCTGGAAATCGTTGATTGGTGATAGCATGATGGATGGAGAATCCAAGGAACATAATACAAGAGCAATGAAAGCAATCTTGAATGGGCTACCTAATTCTATAAGTCTAGTTTTGAAAAATATTCCACAGCAAAAGGCATATGGGATAAACTTCATGATCTTCACTCAAAAGGAGCATTGCAAATTATCTCTAGTCAAGAAAATGATGGAGAAAAAGAAGGAAATCGAGAGCCCATCAAGCAAGTTGAAGATAAGAGTAATACCATCAAGAATAACAAATACCTAGAAGATGAAGAGAATGAATAAGATTTTGAAGAAGATCTCATCACTAAACTTATGGCTTTCGTAGAATAGATTAACAATTTGAAAAGTGAAAATGAGGAAATTAAGAAGAAAGCGCAAGTTGGTGACCAGGAAAAGACAATGAAGGAAGTTGACCTTGTCTAGCTTCAAGTATAAGAAATAGATAAGGAGATCGCCAAGATTAAGGAAGAATTTCATCAAAACAAGAGAAAGCATCATGAAGAAGTCATATCCATGACAAATCAATGGGATAAGGCAAAGAAATGGGAAGATACCTTGTCAAGCCAGCTTGAACAAAGGCATAAGTGCCCTAGAAAACTTGAAGCAGACATTGGTAAATACAAGGAAGAGGTCTCCTCCCTTAGATCAAAACTAGAAGAAGCAAGGAAACAAACACAGGGAGCTGAGAAGGCAATGGAAGCATTGATATAAGGACAAATTGATAAAATAGAAAAGGAGAGAAACACCATGACATGCCAACTAGAAGAAAAGGATGATGACATCATCAAGTTTAGAGCAAAAATCATCTCACTTAAGGCCCAATCATGTGAAGCAACTAAGATGATGGAAGAAATGAAGAACCAACTAGTTATAAAAGATTAAGATTCTAAAAAGTTAAAAGGAGAAGTTGTCTTTCTTAAAATGGAAGTTGACTTGCTCAATAAGAACTTGAAAACCGCTCAAACCCTAGATGACATCCTAAGTCATCAAAGGTATCCCCTCGATAAACAGGCCTTGGCTATACACGTGAATCCTCAAGCAAGAAGGAAAATTCTTCAAACAACAAGGATGTGAGGAAGCCAGGAAGAAATGTTGATGCTCCCAACAAAGGAAAGAATCAAGTTAACATTGGAAGAAATCATTCTCCAAGAAGAAATGCAGATGGTGTCAAGGATGCAAGAAGCAATGGCTATAATAAAAGGATCCCAAAGGAAAAAGACATCAGAAGTACATCAAGGACACCTTCTTCTGCCAGGTACCAAAGTAGATTTCTTGGCTATTTCTATTCTTGTGTAAAATTTTGGCTCACGGAAAAATATTGTAGGGCATATCACAAAGACATATTTAATGATCCCTGTCAATATTCAAGAATCAATGTTGCAAGAAGTCATGAATTATTATTCATGAACAACATAGAGTGCTTCAAGTTTCATAATATTAGACATATGGCACGTGATTGTAACTTGACTTGGGCCCCTACACAAGCTAGAAACGTGCCAAAGAAGAAAGATACACAAGTTTCGAGAAGAAAGAAAATTGAATCTAGAAGACCCTTGAACACTCCAACCAAAAAAAAATGTTTTTGACCTGATGAAGTTATCATTGATATTCATAGTATTTGATGGGGAGACTCTTCCAAAAGGAATACCATGCATACAGTTAGGGGGAGCTTATGATGATTAATCATTCTTGCAGAAGCTATCCATGAATATGCCTTGTGAAATCCATGATGACCTATATTGTCAATCATTCTTTGATAGATCATTTCTCATGAACACTCCATTGACGAACATGATCTCTTATCTATCCAATGGACTGTTGTTGAAGATGTCTTCCACTTGATCACTAAGCAGGTAATTTTTACTAAGCTAGAGGAGCTTCTGCAGACAAGGGGACTTGGTTCATCACATAAAGGAATGTAAGCACATATATCATGGACCACATTGCCAGAAAGAAGAGCACCATGAAAAGGGGGAGTACCACACCCATGAATATCTACTATTTGTGAATAAAAGAAGCAGCTTGACATGGGGAGTACTTGGACACCCTGTTTGCCATTGATTTCGAAAGGGGAGAGAATTTTGAAAGGGAAATAATATTTCCATCAATGACAAAGGGGGGAATTGTTAATCAAGGTTGTCATTGATGTCATTATGGCATTGGATGGGATGGAAAATATTCTTCAGGTGCCAGATGATGATGTCCATTGAGGAAGATGTTAATTCACTCATGAAGAAGTGCCAAGTACCAAGTACCAATCATGTACCTTGATGATCTAGAAGCTCTTGATGACTTATGTGGACTACCTTGATGAATGAAAACATGTGATGAAGGAATAGATGATGCCCTTACCTTTGACGGTCTTGATAATGGTGTGAAGCCATAACCTTAAATGTCCTTATCCCCAGTGATCTTGATGATGGAAGACTACATGAGGACATGATGTTGCATATGATTGATGACATATCACTACATTATCTTAATGACATGGTGAATTGATGACATTGACAATGACATTATGACCCTATAATGAAGAAGGAAAACAATGAACAAACCAAACTATGAAGAAGCCCAACAATCGAAGGCATTATACCCTACACCATATTTTAGAGCATAATTTTTTCTTTTGAATGAGCTATTACTTAGCCTGAAACTCCAAGCGATTTGGGAGAAATGAATTTTTGAACTTAAATTATTAATTTATGACATGGAACCAACTTGAGAAAACCTACCTTGTCAGCCAACAAAAGAGATGTGTCTATTCAAAGTTCACATTTAAGAAGCCTATTAATAGGTGGTTCGAGCTCCTTGTCTATATCAACATTTTTCGTAGATCAGAAAGACATAAGTCTATTATATGTTCACAACTCATGAATTGGAGGTAGAACTGAAGACTTGTTTTGGGTTATGAAGACTGTAGCTCCTATAACAACTCAAACCTTACCTCTATCTGTCTCAAACCTGCTGTGATAAGTTTCTTGTTCGAACCTACAATACTTAAGATGTTTTGACAAGTGTTACTTCACATAAAAGGCTCTAAACCTTTGACAAACTTGGACTAGTGCAGAAATGGTAGATGATCTCAACTACGGTAGGTTCTCTCTGACTGTTGCAGAAGTAGTGAATGTTCTCGGACTTGTTGACGCGGTGAATTGTTCATTGTGCCAGCAAAGGGAACCAACCCAATCGTATACCCCAAATAGATCTGTGTTTGTTTGGAGTGGCTAGTTCCAACGGGTTTTAAAGGATCCCCTAAATTGTTATAGGTGTTGAGAGACTGCTTCTTGGAGGAAGACTTCAATTAAATCAACAAAATAAACAGCTAACCTATATGTATCAGGTCCTATCTACACTGATTCTACCTACTTATGCTAATCCTAACTATTCTAATATATCCTGTAGGACCATAATAAAAGAGATTAAACATCATATATAGATTCCAAGTCCAATTGAATCAATTACTGAATTCACCGATGAACAAGAATATATTTAATCTTGATTGCAATCTAATTATTCATACAAGAACATGACTATATTTAATCTTGATTCCGATCCAATTATTCATACAAGAATACACATTCTTGTTCCTACAAATAAAAATTGCAACTAATGTTTAATATAACTTTGGATCAGAGACCGGTCATGAGTTAACCATGATAACGAATTATATTCAAATAACCAAGACTAGTCATAAGCTGTGTGTTATCACTGTGCACAAAAACAAAACATACACATCCTCATACCAGTCATAACATGCTGATTCCAAACATAAAAGAAAAAGGAAAATGAATCTAAAAAAAAGGATTCTTCTTGACCACAAAAGTCTTCTTTATTAGCACAATAAAATCAACCCCTCTTCTGCCAAGAAATGTCCTCCTCCCATATTTGGAGGTAATATTTATGTAGAAAAGGCTGACCCTTCATCCTCCCTCTCAATTTCCCCTTTGCTGCTCTTTTTCATACAAACATTAAAATATACAGACGTGGAATCGATCGGTGAAATGACTAACACGTAGAAGGCATATCTGCTGGAGCGCTTTATTTCCTAGGGAGATGAATAGATGTTGATTAAAAGAGAATGATTGTGCATCATCTCTTCACACCTGTATTGAGTGGACATTATTCCCTATTATTTCTTGAAGGAAACTGAAGACACTGCACTCACCATCCCACATCTGGCATGATTGAAGGTGTGTCTAGAGGTAATAACATCTTGATGGATCAGCACTGTCATGAGTGCTTCGTCTTGACATAGAGCGTGCCTCCATTATGCACTATGGTGGTTCGTATCCCTTTGTTTTAGAGTATGTCTTTGAAATATCGACATCGGCGGTGCAAAGGTGTCTTCTTGATATAAATCACATTAATCCATTACCGTGTCCACTCGAACTCGCCTTTCTTCTCTTGGTTCTTGCCTACATAAATAGTTCATATTAGCTATGATTATGAGAAATATGGCAAACATGCCCACAAACAAACCTTGCATTCAGTCACAGTTTCTATTTAATCTCGCAATGTAGAGCAACTATAATTATTAAACCATTGAACCTGGTGTAACATGTATTCTCATTGCCCATAATATTCATATTCAAGAATCACTTGACAATGCTTCCAAAGCGGACCATTCACTCTATCGGATTTTCTTTTAAAAACCTGAACCACAACACTTTATTGGAACACATGGGAATACATGGGAAAACCCGCAGCTGAACCATAATTCTGGACTTCAAATGCTATACACCCGGATCTATAATTATAGTCAGGTCCACTCATCGCCCTTCACATATCGCATGTCGTTTCACTTTCTCCGACTGCCGATTGTGATTTGCAATTGGCTAGACCCAAAAATATATAAGTTGTGTTTAATAGTCCTGACGGGTTCGCCATATCGCATCGTGCCTTACATATAAGCCTTGGGCTCCACTGATTATGACTTGCGATAGGCCGGATCCAAAAAATATATGCACTATGGTTAATAACTCAGCGGGTCTACTATATCGCATCACACTTTATGTATAAACAATGAACTCTGTCGATTGCGATTTGTAATTGGGGAAGTGGACCTGGAAAATATATGTGTTATTTTTAATAATCCCGGAGGGTCTGGTGTATCACGGTGCACCTTATGTATCAGCGTTGAAAGTGTCGATTCTAATATTTGATGTGATTGAAGACTTGATAGCATCACAATAATTCATGGGAGATAGATCTTGGCCCTTTACCAATGCGAAAAGTGATATCCAATGGAGGGGTGGTCGAGCAATTGCAATAAGTGATGAAGGCATGCATCGAGACATGTGTAAAGGCCAAGGAGGCACTAAAAGGGTATGTAATGCATATTTGTATAGTATTCCTATTATCAAAGCATTGATATAGAAATAAGGATGCGATAGAAGGTTTTGAGGATTGAGTCCATGTACACCCATAGTAAAGAGTGGCGTTGGTTCTATGTGTGGGCATAGAGCAACATGAAGGTTTATGAGGATTGGAAAAGTCCCAATGCAGGATATGAATGAAGGGCTAGATTGGGTTATAAATGAATCATGTCACAGAGACTTATTCAGGGGGTCTTAACCATTAAGAATTGAATATTTAACTTGGCAAAGAGTTAAAATCCCTTGGATAAAAACAGATCATTTAGAGAGTTTTCATTTGGAGAAATGAAAGATCAAACTTCTAGGGGACCCATTCAAATTTGCCACCAAAGAAGCTTTTAATAGGGTGGTGGTTCTGGCCACAACAAATGGTGAATCACTGGGCGAACCAGTTATCTTTGTTACCAAATAAACTTTGGATCAGTACAACATCAGGGCGTTAAGATAAACTTGAAATGAAAACTGTATAGATGGATAGGCATGGGTTCCACTTCATCATTAATAGCTTCAGGCGGGATACATACAAATAGCTTATACTTACTAATAGGGTTTAGACAGGAATTCTCCAATGGTCATATTATAGGATTTATTGACCTTCCTTTACCTATTTTCTACTTTCAAAATCCTTTTGGGGCCATCACCAGTCTGTCCATACCTGTTTAGGTGTGTACCTCAGCTCTTTATCTCTCATCAAACTTGATGTAGATATGTTTATCTACACTTTATGTAAGAATTTTAGTTCTATACTTCGTATGATTGAATGGGGCATAGTCATGGATCATGCCATACTTTTAAACTACTTAAGGAAGGTTTGGCTTTCTATGTCAACCGGTACTCTAAGTCTAGCAATAGTCCCTACTCCAACCGGCTTCCCAAACAACCTGTCCTTCCATATTGGCGCAAGTACTCAACATTTCATTTTATTTTACATAAGTCCTTCCACTTTCAGGCACAAAGACTAGAGCACAATTAAATTTGCCACAGGACGACAATGAGCTTAGCCCATGAGAGGAGGTTTACTTGTAGATGACAGATATTGGACATTTTAGTGTGGTGGATGGAACCAATGGAGAATGACTGCAAACCTCATAAACAAGTATAGGCTACGTCTAGATGGGATTTTAAAAATGCAGTGTTCTGCCATGCCAGTCCAGGTATGGTTACACATCTTTTCATTTTATAAAGATGCCCTTACATGCTCCGGGTATCCAGGTTATCAATAGATCCTACCTAGTTCCTAACATGTGCCAATGAGTGTCTTTGATTTGAATTTCGCCGCTGATTTTCCAATTCTCATAGGCTCATCGAAAGTTTGCTTGATTTGCAAGGTATCGATGAATTTAGGATTGGCAGACTCATCAACAAGTCACTTAGGGAGGCAAAAAGCTGAAGATGGGGAATGCGAGAAATCTGAAGAGAGTTATAAAGGTGAAAACGAGACTGAAGTACCCAAATCAATTGGCTGAAAAGGACTGAAATTCAAAACAGAAGGAAAATAAACTTTGTGAAAAAAACAAGAATGGATGGGACGAAAAAATAACTAAGATAACAACAAAAAATAAAATGAATCCTAACCTACTCAGGAAGTAACCACCATGTGGTGGCTACTGGAAGTATCTCTTAAGGTGTTGGCCATTAACAGGGAGTTTTTCAGTTTCTCCATGTAATGTTTTCAATGTCTAAGTTCCCTGACCAATTTTTTCATCAACTTGGAACAGGCCGAGCCATAAGTGTTGGAATTTCGTGTGCTTACCTTTTGGCTCACTCAACTTGTCCAATTTCAAGACTAGCTCTCCCACTTGATAATATTTATTTCCCTGGGGGTAATAGTTTGATTCATACCTTATGCGAATTGATTTATCAATAGCAAATTCCGTCAATTTAGTGATGAAAAATAAGAAACATTATCAAATATGAAAGCGTCAGGGATGCCAAACCTGTTGATAATAAATTTCTCAATAAAAGATATTACCTCGTCTTCGTTAACTTTCTGAAGTAGGATGGCTTCGGTCCATTTGGTGAAGTAATCGGTCACCATGAGTATACACTTATGCTATTGTGAAGAGTTTGGAGTGATCTCACTTATGACATCTAGGCCCCATTGCGGGAACGTGAGATAAATCATAACGGGCCTGAGGGGAATGGCTAGCTTTCTTTCTCACCCTACGTTTCCCTCATCCTCGCTCCCATTCATAATCTTGTCATGCTCCTTTTCATCAATGAATTCATTTTTGAATGTCTTTTCGCAATGTAGGAACTCAAGGATTTTCTCATCACCTTCAAACACCTACCAATTTGAGATGTTATCAGGTACGGATGGTCTGAAAATCAATTCAACATAATATTTATTCTTGTTTAATCTAAGATCAGGCAAAAGTTGCGCAGCCATACCAGCCATCAGATCGGCATCTCGATATTGTCCTCGATGTATGTATGTGATATTGAAAGAATCAAAACTATCAATTAAGCTCCATACCTCATGTTGGTATCTTACCAAGTGTGGCAAATTGCAATGTATCCTTTTCCTTACCTGGTCGACAATTATCTGTGAGTCACCAAAAAATTTAAGATTTCTCACCTTCATATCAATGGCTTTCTTCAAGGCCTATAACAAGCCTTCATATTCTGCCATGTTGTTTGTGCACGCGAACTCCAACCGGCTCGACATGAAATGCTAGTTCCCTTGCGGGTCAATGAGAATGCTCCTAGCAGCTGCACCTTCTAGGTAGTTAGAGCCATCAAAATAGAGTGTCAAAAACACAGAATATGATGTTATATCAAATGAATTGGCTTCTATGAAGTTGGCCCTATCATCTACCATATTACAAGGTAGCTCATCAGTCAGACTCAAGGGAGAGCTTCCAACCGGGTGTTTATTTCAGTTTCTTCAACTGTCTTTACATGGAATTCTCCAAAACAAGTTTCCATGGCATAAATGTCGAAACTATAATTCCCAAGGACAAAATTGGTAAACATTACAGGTTCATTGGGGGCATTTAGGTCTGTCACTACATACTTCATATATCATTCTCGATCAACTCTTAGAATATCTCCTTTTCCCTTCTGAGGCAACGAGAGATGGGACCAATCAGTTGAGAAATACCCATTAAGATTTGCTGACCAATCCCTACTAAGAAGCATTCCATACGCCTTGGGTATGTCGACTACCACTATGTCAATGACTAGTGTGGACTGTGGTTTGGCAGCCATCAGAATTAACACATCTTTCAATTCTCCAATTACTTTCACATTCGTTCTTTCGAGTTGCATAATTCAAGTTCTAGTTTTCTTCGGTATTGCATGAAATCTTTTAGCAACAACGTAAGGGATAATAGTGGAAGAGGCACTAGAATCTATCAAGCAATTATATACATTCATGTTAGATTTCAAATGTGATAAAGAAAGGTGGAGTCATGGATTTTGATTTCCTTCCTATCATGGCTACACTGACATCTTGGGGGGTTTGATTCATTTTTGATAGAGTGGCTTCCATGGCTAATGGCGTTTGGGTTGTACTGGGTGTTCTAATAGGTCTAGTCACTGACTTCTTTGTTTGGCTAATTAGATTGGTGGGAGATTTGTAATTCCGTTCATTCATAGCTTTCAAAAGCAAATCTCTTTGTTGAGTTAATTTTAGCACATCGAAGTATGTGATATTAGCCTGAGATTTCTTAAGATCATCCACAATGTTGTAATCAATGCTATAAACAGGGTAGGGTAGAGTAAACATACCGGTTTTTCCATTCTTAGGTGGGAATTTACCATTTTGAGTCACCCTCATTGTAGTAAGAGATTTATTATCTTTTTCTGGATAGTTTACAACTGTAGCACTCTTGGAATCAACACTAGGTCTACAGGCTTCATCATGCCCGCAAGTCGCCCTTTACTTCGTGTGTGGATTTCTGTTGTACTATCTTCTTCATTGTCATCGTTCCCATTTGTGTAGAAATACCATAGTACATTGACTTGAGATGCCTCGTCCAAGGGCTCTTCTACTTGGTACTCTTCCTTATCTTCTTGTTCTGGCTCCAGCTCTACTATAGGTTCTTCTTTGGTAAGAAGCGATCCAATAAGAGCCAGCTCTTCCATATTTAAATTCCATTCATTGAGTGGAGCAGGAAATGCAAGTTGACCATGACCACCTTTTGTCTTCTTATGATAAAAAGGTTTGAAGGATTTTTTGTTGTTATAATCTCCTCCATTCCCACATGTACTCTCTACATAATTCCTTTTCATATCGATCACTATGTTCGTCAATTTCTTAATGGTCCGATGCAAACCTTCCACATCTGTGCTATCCTTTTCTTTGATCTCAACCACTTTGTTATCACTCCCATTATTCTTCTTGGATGATTGAGAGGCTTTCTTTCCTTCAGTTGTATGATGACATGTTGTGAGATTGATCATTTCATTCTCGAATTTTATTGCTTCATCGATAACACCCTATAAGTTTTGTGTGTTACTCCTTCTGACCCACATCGCAGTAGGGACAGGGAGAGCAGTGATGTAGAATTCCATGAGCACCTCATCAGTAGGTCTAACATTAGCTAGGATTCTATTGAACAAAGTGTTGAACCAGATGTTAAAATCCTTGACCTTCTCTTTGGTTTCCCTTTTCAAATGGGATAGTTCTAAAACTAAGGCCGCAGGTGTTTTGTCATCGCCAAATTTGTCTAAAAAGGCCTGTTGAATGGCACCCCATGAGGTGATCGATCCTATTCTTAAGCTAAATTACCATGTGGAGGCCACACCAATCAGAGTAAAAGGGAATAAGTGACATATTACATCTTCATCAGCTACCCCCAACATGCACATGACTAGGAAGAAAGAGTGAATATGGTTATCAACAGTGTCTCCCTGCTCAGGGTCAAATTTAGGCAATACTCTTTCTGCATTCTTGGTTAAGGCACGATGCTGCCTAGGTAATGCTACAAAATCCTGAGCGATTCAGGGAGGGAGTGCTCCCAGAGGAGGTGGGGGTTGATTCCCACCTGGAGGAGGTGGTAGTGGTGGATTCCTACCTGGAGGAGGCGGTAGAGGCAGATTCCCACCTGGAGGGGGAACGTTAGCCATATTATGGATAGGGAGGTTCTGGTTGAAGGTTTCTTCAAGGTGTTCTTTGTTGGGATTTTCCAAATCAAGCCAGGGATTACCTTTAGAGGGAGAATCCTCATGAATTTATTCGCAAGGAATTTCGATACTTTGCAAAGACTCTAGCACAATATCTTCAAGAGAAGGGGTTGCAGATGTCTCTTCGCTTATGGGAAAGACCCTTGGATTTTTTTAGTTGTCAGAGGTAAGAGTGAAATATGGGGAGCTGAGAGAGGGAATGAGCGTAAGCCCAAGTAAGTACTCTGACTGGTTATTCCTGAGTGACAAGATACTCCCACAGTCTCTCTTCCTTGGGTGACCCAAACACAAGACTTAGAGGGACCTCTGCTTCTTCGAAATGAGGCTCTTCCAAATGGGTGGAATGATCTTTTCAACCTTTATGATCCATACACTAATATTTTCAAATCCATGCACGACATTTATAGATGAAATCATGAAAAACTGTGGACAATGATTCAGGCCCTCCTTCTAGCGCTAATTTGTTGACGTGGTGAATTGTGCATTGTGCCAACAAAGGGAACGAACCTAATTGCAGACCCCAATTAGATCAACTTTCATTTGGAGTGGCTAGTTCCAAAGGGTTTTAAAGGATCCTATAAACTATTATAGGTGTTGAAAGATTGCTTCTTGGAGGAAGAATTCAATTAAATCAACAAAAGAACCAACTAACCTATCTTTATCAAGTCCTATCTACACTGATTCTACCTACTTATGCTAATCCTAAATATTCTAATCTATCCTGCAGGAGCATAATAAAAGATATTAAACGTCATATATAGATTCCAAGTCCAAATGAATCAATTACTGAATTCACTGATGAAGAAGACTATATTTAAGTTTGATTGCAATCTAATTTTCATACAATAATTGACATTCCTATTCCTACAAATAAAAATTGCAACTGATGTCTAATATAGCTTCGTATCAGAGACCGCTCATAAGTTAACCATGATAGCAAATTATATTCAAATAATGAAGACTAGTCATAAGCTGTGTGTTATCATTGTGCACAAAAAAAAAAACATATATATCTTCATGCCAATCATAACACCCCGATTCCAAACATAAAAGAAAAAGGAAAAAGAATCTAAAAAAAATGCTTCTTCTTGACCGAAAAGATATTCTTTATTAGCACAATAAAGTCGGTCGAAAAAAGTCCTCCTCCCATCTTTGAAGGTAATATTTATGTAGAAAAGAGTGACCCTCCGTCTCCCCCCCTGACTTTCCCCCTTCCTACTCTTTTCCATATACACATTAAAATATATAGACGTAGAATCGATCGATGAAACGACTGACACGTAGAGGGCATATCTAGTGGAGTGATTTATTTCCTAGGGAGATGAATAGATGTTGATTAAAAGAGAATGACTGCATGTCATCTCTTTGCACCTCTATCGAGCAGACGTTATTCCCTATTATTTCTTGAAGAAAACTGAAGACATTGTGCTCATCACCCCATATCTGGCATGATTGAAGGTGTGTTTGGAGGTAATAACATCTTGATGGATCAACGTTGTCATGAGTTCTTCCTCTTGATATAGAGCGTGCCTCCATTATGCACTAGGGTGGTTCATATCCCTGTCTTGTAGAGTATGTCTTTGAAATATCGACATCAGTGGTGTAGAGGTGTTGTCTTGATATAAATCACATTTAACCATTATCGGGTCCACTCAAACTCGACTTTCTTCTCTTGGTTCTCGCCTGCAGAAATAGTTAATATTAGCTATTATTATGAGAAATATGACAAACATACCCACAAACAAACCTTGCATTCAGTCACAGTTTCTATTTAATCTCGCAACGTAGAGCAACTATAATTATCAAACCACTGAATCTGTTGTAACATGTATTCTCGTTGCCCATAATATTCATATTCAAGAATCGCTTGACAATGCTTCAAAAGCGGACCATTCACTCTATCGGATTTTGTTTTAAAAACCCTGACCACAACACTTTATTGGAACACATGGGAATACATGGGAAAACCCGCAGCCGAAACATAAGGCGGGCTTCAAATAATATACACCTGGATCTATAATTATCTTTGGGTCCGCTCATCGCCCCTTTGCATATCGCATGTCGCTTCACTTTCTCCGACTGCCGATTGCAATTTGCTATTGACCGGACCCAAAAATATATAAGTTGCATTTAAAAGTCCTGGCAGGTCTGTCATATCACATCGTGCCTTACTTATAAGCCTTGGGCTCTGCCAATTGTGATTTGCGATAGGTCGGACCTGAAAAATATTTTCACTGCAGTTAATAATTCTGGCGGGTCCACCATATCGCAACGTGATTTATGTATAAACACTGAAATATGTCGATTGTGATTTGTGATTGGGGAAGCAGACCCAAAAAATATATGTGTTATGTTTAATAATCCTAGTGGGTCCGGTGTATCATGGTGCACCTTATGTATCATTGTTGAAAGTGTCGATTGCGATATCCGATGCGATCGAAGACTTTATAGCATCATAGTAATTCATGGGAGATAGACCTTGGCCCTTTACCCATGTGAAAAGCGATATGCGATGGAGGAGTGATCAAGCAATTGCGATAAGTGATGAAGACATGCATCGAGGGATGTGTAAAGACCGAGGAAGCGCGAAAAGGGTAAGTTATGCATATTTGTATAGTATTTCTATTATCAAAGCATTGATAAAGAAATCAGGATGCGATAAAAGTTTTTGAGGGTTGAGTCCATACACACCCATAGTAAAGAGTGGGGGTTGGTTATATGTATGGGCATAGAGCACCATGAAGGTTTATGAGGATTGAAAAAGTCTCGATGCAGGATATGAATGAAGGGCTAGACTGGGTTATAAACGAATCATGCCACAGAGACTTATTCAGGGGGTCTTAACCATTAAGAATTGAAGATTTAACTTAGCAGAGAGTTAAAATCCATGGAATAAAAATAGATCATTCGGAGAGTTATCATTCGGAGAAACGAAAGATCAAACTTCTAGGGGACCCATTTAAATTTTCTACCATAGAAGATTTTAATAGGGTGGTGATTGTGGCCACAACAGGACTGTAGCGGGGTGTTGGTGCAGGAGTAGTTGACATTGCTTGACTGTGCAGATTTGGATTGCATCATATGTTTCTCGAAACTATGCATACTTGTTGTGGCTTAGTGTTGACTCCTTACCTTGGACTCACCTGTGGACTATGAGCAAGAACTTGAATCATTTTTTGAGGAATGTGGTTTGGACCTCCTATGGTTTAGATTGTGTGACAGTTATCAAGCCTCAAATCTCACTTTGAATTGTGGTGGTTTTGGCTCAGGCCTCTCTTAAAAATCTCAGACTTCTCATCGGTGAATAGATATAACTACATTCTTTGGATAGAGGACTATAGTATCACCTCTCTTCCTCTGGGACAGTGACATAGCAGGATTACATAATCTCCTCCTGAACAACATCATTAATGGACTAAGTGAAGGCTAGATTAATAGTGCATTTGAAAGCAATCTTTTAGAGATTTTCTTTGAGATTGGGATCTCTTTGAAGGAATTTTGGAAGTAGTCAAGATCTTTGTGCAGACATTGGAGAAAGAATTTGAAGAAGATACCCTTGGTTGCAGAGCTCTTGTGGATGATATTTTGAAAACATATTGTTAATAAGCCTTACGTAACCTTAGAGTTATTATTTGAGATCATGATGCATAAGTGATGACATCATGAGGTGACCTGAAGAAATTGCTTGGTACAATGAAGAGAAATGGTGACATATTATAAGAGATCAAGGTTCTCAGTAAAGATATGACATGGAGATAATGAATGCATAGCTGAAGATCGGCAGGGCTCGGTGAAGGAGACTTTGGGAGGTGTGAAGTGCAACCAAACATATCTTCACAAAGCGAATCTAGAGGATTGGTGACCTTGTTGTTGGTGCTCCTACACTTGAGGTTGGTGCTTGGCACATCCCAGGTTGGAGCCTGGGTGTCTACATCTAAGGTTGGAACCCTACCTATTTTTTACTTGAATCATTGTAAAGATTATATTAATAAAAGCATTTATTCCTATTGTTCATTTTGTGTTCTAAATATAAGTTACCTAACTAGTAAAAAAATAAAAAAATATTGATTCACCCCCCTCTCAGTATTTCCAACAATTGGTATGAGAGCTAGTACCTTCACTCAAAGGCTAATAGCTTGAAGGTTGATCATTAGAACACAAATGGCGAAGCCAAGGAAGAAAGTATCCAATCCTCCTAAATATGTGTCTCCCTCAACCACCGAAATTGAAGTCAATCGATTTGTGAAGGCTCCACTGTTCAATGGAAACTTTGATATATGGGAGGAAAGAATGAGGAATTTCTTAAAGACTCAAGGAATTGAAGTCTGGAAATCGGTGATTACTAATAGAATGATGGATGGAGAATCCAAGGAACATAATACAAGAGCAATGAAAGAAATCTTGAAGGGGCTACCTGATTCTATAAGGCCAGTTTTGAAAAATGTTTGTCAGCAAAAGGCATATGGGATAAAATTCATGATCTTCACTCAAAAGGAGCATTGACAATTATCTCTAGTCAAGAAAATGGTGGAAAAGAGGAAGGGAATCCAGACCCCAACAAGGAAGCTGAATATAAGGGTGATACCATCAATAATAATGAAGAGTTAGAAGATGAAGACAATGAAGAAGATTTTGAAGAAGATCTCCTCACTAAACTTATGGCTTCCATATAAGATATTAACAATTTGAAAAATGAAAATGAGGAACTTAAGAAGAACGCGCAAGTTGGTGACTACGAAAAGACAAGGAAGGAAGTTGACCTTTTCTAGCTTCAAGTATAAGAAATAGATAAGGACCTCACCAATATTAAGGAATAATTTATCAAAACAAGAGAAATCATCATGAAGAAGTCATATCCATGATAGGTCAATTGGATAAGGCAAAGAAATGTGAAGATACCTTGTCAAGCCACCTGAACAAAGGAATAAGAGTTTGAACAAACTTGAAGCAGACATTGGTAAATACTAGGACAAGGTCTCCTCCCTTAGATCACAACTAGAAGAAGTAATGAAACAAGCACAAGGAGTTGAGAAGGCAATGGAAGCATTGATAGAAGGACAAGTTGATAAAATAGAAAAGGAGAGAAACACCATGACATGCCAACTAGAAGAGGAGGATGATGACATCATCAAGTTAAGAGTAGAAATCATCTCACTTAAGGCCCAAACATGTGAAGCAACCAAGATGATGGAAGAAATGAAGAAGAAACTAGTTATAAAATATTAAGATTGTGAAAAGTTAAAAGGACAAACTATCTTTCTTAAAATGAAAGTTTACTTGCTGAATAAGAACTTGAAAACCTCTCAAACCCTAGATGACATCCTAAGTCATCAAAGGTCTCCCCTTGATAAATCAGGCCTTGGATATGTAGGTGAATCCTCAAGAAAGAAGGAAAATACTTCAAAAAACAAGGATGTGAGGAATCCATGAAGAAATGTTGATGCTCCCAACAAAGGCAAGAGTCAAGTTGACATTGGAAGAAATCCTACTCCAAGAAGAAATGCAGATGGTTTCAAGGAAGCAAGAAGCAATGGCTATAATAAAAGGATCCCAAGGATAAAAGACATCAGAAGTAGATCAACTACACCTTCTTCTAAGAAGTATGAAAGTATATTTCTTGGTTATTACTATTCTTGTAGAAAATTTGGGCACACAGCAAAAGATTGTAGGGCATATCACAAGCACATATTTAATGATCCTCGTCAATATTCAAGAATCAATGTTGTAAGAAGTCATGAATTCTTATTCATGAACAACATAGAGTTATTTAAGTTTCATTATATTGGAAATATGGCACGTGATTGTAACTTGAATTGGGCCCCTACACAAGCTAGAAATGTGCCAAAGAAGAAAGATACACAAGTTTTGAGAAGAAAGAAAATTGAATCTAGAAGTGATCCGAATTGAATCCATGAAGATTATCAAAGTGCCATGACTGTATCAAATCAAGATAGACTTTGAATTTATGAACAAATAACCATCGGGAAGACCTCTATACAGTGGCAGTTTGCAACCAGCAAGGAACGACGAGGACCTCAGTCAAAGCACATTGACCAAGGCCCATGGAGACTGCGCAGGAGGCAAAACTGGCAGTTAGGAAGCCTGGATTGGGAAACGAAGGCCATTTCTGATGCGAGATTAGCGCTAATCATCCATCGCTGGGAAAAACCCCTCAAGAAGGGAAATCCCAAAGCGCTCAGTCACATGGGAAGTTGGGAAACTGTATGGAAAATGCTAAGGCGAAAGGTGGGTCCCATTCTCCAAAACCGGTGATATATCAGAGGCATCCTTCGGCGGTAAGCGGATTTGGAAGAAAACGAGCGATTCCGTTCATCACATGATGCATGTTCGGTGGATGAGAGAGGAAGCCACCTCTCATCACACGCTAATGGTAGAGCAAGTCAACCACGCGAAACGAATGAACACTGTAGGATCTGGGGGCTCCAGATCTGGCGGTAGAGATTGCACCCAATGGAGAAACCAAATTTGATGGGGGAATTAAGCTGCGACATGTAAAAGTTTGAAGTCTGATTTGGCCGCTGAGTTGGCGGATGAGTCATTCCACAGTGTAACTGAAAACTGAACCATTGAGGAAGAGCTGGCATAGTTCGTGAGAGGACACGTGGCCACCTCCCTGTGAGACATTGGCGATGACGCAGAGGCAGGGAACTCCAAGCGAGCAGCAGCAGACGATCCGAAGGGGTGGAAGAGGAAGTGAATAGTCAAGGATAGATTGGCTTTAAGCCATGAATAGACAGAGAGTAGAACACAAAGATAGAGAGAGTGAAAGCGAAGAAAAGACAGTGAAGCAGAAGCATAAAACAGAGAGCCGAGCTGACCTAAGGTAGCATCGAGCAGAGAGAAGGCTTGAGAGGTTCAAGCAATCCCTGTGAGGATCTATCAGGAATTGAGTGCCACATTGGGCTCCTCCAATTGAAGACCAGAGAGGTCAAGATTTGGTAAGGAAAGAGTTCGTGCACTCTAGTGGCTTGGGGAATCCAAGAACCACCCTACCAAGAATTATCTGTTTCAGGAGACTCAAATTGAGCTCCTCACTATAAATCTCTACTTTAAAGATACAATAAAAGAAGGCCACCACTGAAAGCTAGACCAGAGATGTAGCCCTGGAGAATAGGGTGAACTCCTTGTTAATTTGTTGTGTTCTTGTATTTTCTTACTGTGTTTCTCTTACTGTTTTCCATTATCCAGTGTATGTGTATTTTGCAATCTGATCGATCCGTTGCCTAAAATAACATAGACACACACCAATAGATGAGTTTGTAATACCTTCATTCATTAATTATCTAACTGAGATCACTCAAGAGTGATTTTCAGATCAAGTGGTATCAGAGCTTTAGGTTGTTAAAGTTAGACAAGCTTGTGTTGGTTTAGCTGTTGAATGCTAACTAGATCAAAGCTCAAATTAGGAGAAGGAGAGTTGGTTGAAACTAATCTTGAAATTGGGAGAGTCTATCCTCGGAAGACAATGTCCAAGGAAGGTTCTATGGGGCCAGACCCTTAATTCGTAGATAGTTTCCTAGCCATAAAGTCCATGGTAGAGGAAATGTATAGGGACTTTAGAAAACATAAGGATGAAGATTCATCAGGCTCTAAACAAGACAAAGGAGAAGATGAGCCTCACTTCCATGACCACTCAAAAGGAAAAGGGAAAGAAGAAAGCTTTCTCATACCTCCTAATAGCGCTAAACACAAAAAGAAAACATCTTTGATCAAACTAGATGTTAAATTTGATTTACCTATATATGATGGAGAGTTGAATGTAGAAAATTTGGATAATTGGATTAGACAAATTGATGTTTATTGCAGAGTATAGAATATCGATTCAGACAAGAGCAAGATTCAGCTGGCAAGCCTACGCCTTGGAGGCACTACCTTGGTTTGGTGGGAAGGCAGGACCCAAGCTGACATGAAAAGACATGGTAATATTATCTCTGTCTGGAGTGAATTTGTTTCTGCAATAAAAAATTAGTTCTATCCATTGGCCTACATGCAGCAAGCCATGATGAGTTGGAAAACTCTTCGACAGTTGAAAGGGCGAAGTGTGCAAGGGCACATTCAAGAATTTAGAAAGAGAGCACTGATTCTAGGAATCTCATTAGACTCACGTGAGACTCTGTTGAAGTACATTGGTGGTCTACATAGCTACATGAGGCACACTATCCTCATGTTTAATCCCACTAGTATAGATGAGGTATCTGTACAAGCTACTCATCTAGAAGTTAGAGGAAAGAATGGAAGTCCAGAAGTTGGGGGATCATCCCAACCCACTGTAAGCAATAATAAGGAGAAAACAAAGCAGAAATGGAAAGCAAAGAAGGCTAACACTGCACATAAAAGAAAAGCTTCATGCACTCACTGTAAAAAGGATGGGCATGATGATGAGCACTGTTGGATTCTGCATCCGGAGCTGAGACCTAAGAAGTTCGAGGGCAAGAAGAAGAAGGCTGTTGTAGCTATTCAGAAAAATTTGGGGTCAGACTCAAGAGATGAAACATCCATTGCAGCCACAGGTATAAGAGGTAAGAATTCTGAAGCATCTACTAGTAATTCTGCACATTCTACTATTGATGAAGAAAATGAGAGAAAAAGACATGAGATTTTCCATATTCTAGTTATTTCCAAACATCAAAATATTGATACTTTGTTTGATAGTGGCTCACAAGTAAATTTAATTTTTTAAGCATTTGTAAAGAAGTTGGGATTAGTAACTACACCTCACAAGAAACCATACCCATTAGGATGGTTAAATGATAAAGCACAACTACAAGTGACTAGATAGTGCAAACACAAGTTTTTTTTTGGGTCAACATTTGTAGATGAGGTTGAGTTAGACATAATTCCTTTGGATATATGTGGAATTGCTTTAGGATGTCCTTACTTATATGATAGAAAAGCTATTTTCTATAGAGTTGAGAACAAGTATCTACTTGTTAAAGATGCAATCAAATACTTTGTAAGAGCTCATAAGCTCAAGAATAATTATACTCTCATAAACTTAGGGCAGATGAAACGAATGATAAATTCATGCAAACAATTCTTACTGATGATTATAAAGGAAAAGAAACATGATAAAACCAATGTATGTGAGGGCTGTAATGCTAAACAACAAGCTGATTTAGACAAGGTTGTTTCAGAGTATGATATATTGTTTCAAGAACCTAAAGGTCTGCCACCCAAAAAGGAAATAGTGCATGATATTATTTTGCAGCAATATGTTCCATTGCCTAACATTGGAATGTACAAGTTGTCTGCTTTAGAGAATGCTGAAATCAAGAAGTAGGTGTAGGAGTTGCTCGAGAAAGGGTTCATCAGACCTAGCAAATCACCATGTGGGTCACTAATCGTTTTTGTGAGAAACAAAGATGGCTCATGGAGAATGTGCATTGATTACCAAGCACTAAATAAGATAACAATAAAAAATCATTATCCCCTTCCCCGCATAGATGATCTTTTAGATCAATTGAAAGAAGTTGTTTATTTCCCCAAGCTAGACTTGCATAGTGGATACCATCAGGTCAGAGTTGTAGAACGGGATGCACAAAAGACTGCTTTCAAAACAAAGCAGGGATTGTATGAGTGGTTGGTTATGCCTTTTGGCTTAAATAATTCTCCTGCTACTTTCATGAGATTAATGAATGATGTACTTAGACATTTTCTTGATGATTTTGTTATTGTGTATCTAGATGACATTCTGACATTTAGCAAAATGTGGGAAGAACACTTAAAGCATGTTAAGCAGACACTAGATGTTTTTAAAAGAGAAAAACTTTAAGTTAAACTCTCAAAATGTGAATTTGGCAAAACATCTCTAAATTATTTGGGTCATATAGTAGGGGGTGGTGAGTTGAAGATAGATCCCTCTAACATGGCAATCATTGTAAACTGGCCAAAACCCAAATCTGCTACAAAAGTTAGAAGCTTCTTAGGAGCAGCACAATATTGGAGGAAGTTCATTTCTAAATTTTCCTTAATTGCAACTCCCTTGCATGATTTAATAGGATTGAACAAGGTGTTTCAGTGGGGAGGCAAATAGCAGAAAGCCTTCAACACCTTGAAAGAAAATATTCGTACAACACCTGTACTAGCACTGCCTGGTCTTCAAAGACCATTTGAGATCCAAATAGATGCTAGTGACTATGCCATGGGAGCAGTGTTGACACAACACGATAAACCAATATGTTATCATTCTAAGACATTTAATTCTGCAGTGGTTAGCTATCCTACATAAGATAAAGAATTGTATGCATTAGTACAGAGTGTGAAAAAGTGGAAATGTACTTAATGGGCAAATAAACAGTAATACATATTGATCATCAACCACTTCAATATCTACACTCCCAAACTAAGTTGCAGCAATCAAGACACTATATATGGATGGGTTTTCTACAACAGTTTCATTTAGTCATCATATATAAAAAGGGCATACATAATAAAGTTGCAGACATGTTATATAGACCTATTATAAATGCATCTACTATACTTAAGCATAATTCTATGTTACATGAGAGCTACAGTGAACAAAATGCTCAAGATATAGACTTTAAAGATGTATATGCAACTTTAAGTCAAGGCAAAGGAGTAGAAGAATTAGATTATCATGTAAAGGATCGAATCTTATACCATTGTGGGAAGTTATGCATTCCACAAATTGAAAGAGTAAAGATAATTCGAGAAGCACATACTTCTCTAATATCAAGTCACTTTGGGTTAAGAAAAATAGTTGCACAACTGCAAAGATTTTGTTATTGGCCAAAAATGAATGAGACAGTTTCTAGATATGTAAGAGGGTGTACTATGTGTGCTAAAAGAAAGCCCAGAAATAGAAAACTAGGCTTGTACACCCCATTACCAGTTCCTTCTCACCCTTGGGAAAGTGTTTCCATGGATTTTGTTGGAGGATTTCCTAAATCTAGGAAAGGTCATGATTATATATATGTTGTTGTGGATAGGTTCAGCAAAATGTGTATTTTGATACCTTGTAATAAACAAATTACAGCTGAACAAACTACAAAACTATTTTTTGAACATGTATGGGTTCATTTTGGATTACCCAATTCCATTGTATCTGATCAAGACACCTGATTTTTGGGGAAGTTTTGGTCAAGTCTCTGGGAACTGATGGACACCAAACTAAAGAAAAGCACAACTTTTCATCCACAAACTGATGGCCAGACAGAAGTAGTTAACAATAGAGTGATCCAGTTAATTAGAGGATATTGTAGCAAACATCCTAAGCTATGGGATGAACATTTGTGTTATGTGCAACATGCTTACAATAGAGCAAAACATTCTTCTACATAGAGATCTCCTTTTGAGACTTGTTTTGGTTTCACACCAAGGTCTCCTTTGGATTTTGTCTTTGGTAAAGACACCAAAGTTGAGGGACACTGTGATGTGGACAGGGAAACTAGGTTCATTGAAAAAATCCAAGAGATCCACCAGGCAGTATAGGAACAGCTGGAAAAGAGCCAAGCCAAATACAAGGCCAGGCATGAGAAGCATCGAATGGAGCATAGTTTCCAAGTTGGTGACCAAGCCTGGTTGTATATCAGCAAGGACAGGATGCAAGGTGAAGGTAAGAAGCTAAAGCCTATTAGGTATGGACCTTTCAAGATACTTGAGAAGATTGGTGAGAATGATTTTCGCCTTGATCTCCTAGCTTACATGCACATCTACTCAATCGTAAATGTAGATTGCTTGAGATTGTTTAAACCCTCACTAATTGAGGATCCCGAAGAGCAGAGTCAATTTCCTTCTATTGATGACCTTCTATCTGAATATCTTAATGAATTATAGGAAGACACAGTTCTGGATAGGAAGGTGAGGATGATGCCTAGGGGAGATGTTGAGTACCTCAGAGTTGTGTTCAAGGGTTCAAAGCCAGGCAGTGCAAAGTGGATAGAGAGTGGACAAGTGAGACAATTGTACCCTCACTTAGTTGATGCCTGAAAACTAACTTTTGGTGGTCCAAAAGCTTTTTCAGTTGGAAGGCCGTGATTCGAAATGGATCCATGAAGATTATCAAAGTGCTATGACTGTATCAAATTAGGACAGACTTCAAATTTATGAACAAAGAGCTATCGGGAAGACCCCTGGACAGTGGCAGTTTGCAGCCAGCGAGCAATGATGAGGACCTCGGTCAAAGCACATTGACCGAGGCCCATGGAGACCACGTAGGAGCCAAAACTAGCGGTTAGGAAGCCCGTATTGGGAAACGGAGGCCATTTCTAATGCGTGATTAGCGCTTAACACTTCGCTAGACAAAACCCCTCGAGAAGGAAAAGCCCCAAAGTGATCGGTCATGTGGGAAGCCGGGAAACCATAGGGAAAGCGCTAAGGAAAAAGCCGACTCCTGTGCTCCAAAACCAGTGGTATATCGGAGGCATCCTTGGGCGGTAAGCGGATTTGGCAGAAAAATAATAATTCCATTCATCGCACGATGCGTGGCCAACAGATGAGAGAGAAAACTGCCTTGCATTGCGTGCTAACAGTCGAGTAATTCAACCACGCAAAATGAGCGAACACCGTAGGATCTGGGGGCTCTAGATCTGACGGTGGAGATTGCTCCCGATGGAGAAACTAGATTTGACGAGGGAATTAAGCCGCGACATGTAAAATTTTTAAGTACGATTTAACCGCTGAGTTGGCGGATGAGTCATTCCACAGTGTAACTGAAAACCAAACCGTCGAGGAAGAGTTGGCACAGTTCGTGAGAGGACACATGGCCACCTCCCTGTGAGATGTTGGCGATGACATAGAGGCAGGGAACTCCAAGCGAACAACAACAGGCGATCTGAAGGGGCGGAAGAGGAAGCGAACGGTCAAGGATAGATTGGCTTTAAGCCACGAACAGACAAAGAACAGAACTTGAAGACAGAGAGAGCGAAAGTGAAGAAAAGACAGTGAAATAGAAGAAGAAAACAGAGAGCCGAGCTGACCTAAGGCAACATCGAGTAGACAAAAGGCTTGAGAGATTCAAGAAATCCCTGTGAGGATCTATCAGGAATTGAGTACCACATTGGGCTACTCCCATTAAATACCAGAGAGGTCAAGATTTGGTAAGGAAAGAGTGTGTGCATTCTAGTGGCTTGGGGAATCCAAGAACCACCCTACCAAGCATTATCTGTTTCAGGAGACTCAAATTGATCTCCTCACTATAAATATTTTCTTTAAAGACACAATAAAAGAATGCCACCACTGAAAGCTGGACCGGAGACGTATCCCTGGAGAATAGGGTGAACTCCTTATTAATATGTTGTGTTCTCATATTTGCTTACTGTGTTTCTCTTGCTGTTTTCCATTTTCTAGTGTCTGTGTATTTTGCAATCTGATCGATCCGTTGCCTAAAATAACATAGACACACACCAACACATGAGTCTGTAATACCTTCATTCATTAATTATCTAACTAAGATCAGTCACGAGTTATTTTTAGATCAAGAAGTCCCTCGAACACTCCAGCCAACAACACATGTTTTTGACCTGATGAAGTTATCCTTGATATTCCTAGTATTTGATGGGGAGACTCTTCCAAAAGGAAGACCATGCGTAAAGTTAGGAGGAGCTTATGATGATTAATCATTCTTGCAGAAGCTATTCGTGAATGGGCCTTATGAAATTCATGATGGCCTATATTGACAATCATTCTTTGATAGATCATTTCTTAGGAACACTCCATTGACGAACATGATCTCTTATCTATCCAATGGACTGTTGTTGAAAATGTTTTCCACTTGGCCAGTAAGCAGTTAATCTTTCCTAAGCTAAAGGAGGTTGTGAAGACAAGGGGAGTTGGTTCATAACATAAATCAATGTAAGAACATATATGATCGACCACATTTCTAGAAAGAGGAGCACCATGACAAGGGGGAGTACCATACCCATGAAGATCTACTATTTGTGAAGAAAAGAATCAACTTGATAGGGGGAGTACTTGGGCACCTCATTTTCCATTGATGTCAAAGGGAGAGAGAATGTTGAAAGGGAAATAATATTTCCATCAATGAAAAAGGGGGTAATTGTTAATAAAGGTTGTCATTGATCTCAATATGGCATTGACCGGGATGGAAAATATTCTTCAAATGCCAAATGGTGACGTCCATCGAGGAAGATGTCAATTCACTCATGAATAAGTGTCAAGTAGCAAGTACCAATCATGTACCTTGATGATCTAGAAGCTCTTGATGACTTATGTGGACTACCTTGATTATTGACAACATGTGATGAAGGACTTGATGATGCACTTACCTTTGATGGTCTTGATAATGGTGTGAAGCCATAACCTTAAATGTCCTTACCCTCGGTGATCTTGATGATGGAAGACTAAATGATGAAATGATGTTGCATATGATTGATGACATATCACTGCACTATCTTAATGACATGGTGAATTGATGACATTGATGATGACATTATGACCCTATAACGAGGAAGGAAAACAATGAAGAAATCAAACTATGAAGAAGCCCAACACTCGAAGGCATTTTGCCCTACCTCCATTTCTACACTAATAAATGACCAATCAAACTAAAGAATATTTTTTGCCACCTTAGAGGCATAATTCATTATAACATCTACACCATATTTTAAAGAATAATTTTTTTTCTTTCGAATGAGCTATTACTTAGCCCGAAACTCCAAGTGGTTTGGGAGAAATGAATTTTTGAAGTTAAATTATTAATTTTGGACATGGAACAAACCTGAGAAAACCTATCTTGTCGGCCAACGAAAGAGACATGTATGTTCAAAGTTCACGTTTAAGAATCCTATTAATAGGCCATTCGAGCTCCTTGTTTGTATCATCATTTTTCATAGATCAGAAAGATAGAATTCTATTAGATATTCACAACTTTTGAATTGAAGGAGGCAAAATGCAAGACTTGTTTTGGGTTATGAAGACTGTAGCTCCTATAATATCTTAGACCTTACCTCTATCTGTCACAAACCCTTTCTGATAAATTTCTCGTGGGAACCTATAATACTTAAGATGTTTTGACAAGTGTTATTTTAGACAAAAGGCTTAGAACCCTTGACAAACTTGGACTGGTGCAGAAATGGTAGATGATCTCAACTATGGTAGGTTCTCTTAGACTGTTGCAGAAGTAGTGAATGCTCTTGCACTGTAGTAGGGTGTTGGTACAGGAGTAGTTGACATTGCTTGACTGTGCAGTTTCAGATGGCAGAATATGTTTCTCAGGACTGTGCATACTTGTTGTGCCTTGGTGTTGATTCCTTACCTTGGAGTCACTTGTGGACTATGAGCAAGAACCTTGATCATTTTTTGAGGACTGTGGTTCGGACCTCCTATGGTTTAGTTTGTGTGATAGTTTTCAGGCCTCAAATATCACTTTGAATTGTTGTGGTTTTGGCTCGGGCCTCTTCTAAATAACTCGGAATTCTCATTGGTGAATAGATATAACTACATTCTTTGGACAAATGGCTATAGTATCACCTCTCTTCCTCTTGGAAAGTGACATAGTTGGATTACATAATCTTCTCTTGAACAACAACAACAATGATAGAATAAGTGAAGCCTAGTTTAATAGTGTATTTGAAAGCAATATTTTAGAGATTGTATTTGAGATTGGGATCTCTTTGAAGGCATTTTTGAAGCAGTCAAGATCTTTGTGCATACATTAGAGAAAGAATTTGAAGAAGATACCCTTGGTTGGAGAGCTCTTGGGGACAATATTTTGGAAACATATTGTTAAGAAGCCTTGAGTAACCTTGGAGTTATTATTGGAGATTATTATCATTAGTGATGACATCATGAGGTGACTTGAAGAAATTTCCTTGGTACAATGAAGCAAAATGGTGACAACTTCTAAGAGTTCAAGGTTGTCAGTTATGACGTGACGTGGAGATTAAATAAAGGGATAACTGAAGATTGATAGGGCTCATTGAAGAAAACTTTGGGAGCCGTGAAGTACAACCAAACATATCTTGAAAAATCGAAGCTAGGGGATTGGTGTCCTTCAAGTTTGTGCTCCTAAACTTGAGGTTGGTGCCTCAAAATTGACAAGGTTGATGCCTTCATAAGTCCAAGTCTATGCTTGGCACATCCCAGGGTTGGAATAAATTCTTTTATTAATATAATCTTTACAATGAATCAAGTACATTAAAGATTATATTAATAAAATCATTTATTCCTATTGTTCATTTTGTTTTCTAAATATAAGTCATCTAACTAGTAAAACAATAAAATAAATATTTATTCACACCCCTCTTAGTATTTCCAACAAACCAAGTTAAATCCTATTAGAATAGTTCCAACTAATGGAGGAATTAGTGAGACATCCAATAGAGGGGTGCAACCTATGAAAGTGGGGTGTAACCAACAATGCTCAACCAGTGAAATGAAGATTCACTCATAATTAACTGATGCGTGTCATATTAGAGAAAGACCTAGCTGAGATTGGAGTTTAGGAACTATGTACTATCCGTTGTATAATCATTAGAATTGTACAGATTGTATAGGAAATAAGAGGAAGGCTTATGATGGATTTTCCAGTTATGGATGAGGATTTTCCCAATTAAATGTGGAATAATTTCCTAGGAAACTGTGTAAGGAAGTAGTAGCTTGGTAGACAACATATTTGGCAAAGTATTGGTTGGACCTTGTTTGTGAGGTAGTGAGATAGAATTAGATGGTGCAGAGGTTACTTGGGCTTAAGAAATGCATTGACATATTTTCATATTTTTTTATTAATGCAATATACAGATAGTAGGGGTTTCTAGTTGTGGCTTTCCCTAGAAAATTATTGTGTTATGTTTGATTGAACTCATTCTCTTTTATGCTTTGTGATTTCATCAATACTTTATTATTTCCGTTAATTAGTAGAGTATATTCAAGTAAATTGTTTTAGCATATAACAATATGCAATTTAAATTTGAAAGTAATTTCTGCATGAATAGGATACATTGAATATCATTCTATAGCTAGATAGGCATCGAATTTCCCTTTCAAGGCTTGGAAATGGTCTACTTGCTTCAATTTGATTCAAATTTAGGTTCATTCTGTATAATTGGTATGATTTAATGGGTTTGTAATTCTTGTTTTCCATGGAGACTCTTTAGGGACATACTTAGTCTGATCAAAGGTATTGGCCTATCATGATGTGATAGCAGGGAACCATCATCATCTCTCCTAGTTTTTTAACTCTCATGATCATAAGCATCAAATTATTGACATTATCATTTATTTCTTGAAAAATAGAATTATTGGCATTATTTCTTATGACTTGAAAAAGATCCATTAACTACACTCAATAGATCATGGTGAAATAGAATAACACTATAGGAGGTTGGGGATTATTTTAATTAGAGTTGGTGTTGGGTACCTTTCGAGTGATAGTCCCAACTAGATAAGTTATTGTGCATAGAAGGATAATGGCATAATTGAACATTATATTTTTCTTATTTTCCTTGACTATATAAAAAATGTCATCACCTATTGATTGTAAGTGATAGATGTTGCACATACATTGATATTCAGTAGACTCAATTTGTTAGGCAACATGTATTAGCATAGGTTGTTTGTAAAGCCATTTCATTTTCTCTTTGCATCAAGGGATAACCAAAATACCATTGACTTTCTTTGAGTTTTGGCATCTAGAGAATGGTTGGCATTCCTTTCTATCGAGTATGAAAATTCTCTTTGGATACTAATGACTTTTGTGTTAAAGATAATTTTAGTTTCTGTCAAACATCTTTTTTATTGTCATTACGCATTTTCTATTTTATATTGTCACATTATATAATCTCATACTTTGGATGGGTACATTTTCAGTTGAAGTTGACAACCTCCATTTGTTAATCTTGAGCTATTATGAAAAGTGGCATGATTATAGTGTCTTTTACTATAAGGGAATGTAGATTTGATGTTTCTTTACATCATATTGCCACGTCATATTGCATTATTTTTAGTTTTTGTCATTAGTATTTTCACCTTCAAAATTTTGAATATTTTACATTTAGTATTTGGAAAATAAATGACTCAAACAATTGATTACATGCATTCTTTTGTTTTTCTTGATTTGTTGAAAAATAAAAGGATTTAATAAGGTAGCAAAGTTGCTAAATACACTGATACACTCTATTGTTCATGACACTATAAAAATCAACAAATCCATTCTCACAGATATTCAAATTTGTTTAGTTTATGCACATGACAAGATTGAGTTTCTACATCTCAAATATTAGCTCGAATGAGATGAACTACAACAAAAGAATCATCATTCTCGACTTGTTCTTGTTTAGAACAATTCTCTTTTTGAGTTAGATAAGGACTCGCATCAGCAACCAAAACTTGATCAAAGTAGTGAGTTCATTTCAAGAGAAGATTCATATGAAGATGCAAAGATTCATCCTATAATTCCTATGTGTATCATCAAACCTTAGGAATATCTTATCAGAAACAAGAATATAACTAGACTTGGATATGAAAATGATGTAACCCTCTATATTCTAGACTATTCGAACCAATCTAGTTTTATAATATTGGGTTCCCTCAAGGCAACCCATCCTTAGTTGCTTCACATTTATTCCACTTCTGGATCAAATTTTCATATGACAACATTGTGATCGAGTTGGCCACACGAAAGATTAGTGTTTTAATATTCACCCTTGTGAGAATTATGGGACACATAATAATCATTCAAAAATATTTTCTAGACATAATATTCATGTAACATAAAAACTTCACCTTGGATGGATTATTTCTTAGCAATTGTCTTCAAATACTAAGAAGATATATTGGTCATACCTCATAGTTAATTCTTGAGTATTGAAACATCTTGCAACACCTAATTTCTCATATCCTCAGATTGTATCTAATAAAAGGGGAACTAATGGTCAACCACTAGCTTCTATTATATATCAAGCGACCCTAATCCAGAGTCAAAACCATAGCCTCGAGATAGAGTCAACCATATTCAACCAGTGTCAGAGTCAAAGCTATAGAAAGAGACAAAGTTATGTTTCATGAGCATGATTTGGTTGGTGTCCAACCTTAAACCACCATTGGAAGAAGACTTTGGTTTCTAGTACCCACTTTATGATTTTGTGATGATACTTAGACCATCATTAGGAAGCCATTCAACTTCCTCTAATACTTCAATTTCTGGCCATATTAATAATTATTTCAATAGCTACTTCAAGCCAAGTTCTAAATTTGATAATAGATCAATAGAAGAATTTAGATTTTCTACCTAATTTAGTTTGTGGTCTTCCTTAAATCATTATTTATATAGCACATCAAGCCATTGGCTTCTATCCACCCTTGTGTTTTAGCTATGTTCTCAAAATTAGTTATACCCCTTTGGATTAAGGGGGATCGTTGGAAGCATAATCATCTTGGGTTATGCAAATTTGGCTTATTCACATAAGAGGTAGGCGAAAAGCCACACATGAATACCGACATTTATGGGAAGTTAAAGAGATCTTGGAAGATGAAAATTAAGGGTCAATAAAATTTTATTAATATATATTGTCAATAAAATGCATTACATGATTTATCAAATATGTCTATTACTTTTGTGTTTGTTCAAGAGAGGCAAGTTTTTAAGTATTTATTAAAAATTTAATATATTTGAATTATACATAGGTTTAAACTAAGGATATGTATTACTTAAAGCATGTCATGAAAAGTAAAATCTTGAAGAAACTTGTTAATATTGTTCACAATTTGAGTGGAAAATAACATAAAATCTTTATGGAAATATCCCAATGAGAGGAATTAGGCGGATAAAAATTGTGAGTTTTTAGTAAAAATGAATTTCTTAACATTAGTTTCTAATGTTTTGAATACTCAATTTCACATATTTTTGATATCTTATAGCCACTAATAGAAACATAACAAAATTTTGTCCTAAGAAAATAAAATTGTGAATGATGTAAATGATGATGACTTAGACCTCTGTACATTTGGAATGGTCTTGGAAGTTAGTGAGAGGGGGGAATATTTTATAAAACTATGAGGAATATAGTGGAAATAATGTATAGACATACTTTCCACCTATAGTACAAAAATAAATCCATTGGCTCCAAGAATTAGGTTATACACAAACTATGGGAAGCATTTTCAAAGAAATTGACAATTATACTTGTGAGACCTGCAATAGTAAAAATGCACAATAACAATGATGAACAATTTATAAAGTATTATTGCTAACTATATTTTTCTATAATGTTAAAATAAAAATTTTAAAAATTTCTACATTTACTTTGTCATTAATTAAATATATTTTTATTATGCTTTTTAATTTCCAGGAATATTGTACAATGTCAAAAAGAAAAATGAGGGAATACAAACATAGGATGGTATGGATATCCAGAAATTTGTACATGAAGATGGTAAAAGAAATGAACATAAGTTCGCGGCAAGAGGAGCCATCTAACTACAATGTGCATCACAAATATGCAATCACCGATTTATTCTTTTATGTACATCAAAATTAACTATTGTATAAAATAATAATTTTCACTTATTTCATTGGAAACAAGGCAACAAAATGGAATCCATTCACGACATAAGATGATGAAAAAGGAAGAAAAGGATTGTTCCAATGTTTGTGAGTGCTTATTATTTTCAATTTTCTTGACATTTAATACTTGTTGTGACATTTAGATTTAAATGATTAATTTATTGTCATCCATGACTTTTTCTGGTAGGCAATAACGTAAAAAGAAGATGCAACATAGAAGTGATCACGATTGGGTTAAGTATGGATTTCAAGTATATATTAAAGTAGCGAGGGTCAACTAAATGACTTGTAGGTAGTTATATTGTCTAGCTTAACACATTTTATTATTATTGGAACAATAACATAGCATTTATCTTAACCATATTGACTATGCTTTGTCAAGGAGTATTAAGCATGAAGTAAACAAGGTATCATGTAGAAATAACAAAATATACATTGATATACAATATGTGGCATGCTTTCCAAAAAATGAATATTGTTTATGATAGACTAGATGTTATGGTATGCTTTCATATATTTGCAATCATGCATTCTCTCTCTATATATATATATAATCGTATATGGAAGATAAAGAGGAAAAACATCAAAATAAATCCCACAAGGAGAACATTACGTTAAATAACCCAATTATCATATAGCCTATTAGAGATGAAGAAATGAAGTGTGCATATAATTTAAGTTCGAGTCATCAAAGACAATCAATACAATTCAATATTACTATAATTTGTATGTATTGGAATATTTGTCTCTAAAAAATAGGGATTTTGTTTAATACACATAGCATATTGTAACAATTACATGAGGACATGTTACAATAAGCTTAATAGTTACATGTTTTCCACATTTTGATTAATGTAAACATTTACATTGTCCTATTTTGTATGACTATGGTATTTTCTTCATATATAATAAAATTGGCTTTTATTTTATTGCATTATCTAAATGTTGTAAAACGTTGCACTATTGATTAATTAATATATAGATGATTTAAATTATTACAAATAACGCATTAGTGCAATTATTATATCAAAACAAAAACAAAAAAGTACATATAAATATCACTATTATTATATAAAATAGTTAATTATGAGATGATTCATTGAAATTTTGTTATAATATATATTTTTATTGACATTCCACAAAAGCTGTAAAATCGTCAAAAACATGGTTAGTTTAAACAGCATAAATACACATTTATCATTTGAAAATAT
Organism: Pinus tabuliformis; assembly: GCA_031772625.1. Taxonomy (NCBI): domain Eukaryota; kingdom Viridiplantae; phylum Streptophyta; class Pinopsida; order Pinales; family Pinaceae; genus Pinus; species Pinus tabuliformis. The sequence goes on along the minus strand of CM062816.1, from coordinate 1,550,880,157 downwards.
CATGCCATCTATGATTAATATAGGCATTGGTTTTTTAAGTATTTCATATGCACAAGTATTTAAATATAATATATGCATTGGTGTTTAGTAGCAATGAATAGTGTCAATACCTCACTACAAATTTTTGAAAATCCGTGTCTCTCTAATGCACCCAATAATATAGGAACAAATGCCTTCAAATTATGTTAGCATCATTCTGTCATAAACAATTAATGACTGAGTCAGTTCATGTTAGACCAAAAAAAAAATATTATTATATAATGAATATTTGAGCATTAGTGCCTCTAATTTTATGTACAACTCGAGGCATGATTATTAGGCACCTTCTAACGTGTGTTACTAGAACGAGTATTGAGAAATAAAAACCCTGTAATAAACTTCAACCTACCTAAAAAAAATTAGTTAGAGCAAAAATTTATTAAAACCCCCATTCCAAATGGCAAAGATTGTAATGAGGGCCTTCGTGAAATTGTTTCTTAATATTGTAAGACTAAAGGTTTTACAAAAGCATCCACTACAATGTGTTTTCCTGTCATTGTCAATTATAAATATAACATTTAGAAAATGATAAGTGAAGAATATATCCTGTGTTATTAACTTCAAAAAAAAAAAGGTAAATCAATGGGTCTTTCATTTTGGGACAAGAAGAAACTTTTCTCTATATCTCTCTTTTTTTTTTCTTTTTTTTTAGGTTTGTGGTTATATAATCCACTGATAATCATGGAGAAAGATATATAAAATCCAAATATATATATATATTTATCTAAGGAATGAAATTTGCCTCTCTCTTAGGCCTAAGGCAAAATTGTGGTTGCTACTACCAGGTGAACAAATAGCTACACTCACTTAAGAGAGCATCATTATGACGCTAGCATCTCTTAATAACCGTGGAGAAATATATAGGAAATAAAAAAGAAATTGAGGGAGTTTTTCCGAGGAATGAAATTGTCCACCCTCTCAAACCAAAGGAAAGAGTGAGGTGTGAGGTTGTTGGTATTAGGCCAGCGTACACATATACTCACTTAAGATTACCTCATCATGCCTCTAGAAGGGTTCTATCTTGGATGGGGATGATAATAGTAATTCTATCCAACCACTTGAGATAACGTAGATTGACTCAAATCCAAAAACATTTTATCACCTATAATATTTATTTTAAAGTAAATACACCATATCTTATCCTCTTCATAAAAATGATAATTTGCCTTATAAAGATAAAATAAAAAAACATGAAGCCTCTTAAGATAATTTCAAAATCTAGTCAAAAACCACTTACCATTCAAAATGGTCTAACATAAAAATACATAGTATTTTTTAAAGCATTACATAGTATTTTTTAAACCATTAAGATATAAAAAAATAGATCAGTTTACAATATTAAAAATGCCATTACATTTAAATTATGAGAAATTCCATGCCATAAAAAAGTAAATAAGAAAAAATTAAGATACAAAAATTTTAATAATTCTAAGTCAGAAGATAAAAAAATTCTTCAATACTTTCCTTCACTTAAAACAAAATTCATAAATATTGAAATTTAAAAAACATTACAAAGCAATTTTAAAACCATATGGCTCTAAAAAGTTTGTTCACCTTTTATAATATTTTAACAAGAATTATAATAATTTAAAAATGTTAAAATCAATCTTATTGAAAAAAAGAAAATAAAGACAAAAACCAAACCTACCAAATCAGATAATAATTCTTTACCTCTTTTAAATTCTCATAAACTAATCCTATCAATTGGTATAAACAAACATCACGTTAATTATGATAATGATATTTAGTTTAGTAAAAACATAATTGAAACAAGGGAGGCTGCATAGCAGCTAGTCCCTGCTCTGAGTGGGGGATGGGGCTTGAGCTCATTGTGGGTCCACGTCGTGCTTGCATGCAAGCCATGTCACCACTTCAATACAGTTTTCATATCAGAATCCGCAACCGATGGCTGCGATCTCTATTTGTATGCACTACGACCGAAGGCCACTATTGGATTGTCCAATCAAATAGCCCGCTGGATGCCCTGACACCTGGATGGGCTCATTCGCTTTCCTCCTGGCACAAAGAATTCTCGCGGAAAAAATGCACAGAGACACCGAAAGAAATTTTAAAGCTGGCAGTCATAATGAAATCACTAGATACTTTTGTAGAGACTGACCCATTTCACAAAAGACAAAATCAATTACCAGACCTTTCAGGTGGACCTCAAACACTGTCATTCAATAACGAAGTAGAACCTAAATTCTTTCAGTTTTTCATGGATCGTCATAATCATTTATTATATTTTGGTTAAATATCATAGATAGATATAACAATAGTATTAGTTTAAGGGTTTTCTTAATTAGTGAAAGGTTGTGTATCAAGTATTTCTTCAAAATTGGCACAGTTTTGATTAAAGTTGAAGTCAAGTTTGAGAAATATCCTACAGATATCAGTGGTCTTCTACGGGTGCTCCAAGAATATTTTTGTTCAAGTCAATCTGCTTTAGCTAGTTTATTGTAATTGGATACATGAGAGAAACCTGTTTGAAATGGCTCTACGACTATTTTCTGAGAAAAGACTACTAACTTGAGGAAGCTACTGAGCTTGGTGGATTGGTCGCTAAAGCTTTCATACCTACCGGACTACTATCACTTAGAGCTAGCCCTTACTAAATACTATCATGAATTCACAATATATCTTCTGCAACAAGTTCCCCTTTGAAGCTATCTGTATTTATATATATGCACATAGTATTTATAACTCTTAAGCTTGCATGCCTTACCCTAAGAGACAGGTAGGCATTGTTTAGGTTTCCTCCTTTCTTTAGGTTTAGTCGCCTTTGCATATATATCCAATAGAAACCTCATTGAGGGCTCTCTTTCTTACAAGTGCTTTGTTCTCTAAAGTAGGTAAAAGAGGGTGTAATGGGTGTAGCCGGGAAGGGCTTGACGACGTAGAAGGAATAAAGTCATAGGTATAAGGTCTACTGTATCTGTATGAGGCGGGAATGTAAAAGGTAAGAAGGTGGAAGGAAGAAATCAAAAGTGATAAAAGTGTCGAAGCGGATGAGGAAGAAGGTCTAAAGTCCTAGTAAGAAGCAAGAATGGGAGTGTTAATGAGTATGAAGCAAGAATGGAATAGGATGAAGCTTAATAAACAGCTTTTCAATTTCATATAAAATCATTCTTCGTTGTCAATTTGAAACTTCTGAAATCTCCTTTGAATTAATTTATGCTTAAACAATTCAACAGTAATTGTGGGAGGGTAAGACCAGAAAATACTTGACCTTAAAAGACCAAACCAACCAGTTTCAAAGCCACGATATAAGGCCCATTCGGATCGATCATCTTGGTTGGCCAGAATAACTAGTTTCAGGCAGGCTTTGCGCTCAATCAATTCATTACCCAAGTTAGAGATGAGGGAGAATCAATGAACTAATTCCGTACCTTTTTATTCCACCCTTCAAATGGGAAGTAGCTCTCGCTTTCAAAACACTCCCATAACTAAACATACTCCCAGTGGGTACTTTGACTTTCATATTCCACCTGCAAGTGCCTGATCATGACAAGACTTCTTTTCTTTACGATAAAGACTCAAAACCTGAAAGTTGACGCTAGAGAATACAATAAGAATATCTTTTATGTTAAAGACTTAGAGCCTGAAACGGTCTTTAAAAATGTTTCAGAAACAACAATTTAATATACAAAGATAGGTTGATTAGAAACCAAGATTTAATAACATTATGAATTTAAGGTTATTTAGATTTGCAATTGCAGCAAATCGTGGAGCTTCCGAGCTGACTATGACATTGAATTAGAATATGATGGGAAATAAGGGTTTCTCATCCCCTAAAAAGCGTATGAACTATGAAAAAGAAAGGCAAAGATAAAGGTGAAATTAAATGTAAAATCACTCGAAATTCAATAAACTAGAAATGTTTGGTTCATAATAGTTAATACAATTTTTTAAATTTAGGGGAAGATGACATGATTGACACGGTTTTTTCCTGAAAAGTAAGACACACGCTAACGGTTGCGTTGCATGGTTGCCACTAGTGGCTTTTCCTTCCCTTACTCACATTCTAAGAGATACTTTCAATGTTGGTTACACGCTAATGGTAGTGTTGCATGGTTGCCACTTGTGGCTTTTCCTTCCCTTACTCACATTCTACGAGATACTTTCATTGTTGGTTATACAATTTTCTTAATGTCATGTTGCCTTTAGACTAACCGCGGGTCCCCCTGGTTCAAACGCATCTCAAAACGTCTATTAGCAGACATTTACGCTACTCAATATCGTCATGGCCCTTGTCCTTCGCAAGCATATGGTTATGAGTTGTTTTACAGGAGAAAAAATAATAGATACAGAGCAGTGGTAGAAATTTCTCATAAGAGCACGAAATCCGAGGGATTAAAGTGACCCATAGTAGGGCCAAATTCACTGGTCCAGGACGTTGAATTGCACAAGAAAAATATTAAAATTTATGAGCACTGAATTGGGGGTTTCTCTGGTGCCAGTGGCTCAGTTGAGAGATCTGATCGCTGTGTGCTATTCCAGAATTTCCTTGCATAGAGAAAGGAGGACAATTTCTTCATAATCATGTTGATTCTTTGAGGCCATCTTTATTCTACGCAGAGGGAGCCGAAATATTTCATATTTTCCAGCAGGCTGTATCTATCTGTAGGCCGAAAAGCCACCATCAGAAAAGGGCCAAACTTAGTTTAATGGAGGGACAATTTTTCTGAAGTTTGTATCAAGCTGGAGAATAACCTTCATCACCATATCAGTCCTTATTAGCATGACCAAGAAGAAGTAGGTATTAGCAAACAAACTAGAATCATTAATTCGAAAAGAAGCCAGAACTACTCTTTCGTTTCTTCACTTCAGACTACTAGAATTTATGGTCTAGGTCAGTAGGCTTCATGCTTGAAATTTATAATAGAACTGCACAGAGAGTACAAACATTGACAAATAACAATTGATCAACTCTTTATATCTAAAGAGAAGGCTCTTTGTAGAAGAAATCAATTTTTATTTTTGAATGAGATCCTGCATTCTGATTTCTCTTTCGGTCACTACATGGACTTGTGATCTGGAGGTTTGCTAATTGCTACCAAAGAGAAATCAATACAGTTGAAGTTATCCACAATCGAGGTTAGAGCGGCTGTGGATATTTGAGGGATGGGTTGCATATCTTCCAACAGGTTTTTAAGAAAATCTAGCATCCAAGAGAATCTGAAGCGGCCATTTCCTTCTGCCGCAGCAATACCAATACTAAACAACTTGGTCGTGGCAAACAACCATGAATTTGTTGCTCTGGTTTGCAAGGCCAATAAGTTTTCCAAGAAACTCCCAACTCCATCAGAGCCAGAAAATGTACTTTGTTTTATCAGCAAAGATTATGAAGAATCTGAAGGTGAGTCCTTTTCTTGTTTTTTCTTGTTGGAATTCATTTATCTTTGTTTTTCTTCTGAAGAACATTTATTTGTCTATCGCCATCTGATCTTAGATTCTTAGTGATCCAAATACAGTATCAAAACTTTAAAGCATTAAAGTTACCTTTCCAATTTTGTTTTTCCTTCTTTGAAAACGCTTTCTGTGAACTCTATATGCATTAACATGCATTTTCCTTTTGCAATGCATGCCTATTTATGTGAAACCCCTAAATCGTGAATTCTATATGCATTAACAGGCATTTTCCTTCTGTAATGCATGCCTATTTATGTGAAACCCCTGAATCATGCCTCCATTGTAAACTTTTCAAGTTCGATTTTTTTTTTGCCTTTTTTCCCGTCATTAAATTATATTTTAATGAGTAATTTTCAAACTTCTAGTCTGCAACAACTATTCGTTGATTCGAGAACTGACATACTAAAACATTTACAGGTGAAAGGCTTATTAGTGGAAACCATGTTAGAGTAGACACAGATCTGCAATCAAAGAATCCCTCAAAAGAGGGAAAATCAGAAAATCATGACGCTGGAGAGGAGGAATTAGAAGAACATAAACTTATAGAGAAGGACAAAACAGAGATAATCTCTCCATGGGAGATAATGGAAGCCCCGGAGGATGGAGAAACGTACCATGTTTCTAGGAAAACTGGGCCAGATTCAAGAGACGCTGAAAGATGTTGCTAGTGTTGGATCGTGTGGATAAACTGCTACTGTTGGTTGAACTGGATAATCTGGAGCTACTGCTATTGCTGGTTTTACTGGATAATCTTGAGTTTGTTGGTTGAATTGGATAATCTGGAGCTACTGCTACTGCTGGTTTTACTGGCTAATCTTGAGTTTGTTCCATAGGATAATGTGGAACTACTATTGATGCTTACTTGTAGAAGACCTTGCATAAGATTAGATTCCCAGGTAGAATGTTGTAGTTTGCTACGCGGCACATGTGTCATGTTTTCCAAGTACATGTGTCATGTTGCCGCCTAGGCAGAATGTTCCGGTATGTTGCAGTTTGGTAAGCGGAATGTTTGAGTTTGCTAAGAAGACATTTTTATAAAACATAGGCAATGAAAAATAATAAACATTAAATGTTACAGAATTAATGTTAGAATTAATTCAATTGTTATTTTATGGAAAGTAAACTAATGAATTAATTCAATTGTTATTTTATGGAAAGTAAAATGATGAATATAACCTATGTTTTTGCCTCCCGGCCTCTTCCCGAGGCCAAATAAAATAGTGAAAGAGGTTGCAGTGTAAAATATACAGAGTTTGATTACAAACTTTGCTTATTTGTTACCGTTACGCTGCTGAACTAATACTTACGTCCGATATTTCGATTACTATAGTCCCTGGCCATTGCCAAATAGAAGGGACTAAAAAATGAAGAATCATTCTCATATATGTTAAACATGAAGTCATTGCATCGAATCAACAATAAAACACCAATATTATCAATAAAATTCCAATGTTATCCTAGCTCATCAGGTTCATGGCAAGGGAATCAGGTTCATGGCAACGGAATATGCGCCCAAGTAATCAAATATTACCTAGTATACCACAGCGTTTCTAAACTAGTAAGAGTATATATATATATATATATATATATATCCGCATTCTATTATGAAAATTAAAAAGGTCTATTGATGGATGTGTGTAATCGAACATAGTAACTTGGATGCTTTTCTCACATTGGGAGTAAGAATATTCTATATTAACGAAGACTCGGACCGGGAAAGATTCCATTTATAATTATAAATGGAATTGTTCTAGGATTCTAGCCATTCATGCATGCATGAGCATCTGCAGACTAATATTTGAGAAATGTAGCGGTGATTGGACCCTAGGGTATATCAGCTATTAAAATTTCGGATCCTCTGCAGTCTGAAGTACACAATATTGAGAAATGTAGCCGTGATTGGACCCTAAGGGCATATTAGCTATTAAAATTTTGGATCCTCCGCAGTCCGAAGTACGCAATTTGGTCGCGCACCAGGGCGTGATCGCAGGGGGTGCATAAATGGAGAGGTCAACGGTGTTATATATTGTGTAAGAAGAGAACATTGTGCTACTAAAATTTTAAATACATACATTCTTAGAGAACAATACTCAACACATACAGTAAAATTGTAGAAAGATGGGGCTGGAGCTAATCAGCCATATATGAGGTATTTAATATTTTGAGAGCAGCATGCAACTTAGCTCGATAACACGGGAGCGGGCAAATATTATTTAATGTCGAATTTGCCCGCTCCCGTGTTATCGCGTTAAGTCGCGTGTTGCTCTAAAGGCATTAAATACCCAATATATGACTGGTTAACTCTTTCGGAAAGATGGGAGGTAGTGATGGCAAACAATTGGGCCGAAGATGGCATGGATATCGACAAAGTGGAGATTGATATCGACGACGTGGAGACGGATTACAATTGTGCCAAAGAGAATACGCATTTCCACGACGTAGTGATGGCAGATGCGTGCACTGCCATGACATCTACGTCTTCAATAATGGCAGATAGGTGGTCGCTCCAAAACACAAATGGGTGGGCCACACATCACAGTTCCCTGTTCTGCTTTTGTTTCTGCTTCAAACTCTCTGCATATTCGAGGCAGCGCTGGTGAAGCGAGTGGTTGGAGATGTGGGTAAACTTTGTAAGAGACGAACCGTTCGCCTTTGATTTAATAGTACTCCTCCAGCACGACGTCTAGTGAAAGGAGATCTTCTAAATAAACCTCCACGGGGTTTTGGAGACCTTTTAAGCTTGGTTGTTTTGTCTGTGTAAAACAGGCCTGCAACATGAATGCTTGTTTAACAAGTGAAGCTGCATCGCAGCAAGTCCCTGCCAAGTTACTTTTACAAGTTAGTGCCACTGCATTAAAGAGTTGCCCAGCAACAAATCTGTCAATCACTGTTAAAAAAGATTAGGAGAAGGAGATTCAGAGTTGATGTTTGAACGCAAATAAGCATCTTGGCCTTCAACCAGGTTTTTTGCCAAGTTACTTTTACAAGTTAGTGCCACTGCATTAAAGAGTTGCCCAGCAACAAATCTGTCAATCACTGTTAAAAAAGATCAGGAGAAGGAGATTCAGAGTTGATGTTTGAACGCAAATAAGCATCTTGGCCTTCAACCAGGTTTTCTTCCCGGAAAACTCAAGCCTAACATTTCTTTAGGCTTCTTTAAGAAGTGCTAGCAAGAGCTAAGAGCAAAATGCAGGTTCAACAGATATAAAGGCAATAAAACTAAATGGGTTTTCTTCCCGGAAAACTCAAACCTAACATTTCTTTAGGCTTCTTTAAGAAGTGCTAGCAAGAGCTAAGAGCAAAATGCAGGTTCAACAGATATAAAGGCAATAAAACTAAATGAGAGAGAGAGTCGAAACAGGGGAATTAGAAAACAACTCTTCCCAAGTGCTAGCTTTTGAGTTTGAAGAAAGATCCTGGCTAAAGGATCTTATATGACTCTTTGATTCTGACAGAAGAGGATCCGATTTTGGTCTTCCAAACAAAATTATATAATCATGTGCATCCTAGCATTCAAAATTTAAAAAAAAGTGTTCAACAGCCATTTAGAGCGTAACCCCTCTTTATACTTGTACCTTTCTTTATACATGTAATAGCAAGTCTGTTTCTATCCCAAAAAATCATATAAACAGTTACATATATCAGGCTTATAAGCGCCTATATTACTAGAATAGTTCCAGACCCTTGTTGATAGATTATTCCAGCTTGTTGAATGCCAAAGCACAAACCATTAGCAGACTTGCTGTTATAAGGCTTATGTATGAAGGTTTGCTATTTCTGCTATCGTCCATAAACTTTGAAAATAGGATCTTTCCATTATAATTTATTGGTCTTATTGGTTTTCCAAACAAACTTATATAATCGTATGCATCTTGGCATTCAAAAAAGTGTTCAAAAGCCATTTAGAGCATAACCCCTCTTTATACTTGCCTTTCTTTATAGGTATAATAGCAAGTCCGTTTCTATCCCAAAAAAATAATATAAACAGCTACATATATCAGGCTTATATAAAAGCTTAAATTACTAGGCTAGTTCCAGACCCTAGTTTTTGGAGCTGTTCCAGCTTTTTGAATGCCAAAGCACAACCCATTAGCGGACCCACATCAGATAATAACATAAGAAATTCATAACAACTTTATTATCATTTTAAATTCAGTACTTAAAACAAAGAGGCCCATGCCTACCTGTTGTTGCATGAACAGTGGTCATGAGGGCCTCAGCAATACCGAATTCTTCATTCACCACCTGTAGCCAGTGCATGAGTATTCGTTTCAGTTTTTACGGTGAGCTAATTTTGACACATAGTTATGACTCAATGACAATGTTTGCAGGAAGAAGCTTAGAGTATCTGCCCCAAAGAAACATGTTCTACCTAAAAGAAATATCATTCAATGCGATTTGTAAGAATAGTATTATATACCTTTGCAAGAAGAGCAATGCAATTAGTTGTGCACCTTGCATTTGAAACAATAGACATTTCAGGCTTATATGATCCTTCGTTTACTCCAACCACAAACATGGGTGCATACCTGGGATGTTTCAGCCTCTGTGTTGATCCTGACGGTACAGAAAAGCTAGAGAACTTTGCTGCGCGTCTTTCTGCCTTCATTTTCCAGAAATAATTAGTATCTCAGACTGTCGGCTCCCGCTCAGAAAGGCGTCTTCTTCTGGGCTTAGATGTGACAGAGAATTCTAGCTTTTAGGGGTGCCCTGTGTTCGATTTTGCGATGGCAATGGAGAAACAGAAAGAGACAGAAAGAGAACCCTTCACGAAAGCCGCTTCTGTGTCTGAATTTTCCACGAGCTCCATGATTTCCCATGCTTCCCAGCAGGCCTTTATACAGTCATCGGTAGCAGGGAACCCGTCATATGCTTCATAGAATCCAGACAGTTCGAAATTAATGGCGACCAGCGAAATTGCAGTCATTTTTGCAGAGCTTTTCCCCACGTTGAAATCCCTTTCGACCGGTAGTTTTGGAAATGAGATTCCAAACGGAACTGCAAACCTCAAGTCCTGGGTGGTCTTTTTTTCCAGAAAGGAAATCAGTGCCTTGCAATTCTTGCCATCGGATTCGCCGTCTTTCAGCCGCGCCTTCATTTTTTGAATGGGTTTTCGATTTGCTATCCACCCTCCTGCTAGATTTTCCCCCGGCATCTGCATCGAATCCTCCAAATATTTCACGAACTCTTTGGGAATCGCAGGCCCTCTGACTTGACCGTTGCTGTACAGATTATAGAGCACTGAAAACTCATGAGAAGCCCGACCCATGAGAAGCCTCTGCATGTAGCGATTAGAGAAAATCATCTCTGAAATCAACCAACAAGTTTTGCTCATTAGAACAAGAAGAATTTGCAAATACAGAAAGGCAGGCAGGAGTTTGTAGAACCTGAGTTTAAGAACAAATATGAACAGATTCCGATTCAAAAAACTCAATCTTTTGATTGAATTTATGTCACATTGTATGAATTTTTCTTGTAGCTCCAGAATAGCCCTTTTCCAGAAATCCTCCACATGAAAGCATGCCATGAGACCTGACCCCTTCACAGAGAAACCAGAAGAATGAAACTGCGAATGAAACTGGTGCCCTGTGTGACCTGTGTAGGAGACGAGCGAACCGAACGGGGTTTTGGGCACGGAGCTGTTGATATTGGGGACTCTCCTGAGCCGGTAGGCGGACACCTCCCGCCATGCAACCCTTTAGCATACGGCCGACACCTGCAAAACAGCAAGCAAACCGACACCTGCAAAACAGCAAGCAAACCTTAGCATATGTATGCCTGTTCGCACATAATACGAATTAACATTAAACATTAACGAATTAATGTTAGCATTAAGAGGAAACCGCTCACGGTCAGGGCCAGTTCATTGTGCGTAAATACCAGTTTAGGCTATGGTCTGGCCTCTTCCGCCTCGGGAAGAGGCCAAATAAGATGGCGAACGCAAGCTGAACTCCAAACTTTAGAATATAACTGCAAATAACGCTAAAAAACCTTGCAAATTAATGCTAAGTGCCCTCCGAACGGTTACTATAGTCCCTGCCAGATGCCAGATGGCAGGGACTAATAAGGCTATGTTGTAGTCAATTAGAAAAACAAGGTTCAAGCAAGAGTGTACTATGCTTGCAGAACTTCAAAACTTTTGTGGTTTACTAAATGTGTCGAGTAAATGGCTCAGTGTATTCGCAATTTATCCGGTTTGATTGTTAAGGGTTCTCTGTAACAATTTGTAATGGTGAGAAAGGCCCGTTATATGGATGCATAAGTGTATGGAGATGAAATTTTCATGCTTTGTAGCTATTTTGAGCCTGGATTTAATGTTTTATATTTTATTTGTAAATTTGTTAAATGGTAGATGTGTATGTTGTTTATACAACAACAGTCAGAATGTATTTTAATAATTTTAATTTTTTATAAAAAATATTAGCATGAAAATTTTGGATAGTCTTTTCAACAAAGAGGTTGTTTGAAGTTACTCTGTTTTAAACCATCAACATATCAATTTATAAAATTTGAAACTCCATTGGAAAGATAACAACTATTCCCTCAAATAAACTTAATTAATTGAAAATTACACATCTTATATTTAATAAACTATGTTAATTAAAAATATTTACCAAAAAATTAATTTTATATTAAATAAATAGGTCATGACATTTTTCAAAAATTTATAAAATGATAAATAAATAAAAAAAATATACAAGAATTAAAAAACAATATTAACTTCATGTTATTTATAACATTTTTAACTCACATATTTGAATAATAATATTTTAAATTCCTCCCAGGTGGGGGTGTCCAATTGACTCAACACTTACAGATAGGCTGTGTACAGAGGTTGTCTGACCTCCACACACTTCTTTATTCGAATAATGATAAGTTGGGCTAGCTCTAATTGCCAGCAAGCTCACGTCTATCTTGCACTCAACAACGATAAATACTTTAGGCTCTACATGAATTAGAACAATTGTTTGCTTTAGGCGGTGAAGTGTGAGGTTCTAGAGGGAATTGGATTGCAGTTCTTGAATGCCTTGTCGAGGTCACGACAACAGGCATGTAGGGAAATTATGGAATGGGATAGTCAGGGGAGATGTGAAGCCTTTGCTAGGGATTGCCCTTGGTAGAGGTTCTTTGCATATCCGTCTGGAACCCTAGTTCGAGTATTGAACAATTTGTGTTGTCAACAAGGGAGAGGTCTTTCTTGCGAATTCAATCTATTTCCTTATGTAATTTGCATCAAAACCCCTAGAGTGCCCATCTTTGCACTTGGGTTTGTCCTGGGCATCAAGCTAGGTGGGGATCCATTTCTTTTGAGTCTTATAGCATCGGGGTGGTCCGCTTTGAGACGGTGCTCTATAACACTCTATGTGGTACATCTGCCACCTCAAAAACAACCTCGTGGGGAGGATTATGTGGGTTCACAAGTGGGGATGCTTCTCATAATCGGAAGGGGATACGATGGAGCGCCTTCTTCTTTGGCATGATATGGGTCAGTAATTTGGTGTCCTTTACCAGTTTACTTATGTTTGTGTGATTTGATTGGTGTTTCAATTCGAGGAGAAGGTCTTTCTGTAGACCTTCTTTGTGGTTCTACCACAACCCCTAGGGTCTTTGCTACCCATCCTATCCTGGCTTCTTGCAGTGTTGACCCACCTCCATGCTGTGGCAGTGGGGCCGTCCTCATCGGAGGGGTACAATTAACTGTCAAGAAGAGTGGGAGAATCTGGGAAATCATTCTACTTTTGACACCTCTGTTGGTAGGGAAATGAAGAAGGCATCTTCTATCTCTCCCGCCCACTCCCCAGGCCATGTGTTTGCACCAGCTACCATGGATTCTCTTGTGTCCCAGTTGCGCAACATTAAGGTGAATATGGACATCTTGTGGGAGCAGAGATACGATGACTTAAACAAGTTGGTAGCCTACATCAACGGCATCCAGCACATTCAGAATGGAATCCTCAACCATTTGGACAACCTTCGACAATAGCATCGGTGCACCAATGACCACCTTTGCAGTCTCGAAGTGAGGGTGGAGCATATAGACTTCCACACGCGTGAACACATAGGCTACTTTGTTGTTACTTCTGTTATTCCTCCCAACCTACCTCCTTTATATGTTTCCTCCTACTCTCGCTTCTCTTTTGTTTTGTTTGTGTATGTCATGGCTAATAGACCTATCAAAAATAAAGATTGAACTTGGTTATCTATGTTTTCCTCGAGGCCCAATCATAAAAAGTCTGATCCAAAGGAGGGAGAGAGGCTTGTATAGATGAATTTTGTACTCAACTCCTTTCTAATAATATAAGGAAAGTTTTTTGATCGACAAAATAATAATAATAATAATATTTTAATGCCAAATATTACAACCATTAAAAAGATAAATTATTAAATAAATAAAATATATCAAATATTATTAAATAAATAAAATATATCAAATAATTTAACATAAAGTTTGAATAATAAGCCTTCTCTCATAGTAAAATAATTAGCAAAAACACTTATAAATTTCTAAATAAAGAGAATTTTTTAAAGAAAATTTACATAAATTTGGAATAACGGTCATCCACTTGTAGTAAAATGGGTACTACTCCTTGTGTTAGATACCTAATCCTTGGGTTGTGGTTTGGATTATGTTGTTATGTGATTAGTTGTCGAAGTTCAAGAAACATGGAAACTCAATCCAATGGTTTCATGATTGTATTTGTACATGTGCATTTTTATCATTCCCTGAATTGAGTTAAATTATTTTCCACCAATTTGCGTCTAACGATGGTATCAGATAGAAGGTTAATTTTCTTTGTTGACTAAGTTAGAGTCACTAGTTTTGTGACCATTTTGGGCATTATGCGCTCCTTTCTTAGAGTTGTTTTGGTGTACTGTGGATGGTATAAGAGGAGCAATGCGTCAGAAGGATTTGTGACTTTTGTGGTCCAAAAACTAATTGGTTCTATCCCTAGCTGTTGTTGGGATCATATAACAGACCCTGGGAAATCATTGTGGCGGTCGGCCTATGTGTAAACTATGGTTTTGTCGAGCAATTTCATGAAAGGTAACGTAAAATAAAGAGAGGAGAACATAATGCATATGCAAGCAGAGATGACAATTATCACTGGTATGAGAAATCATTGCTGAAGGTAATTAAAAACCTGTTTATTTTGTTAACTAAATGCATGAAAAATTGGAACGATTCATTGGGCGTTTTCGAGTTACATAGTGAAATTCATTGCCATATTGTAATTTTAATTATTGAAGATTATGGGATAAGACACATTTCTACTGAATTTACGAGAAATGTTGCAGTCATATTGGTTGTGGATGGTTGAACTAAATTTTTTATGTTCGTTGTAGTGTCTAGGTTGTTGATGGTTCAACCAGTCTCTTTGAATTATTATGAAAATATAATAACCATAGAAAACATAATACAGATTTGAAAGAAGTGTATTTTAAAAGAACTGTGTGGTATGTCAAATCCGTTAAATTGGAAGGAATAACTGGATGTTCCAAATTGAGACCTTGAAGCATCCATACCAAACAAAGTTAGTTATCGACATAGAATGATGTTTTGTTCAAGAAATTTCAATTTTGACAGGTTGATTGCTACATGCTCGTAGTTATATATGAATTGAAAGTGGAAGTTGTGTAAGAGAGGATGACTACCCTGTGAGCAGAAGCCATTGCGTCTCTCGGTGAGACGTTAACTCAGCGAGTAATTATTTGACGACCTTGGATCATGATTGTTTAACAACCCTGCATTGTGGTTCTTAGAGCTCCTAGAAGAAAATGATGCATAGTATTATAGGGCCTTGAAAAAATGGAAATAATGCAAAGTTTATGCCACCATGCAATGCATATTAGTTCACTTTGTCGTTGGCCAGGGAGAGGGATTATTTAAGGAGCAAAGAATCTTGTCTAGAGTCGAACAGTGAGAGGAGAAAATTGTAAAGAGCCTGTATTAAATCTTGAAGATATTTCTGATACGACCAACATGAAGGAGAAAACTGCGCGAGAGAGTTGTTTTTGTTATCACTCGTTGAATTTATTTTTAACATGCGCTCGAATTTATTTTTTTTCTTGTAGATTACCATCTACTGCAGCATTAAATGCTAGCTTTGAATTACCTCTTCTTTTCCTTCAACCCACCTCTACGTAAACTGTGACAGATCATTTGCAATCTAGATTGTGCATTGTTAATGCCATCATTTCGCCCATGGATTTCAGTTTGTTAGAAAGATGCATTTTTCGCTTCCAAGAAAATGAGTCGTTGAAAAGAGTCAAACCCAGCCGAAAGCGGAGTGTTATTTTGGTGTTAAAATTGAACTACCACTCAAGGAGAGTTTCTATTAAAAAAAAAAAAACATGTTTTTATGTATTTGTTGTGCAAATAATATATACAGAAAGTGAAAATGTTCACATGTCATAGGGTGTTTTCGTAAATTTACTCCATGATGCTTCAGTTATTGGCCACTGTAAATTTCTGACTAAAGATATTGGATATTGTCGGTTACGAGTTGACAGATACACATTTGTGAATATCTACGACAAGAAATGAAAATTCCACCGATAAAGGAAGCTTGAAATCCATGTTGCGACGCAGAAGAAGTTAACATCAGGTTTTGGTTAGCTTTGATTTGGATTTCATTAAGCTTAAATTATAGAATTTATCAGTATAACATCAAGAAAAGGGCATTGTGGTTAGGAAAACGTATATTTATTTGGTATATTAAAGGTCACAAGTTCAAATATTTGGAAGAAGGTGTAATTTTGTTCGTAATAGCTTCATATTTTTTCAAAACATTGTTGAAATTACTTTGTAAAACGTGTACATTTTAGTTGAACTCGACACTCACTTAAATTATTATAAGTTCATTTATATTGGGTGAATTTTTGGGTTGTAGTCAACCTTTTCAAAGTTCATTGTGAGTTGGAGAAAATGGCTAAACTAAATTATTTGTTAGATTTATTAAGTAGTCTAATGTTATCTATAATTTGTAATAATGTCCAAATCAACAAAGACACCTTGTCTAACATTAGAAATTGTTTGCAAAATGAACAAGATAAGATCGAGTTTCTGCAACTTGAATCCCAATTCTATAAAGATAAACTACATGAATTAAAAAAGAAGAATTTTGAACTTGTTCTTGTTTAGAACAATGGTTTGTTTGAGCTTGATCATCAATCAGAGAATGATCAGAGTAATGAAGTGATTTCAAAAGAGAATTTAGCTGTAGCAGAAAGTCACGTTCAGACGAGGGCATGTAAGAGTCATATGCGTACAAATGTGAGTCATGTCATTCCTAAAACATTTATAAGACCGTGGGAAGAAGTTATGCATAACAAATGCAGAATTGGTTTGGGATATAACAAGGATGTCCTCGATGTATCTTTTCATATTCCTTATTTTTATAAACTTATATAGTTTTGTAATGCTAAATTTCTGGATGGTGTTTCTCCTAAACAAATTGATTGTTGTCAACATTGTGACATAATTGGACATGTAAAAGATTATTGTTTTGGTCTTCACCCATGTGAGCATTGTGGTAAGAACAATCACCATTCAAATAGATGTTCCAGAAAGAAGGATACTGCAATAGAGAAACTAAATTTTGGATAGATTGCTTCTTGGGATTGGTCCAAAAAGACCAAGAAGTTTTACATGTTATGTCGTAGGATATGTTCGAGAGTATTGACCAGCCTTGTAGTGATAAAGAGTACTCCATCTTCTCACCCTGTATCTCACAAGGGGGGAATTATTGATGGTCTACTATAGGTTCAAATATTTTTTAAGTGAGCCTGAGGAGGATATCCACAAGTGAGCCTAAGCCACAACCTATACCAGTTAGAGCCAGAGTTGTACCCAGAGAGACTTCATGTTTTATTAAATGAGTTGTTTTTGAATGAACACTTTCGAATTCATAATTGTTGCAGGAACTAAATTAATAGTTCTAGAGATAATTCTCACCTTAAAACCACATTTTTTATTGTTTTAAGAAGTCCTATGAAGGTTCCAGATGTGGGTATCATTTGTGGTTTTCTCCTAAAAACCACAATCCTTGGTTTGTGGTCATCCTTGAAAACCATTTCTGAGAGACATTCAACTCTTGGTTGAGATATATTTTTGCATTTTGAGCTTTCATTCTTGGACTTTGATACATCCCTTTGGATTAAGGGGGGAATGTTAGAGATCTAATCCTCGGGTTGTGATTTAGATTATTGTGTTAGGGTGATTAGTTATTTACATTCAAAAAACTTGGAAACTAATTCCAACGATTTCATGATTGTATTTATACATATATATTTTCATCATTCTTTAAATTAAATTGAATTCATTTTCCACCAATTTGTATCTAACACCTTGATGATCACATATTTGAAAAATTACGAGTGTCTCACTTGCTTTATCTTCAACTAAAAATTACCACATATTATCCACCAATTTGTATCTAACACCTTGATGATCACATATTTGAAAAATTACGAGTGTCTCACTTGCTTTATCTTCAACTAAAAATTACCACATATTATGCTAAATACAAGATAAAACTAATCACCTATTCTTAAAAAAACTATAAAATATAACCCAGTTAAATTAAAAAATGAAAATAAAAAATTTACATCCTTCGGTTCATGAGAAATCTAAAGAGGAAATATAATTCGTCTGAGTGCATGTTGTCTTCCTTAGATTTCTCATATGAATAATATGTTCGGTTATTCCATAGGCTTTTGTAGTCCCTCCAAATCTTATGGGAACATGTCACGTGTACTCACACATGTTATACACATCTCATTTGATTGTAAAAGTGTAGTGCGGCGTAGAGAAGGTGCTTTTATATTTGTCCAACAAATTGGAAGACCATGATATGGGATGGAAGCCCTAGACTATTAATTGTATATCAAAGAAACTCTAGCAATGAAAGTGGATCGAGTTTGGGATTTCTATCGTTTTCCTATTGCGGAGGTGATGGTTTTCTCTTTTCGGATTACTTGCAGGAGAAAGAAGTTGGCGGAATTTCCTTCTGAAATGTTATCTATTAGAAAGTCCATTGGCCTAAATAAATTATAGTTAGTCAATGTTTTGGGTGTCACGTTAAATTGGTTATAAATTTTATATATATATATATATATATATATATATTTTATAATCTTTATTAAATTATGTAGTGCATCAAATTATGTAAATGTGAAATAAAAGTGGATAGTTCTTAAGTTTTCTTCCCTTTTAAAGATATTAGAGTCTAAAAATATGAAGTATCAAATTGTGTAAATGTGAAATAAAAGTGGATAGTTCTTAAGTTTCCTTCCTTTTAAAAGATAAAGATAAAGATATTAGAGTCCATTATACTTTTACTGTAGCTTTTGCTTATGAGAGATAGTACACACTCTAAAGTGCATACACTAGGCACTTTATTTGAATTATTTCAAAAAAATATTAATATATATATATATATATAATCATGTTTCTCATTATTATTTTGTGAGAGTTATAAAAATATTATTTAAGGATAATAATATATATTAATTTTTTTTATCATTCTAATCATTTTTTTTACTTATTTTATATAGTTATTGAAAAATAAAATTATCTATATCTCATAAAAAGGTATAATTATTTCAGACAATTTTGTTTAAGGTTTTGTTGTTGGAAGATCGGAAAACCGATAGTTAGGAGAAAGAGATTATGAGGAAATTGGATGTAGCCAAGGTTATGTACATTATTAGTAAGGTGAAATAGTTGGAGGTATGTAGCTCCACCCCCATCCAATTTACCATCGCCCCTAGTTTTCATTAAATTCAATTTTTCTGGGGCCTTCAAAGTAAATTTAGGAATTATAGGATTTAGAGGTGTTTTTAGGATTAGAATAAAAATACCTTAAGAATCTTCTCTTAGGGATGTGGGACTACAAGTCACAATGTGGTGAAGTTCAAGGATTTGGAGAAGGTCCTTCGTATCACCACATCATATGGTTATTGAAGACTTCAAGCTGATGGAGATTCAGAGTTAGTAATTAACATTATACAAAAATCAATCTATGGGTCCTCATCCAGAAATTGGTGAAACAATGGAGACTTGAAAGTTTAATTGATAGTATCAGGCAATTGATTTTGGAGTTGGATTATGTGATAATCCAACATTAAAGAAGATCATGGAACAAGGCATCAGATTTCATGGCTAACCTTGGATGCTAGAATGGAGAGCTGAGTTTAAATACGAGATTACCAAATTTGAATCAAGTAAGCTCGAAAAACTCTCTCCAATCTGTCATGGATAGGGACAAGGATTTCTCTGATGGGGTGCTAATGGTGATTATAAGGGATCCTTGGCGGTTGGTCTTTCCACCCTAGGACACGATGGGAATTTTTGAATCGAGGACATGGCTCGCCCCCAACATGCATCCTACATGCAATGCACCAGATGGCCCATCTCCAACTATTTAATTATGAAATCTATTTTGTTTTGGACATTTTGCGAGAGAGTATGGCGTAGAGGCAAGGTCGAGCCATCAAACTCCCTATTGTTAGTGGTAATTCTTCACCCTTTCACTAAAATGAATCCATCTGCAAGAGGGCCTGATACTGCAATGGTGTGGTATTTTCATGTTTTGGTGTTGATGAAGAGGTAGTAGGTGGGAATTGGAGCTACACCAGTAGAAGTCTTGCAGTGGTGTCAAGCCTGTGGAGTTAGCAGTCTCTGGATATTCACCTTTGTTACTCATGGAAAGGTGGTATAGGTCATTTCCTCTCTGAGTTTGTTTCTTTTAGTATTTGTTTTCTTAAGCCAATTCTATTATCTTTCTTTAAGCCAGTCTAAGGATTGGGTGGGGTGGGGGTAGTTCATGATATTGTTCTCTCTATGTCTTAAGTGGGATATATTACTTCTTCAGTTGAGAAGGATTTATTTGGGTATGTTTGCGATTGTTTTCTATTCTAGTAAGTGGGTTTTCGTGGAGGAAATTAATAATTGGCCGAGAGTCTCTTGACCCTCTTGATGTAATTTAGTTCTAAATGTATTATGTTAAACTTGTCTTTAGGGAAAACCATGGCTCTATATTTGGTTAATTATTTTTGGATATATTGGATCTTTCATCAGGGAAATTGTTTCAGTGGGGTTTGAGTCGGGGTCTCTTTCAATTGCCATGGTTTGGTTGATGAGTTTTAGTGACAATTTTGTTGGGTGGTTCCAAGGCCTTGACAGTCTCATGTTTTGTTCTTTCTCGTATTTATTTGTAGGTCATGATCGTTATAACAGTTCCTACATGTGTGACTCCCATTTTGAAACCATGCCACCGAGGAAATGCATGCGTTGTAGGCAGGGGCTTTGTGGGAAGCATCCCACAAGGCCAATAAATAATAAGGCTCTTTAACCGATATTGTAATACTACTTATTTTAATGTTGTCCCTCTAGAGACAAGGAGAGAAATTTGTAATTTGGAAACTCAATTTGGAGTGGAAAGGCAATCCCACTTTGACTTTGAAATCATGTATGAGGTATCTACTTCGATAGTAGACCATGGTCACACCAAGGGATGGAAAAAATAATTATTTGAAATTTTCAGCTTTGCATTGGTAGATGAAGACTCTATTGGGATTGTTCCTCAAGGATAAATATGTTGAAAGGTATAATGTGTTTTCTTCTTTAGAGGACATCAAGAGGATGCTAAGGAACCAATGCTTGACCTTAGGAACGCTAGATGCAAGGCTGGCGCATGTAGAGGGACACATACAATGTGACTCTGACACTATTTCACCTCCCACATATTTTTCTAAATCTAAATGATGCATATGATCGTTAAATTTTGATTTCCCTATTATTGTCTGGTTAAGATATCCCAAAAAGAAGCACTTTTGTAAACTTTTATAATCTGGGTTTTGTAGTATGACTTATTTTTGGAATGAGGTTTACTTAATAAAGTTCTTGTTTATGGGTGCCTTTGTATCTATATTTTTGTATCCCAAGAAAATGATAGTAAAACCCTATACTATATAGATGTAACAACCATGTACTTATGATTTTATTTTGATAATATAAAGTATTAGTTTACAAAAAAAATTGATATAATTATTTATTTTGTAATATTTTTATTACTAAAAAATAATAATAATAATAATAATTTCATGGTCAAGTCGAGGGAAAATTTTAAGGATACAAATTTATTTTAAAATTTAGAAACTTAGTGAATCTTACTAGTCAGTAACATGCAAAGTATAAAATTTTTGAAGATACTTTTGTAAAAATATTCAAATTTATAATGATTTTATATATTTTTTGTAAAATTTTGGCAATTTTTATGGTAAAATAATTTTATATTATAAAATTTGGGTGAATCATTTTTAGAAAATATGGAAATTGGTGAATCTTATTTTTAAGAAACCATGGAGAATTAGCCCACCTGTGAATATTAGCCCCTAAAAGTTTCTATCTTGGAAGTGCACTATGTACTGAAGGGAGTCACGGAGGGCATAGGGTGGAAGTTCAGAGGCTGAAGGGGTCAATCTTGGGCCATATCAAGTGTGTCGTGCACTCAAGAGAAGCAAAGAATGATGCAAGGCATAAGGCTAAAAGATGAAGGGGTAATGATGTTGCTCAGTGATGTTCCATGCACTCAACAAGTAGGAAGTCTTTCTTTAAGGGAACAATTTGGAAAGGGAAGGAGAGGATGATGTTTGGGAGTGTCCTATGTGCTCTCGGAAAGGGTAGGGTGCACTCTGAATAGGGAAAGGGTCTTGACTAATCCTTAAGAGTGTGTCATGTGCTCTACTAGCCTTAGTGGGTTAACTTGTGTAACCAAAATTTGTCTGAGTATGAAAGATAAAATAAGCGGAAAACACAATGAGTTTAGACATAAAATCATGTGCAACATATACCAAATCATCAATAAAACTTAGGTGGGATTAAATAATGATAAATACACATCAAACCACTAGTTTACAAACACTCTCAAAGAAAAATAGACAAAGTGTGAGCGACTGCAACCAAAAGTTTCGTTTTACAACAATAAAGGTATTATAACCATGAAGTCCAGTAGATATGTCCTAAACAATGTGAGGACACTTAGGAATGATCAAGAACACTTGAAACATGTGGAATGATTTGAAGAAATACCTGATGACCAAAGTGAAACTTGATATGACAATTTGGTAGGCTCCAAAATTTGAATGTAGTGAAGTTTTGGAGGGTGTTGTAGCGGCGACAACACCTGGTGACACACTAGACAAACTTCAGCTTCTTTGCCTAGGAATAAATTTTCAGTTAAAGTGTTAGTTTTTCAAGAACTTTTGATTCACCAATTATATTTCCTTGACTTCCCCTCTTGAACTCGTTATATACATAACACATTATTTTCCTTTCCTTAGTTCAAACACACAAAAAATATGCCATATTTCAATTGTTTTAATCTAGGAAAGGGAAATATGTACATTGTGAGTATAATATATTTGAAGCATGAGTTTCATCTCTAGTGTTACTTCACTTCCAGGATAGCTGGACACTACCCTAATGGAGTCACTACAAGAGCACAAGTATTTATTCACTTCCTTCAAGCTTGAACAATACCCCGACCAAGTCACTTGCTTCACATCTATGCACAATAATACTTTCTCTTATTACATAATTTATTTATTTATTTAATATAATTGTGCCTCAACACACATTATTTGAATGGGCGGATGAGGGATCATTACTTTTTGAAAATAGAAGAGGTTTCCCCTTTAGAGAAGTATTAATATAACCTCTGATATTGGTTTTCCCGCTATAGATTTTCCCTTTATCCTTTCTCTACTCAATTGGATAAGGATGTAACAACACAACGTAGATTTAACACCACATTGAGGAGTTTGGGATACTAGAATAGATGTCGATATAGTAGGTTCTCTCAAGGTCTTATTCTTAGATGTATCATATTTTCATCCAGAATTAGCTCACAACCTACGACGTCATCCCAAACAAAGAACAAGAACTAACAAATATTCAAGTGTTGTGGTTCTCACATTCCTCTTTACTCCACGAGAAAACCCTTCTGAGTAGTGCACTTTTTCACAGAAGGTCTTATTTATGTACAACGACCAAGACACAAAATAATATGGTACATGACTTGACACGAAAAACATGAGACTGACAACAAGTGATAAAGAAACAAGTTGTACAGGGAACACGACTTAGAGTTGTTACTGAAAATAATACTTTAAATCTCAACCATTAATGGGAAAAGGGTCAAACCTCCCATCTAAATATTTCAGCTTGAAAGTATTATGGCCAAATTTTCCTTTGATGGTATAAGGGCCTATCCATAGAGATTGGAACTTCATGTGTTTTCCTTTCTCTTCATGGGATTTATCCCACTTCAATACTAAATCACTTACATCGAAATTATCAGTCCCTACAGATTTCTTATTGAACTAGCACTTAATACTCTTTTAATTTATGGCCAATCTTTATTTATCTTTGAGCCTTTCTTCTTGGCATTTGAGCAAAGTATCTATCCTTGTTTGAACCAGAAGGCATGGGATTCTTGGGAGAGTTGCAAGGCTGTGATATACATGTAAGGAGGAAAGATAACATATTTACTATATAGCAGGATGTACAGTGAGGTTTTGAGGGAGGGTTTAGGAGTTATAAGGTTAGCCCATAATGCATTTACTAAAGCATTATTCCAATTCCTTTTCTCACAGAAAATGGTTTTCTTGATTATGTGAATAAAATTTTTGTTTGTTAACTCTGCTAAACCATTTCCCTGTGGTTAATAGTTTGATGCATGTGTTAATAGGATATTGTTTGCTAATTCGAACTCATAAAGTTTTAATGAGAAAAAAGCTACATTACCAAAGGCAAGAGAGGTTGGAATACCAAACCTAGTTATAATTTTCTTCTTTAAGAATTGTATGAATTGTTCGTCATTGACTTGTTTTAAAGGAACTTCTTCGATCCATTAAGTAATTTTTCATTGTTAGGATGTATTAGTGTTTCTTTGATTAGTGTGGGAATATTTCTCCAATAACATCTCATCCCCACTATTGGAACGGTTCCTCAACTGCTACTAGTAGAAATGGGGTCACTGACTTCTAGTCTCAATTAGCAAATATTTGACAACCTAAGAAATTATGGCCATAAGCATCAATGTCCTTAAATAAGGTGGGCCAATAATAAACATCCCTCATTATTTTATGTGCAGATGTATCACTCACATAATGCCCACCTGCTAGTCCATCGTACAAATCCCTTAATACCTTCTTTGTGCCTTGAGGCTCTAGGAATCTTAGCAAGACACCATATGGTGCTTTATGAAAATCACTCCATGAATGAGTTGATAAGATAGATGTTAAAGGTGAATTTCCATATTTTGGTTTTTTGATAAATGTGTGGGCAAGGTGTTGTGCTCTAAATATTTCTATAAATTTGAATACCATGGTCCTATTAAGCTTCTCTGAGGAACTTCTTCAACACTATACATCTCCACTTCCTATTCCCATCTTGGAAGATCTCGCTGCGTAGAATCTCTTGCTTCCAATGTGAGATAATAAAGCCCATGAACCTTAATAGGATGAACTCACTTGAACTCCATATCATAACCTTGCAAAAAATTCATCAAAGTTTCCCTCTTCTCACGGGGCTCTTGTTACACAAAGAGTGCTTTGATTGCTGGAAGAGGCACATAAATGATTGTTTGAGATTTCAAGAGATAGGGCATGAACTGTTTAACTTATATACAATGTAAGATTGTGTATCAATGGTAAGGTAGTTCAGCTCTGACCCCTGTAAGCCAACATTCATGAAAGAAATAGGTTGTTCATTTCCTTCGGAATCCTTCTACATCAATATGGCCAATTAATCTAAGGTGAAAGTATAAAGTAGGAAATCCTTTCCATAATCATGACTAAACAATACAGGTGCATCAGTAATAGCTATGTTTGATACAAGTAAATTCATCCTTTTCTCTTTTTTTCCCATTTATAGATCGCATCTTTCTTTGTCATCTCTTGCAATGGTTTAACTACTTGAGCATAGTCAGAGATGAACTTGTGCAAGAAACTAATATTTCCAATGAAATATTGTATAACCTCCTTTTTTACTCAGAACAAGATCTAAGTTATAGTTTTGACCCTTTCGGAATCAACATTGATTCTTCTCTTGGAAATGATGTGTCCTGAGAGAGTGCCTTCTAACACACCAAAGATGCTTCTTTTCTTGGGATTGAGGGAAATCCCATATTTGCAATACCGCTCAAATATTTGTTTTAGTTGAAACACCTCATCTGATATTCTTTCAATAAATACAGTTACATCACCTAAATAGACTACCACACTTTGGCTAACCAAGCCATGGAAATCAATGTTCATTTCTCTTTGAAATGTAGTGCCAACATTCATAAGTCTTAATCAAATCCACTTAAAGGTGAAAGTTCCCCACCTGGTCCTGAAAGTGGTTTTGAGGTTGTTTAGTTCTCCTACTAGCACCTCATTGTATCTAGAGAAACCATCTCACAGTGAGAACATTTCAGACCTAGATACTATTTGGAGGATTTGTTCCATGGATGGCATTGGATAATTATATTTGTCTAATGCTCGGTTGAGATTATGAAAGTTGACACATAACCTTATCTCAATGAACTTATTCCTGATAGGGACCAAATTTGACACCCAGGTAGGATGTCTGACCTTAAAAATGATCTTACCATCTAGCAAATTCCTTAATTCATTTTGGATTATGGGCTCAAGTGTTGGATGAAATTTCTTTAGCTTTTGTTGAAATGGTTTCACCCCTTCCTTAATAAGAATGACATGATGGATAATACGAGTATTGTATGTATTTAAATCATCATAATTCCATGAAAACACATTAGGGTACTATTTGAAAAGGCGAATAAATGCTTGTGGTTCTTGTGGATAAAAACATGTATCGAGGCTTACATATTTCAGATTTTCTTATGTTCCCAAGTTGACTTGTTCAAATGATAGCTTTGAGCTCCTAGTCTTAGTATTAATGGGTCCTCCAAATTGATTTTGCAGGTCATATAATTTTTTTAGCGACACTAGACCATTAGGCATAATGTTTCCTTTCATTACATTAGTTGGTTCGTGCAAATTCTTGTCATGTTCATCTTCTTCGATGGACACATCTTTGAACACATCTTCATTAGCCATAAAATGCATATTTTTTTGTCTTTATTAAAAACACAGAAATTAGTTACATTATCGAGCACAAATGGTTTAATCATATAATCTCTATAGAAAAACCATTTTTCAAAGGTGGCATTCAAGTGGTTGCATTAGGTAATGTGTCAGTTATGACATTTCTAATTCTATGAACAAAAATAATATTAAAATCTTTGAAATAATTAATAAGCCTCCATACCTCCTGTTGGTGGTTTTTTAAACTTGGTGAAACACAAATGATAATGTTCTGTACCTGGCGAGTAACTACTTCTAAGTCATCGATTACATTGAGCAGCTCTACCATCAGGTCGATGTCTTTCTTAAAACCAAGAACGGGTGCTTAATATTCGGAAATATTGTGTGTGCACTCAAATTCCTAATGACATGATAGGATGTACTTCTTGTTATGTGGTTCTATGAGAATGCATCCAACTCTACATCCATCCTGAGCTTTTGAAACATCAATGTACATAGTCCAAATGTTATCAACTTGTAAATTGGTTCATATACTATTATTACTATGTACATCTATGTTACAAGGTTCATTAGCACTAGTTGGAGTACAAGGAAGGAGCTCCAACTATGTATCTAGTGGGATGAACAATGGTTATGCTTGATAACACCTATGATCAATTTCCAGGATATAATTTCCAAATATTATGTCTTCGAATCCAGCAAGATCATTATGACCCTTAAGTGGTGTCATAATATATTTCATGTAGGGTGTACTTTCCACTTGAATCTAGTTGTTTTCACCCTTATATGGAATTCATAAGTGTGACCAATCTGTTGCAAAGTACCCTTGTAACTTACTAGTACAATCTTTACTCAATTATAAGCCACATGCTTCAAGGATGTCAACAATTACAATTTGTGTGAATTGGTGTACACTTTTGTCTGATGACATATGGATAATAACATTCTTGAGTTCACCAATGGCTTGGAAAAGTTATTTGTCTATTTGAATGATTTGTGCATTAATTTTATACCATTTAGCTTTAATTTTCTTAGAAACATAAAATGGAATTACATTCGCAGATGCACCCGAATCAGCCAAACAATTATGGGAATTGTAATTAGAGATTTCAAAATGTAATAAAAATGGTGGTAATAGAGTGTTAGCATATAAAGTTATAACATGACCCACAAATTCAAGAGTTCCAAGGGACATATTGGACACCATTTGAGAATTAGAAGCTTTATTTCTTGATGAAGGTTGTGAGAAGACTCAGACAAGCAACTCACACTAGCCTATTATCCTTAGGAGCTCAAAGATGGAAATGTTGCCATGAGCTCTTTTCAAGTACTCAATGATAATATAATCAATAGTTTCATTTCTAGAAAGAAGTGTTGTGGTTTCTAGAGGTATAGCTTTGTTTGAAACTTCTAGAGTGATAGAAATGTTTTCGCTGCTAGTGGAATTGTTCTTAGAAGTAGTACCATTTCCATACTTGTTTTATGTGTTATGAGCAGGATTGTTTGGTGGTGAGATCCTTCTTAAAAATTGCTTCTCCAACTTTTGTCTACTCATTTCTTGTTCAGAAACGGGCCTTTTGCTCATTATATTATAATGACTAGTTGGTTTTTGAGGAGGGGCTTCACTTTAAAGTGGTCCTTCAACACTTTTCTTGTCATTATTGAGATTCAAATAAAAGGTATTAACCGAGTGCCCAATACCTATACTTTCTTTAGTCGCAACAGGGCAATTTTTTTCTGTTGTATGTTGAGACTGCTCATTTTCTAGTAAAGTATCAACAATATGGGTTGTTAGAGCTTCATGTTGTGGTTTTATTGTGGTCATGTTTTCTCTAAATGACATTCCTAATGGAAGGAGCAATATTTGTCCATGCCTAAACTTTCAAAATTTAACACAACATTTGAGCTCTGAGCATATTTAGATAATTGATTATTGTTATTCCTTCTGAATAAGAAATAGTTAGGGGGATTTCTATTTGTAGTAGCCTCACTTCACTTTATCTTTAATGATAAGAATTCATTAGTGAGTGACTTTAAAGATTTATTCAAGCTTTCAATATCAAAAAAATACTTCTCTTTAGCCTTATTTGAAGAGGTTTGATACTTCTTGCAAGTTTACTTGGAGTCTTTAGTTTCTTGATCATAAGTAATGGCTCTAATGGCATGCAAGGCATTCTCCACAGTGATTGCTTCTACAAAGTTTAAAGCTAGTGTCTCCTTTGAATCTCTTAACAAAAATGATTTTTTTTTGTTTGCAAGGCAGTTGTATAGTAATCTATATTAATAGAATCACGAGGTTGCATGTTTGGAGGGAAATTGTTCAATATATGGTTAAATTTTATATTGAAATATTTGAATCTCTTCTTATCGTCCATCTTAATATTTATGGGCTCATTTAACAACATGCTGCAATTTTTATCATCAAAAATTTCTCCAAAGACAATTTCTTAAACTCCCTCTAACTATATATTGAATTAACAGGTAGAATAGGATACCATAATGTTACTCTACCTTCTAAAGTGAAAGTTTTATCCATAATTTTGACTATTGGAGACAAGGTTAATTCCCTAGATCTAATGGTGTGATCTAGAAGGAAAAATGCTCAAAAATTTCCTTAGATAAATTAGAGTATGGGAAAGGAGCCTACCTAGAATATGTACCAAGCCTTCCTTCCCTCCTCTCCTGTAAGCTCCAATTCTATCTCTAGGTGATAGGATTAGAAACTACACACACCACTAAAAGAAGTGGAGGATCCACAACATCCATGTAGCCTAATATAAAATATATATTCAATGAATCAACATGACAATAAAATACATGAGTGCAAACATAACACAACAAATATAGGCAAATAAGATACTTTTTGTATTGAAAAGTATAGGAGAGAGATTACAACCATAAATAGAAGTTGACTTGTCCTTACTTGTCACAAATCACACCTCAACATCAACCCTAATGCATGAATTATGATGACTCCTTTAGGCCCAAAAGAACAACATAATGGCACTATCAATCTCCAAAAGCCAACCTTGACCTCATGGGAGGTAGTAAATTTATAGGATGAGTGTGGTAGTTTAGGATTTACCATTCTAGTATTGAGATCCACATATGATGGGAGGATGAGATCAAGGGATAAGAAATATGGTTTCCAAGATAGGATCAGATAGGAATTAAGGATCTCTATCCATGGTAAATAGTTAAAACTACCTTGGAAGCTTATGGAAGAGGAAGCTTTAGATATATTTTGTATTTTTCTCGAAATTTCTAGAATCAATGCACCTATAGAAGGGAGTACCATGTGCTAACCAACGTTGGTTCTCAAGTATGAGAAGGTTGCCAAGCATATAAGGTGCGATGGGGCTAAAAATATTGTTTTTGAGCGAATTGTCCTATAAAATCAGACATTTTGGAGAAGTGATGGTTACGGATTTGTGAAGGGATTATGAAAAGAAATTCAAGGATGTTGATTGATATCATTTGTAGGCCTATTAAGTATATATGAAAAAATTACCTATAACAAATCTCGCCCTAAAGTACAAATTCATAGGCAGTGGTTGAGGACTGAAGCGCTTTACCTTGTGACAAGTCCAAATCAAGAAAAAATGGGCGAGATCATCATTTGTTACAATATATATTATCATCATGATATCATTGCTAAGGGAGGCATATGCATACTCATCACATAATCCAATTTTACATGTATAATGATCAAGCAGTCTCATCCATTAATGACAAAGTGTGGAACCATGCTTGTATGACTATCTAAATGATCATAGCCATCATACTTTGTAAACTTTTATTAATCCTAAAATTACACCATAGATGTATGAAACTAGATTCGGGTTCTTTTATCATGTGCACTCGATCACTTGATGTGCGAGTCTAACCAAGCGAATGAATGAGCTGAGGTCAAACATGGTAGACACCATATGATTCCCAACCAATGATGTAAGTTATTAATAGAGGCGAAATAAACCACTAATAATGCTAATGGATCTCAAGGTACAATATTATAATCTATGTGGCGTGAATAGATGAGCTAAGGTCAAACACCACACAAAATATTTCGGTCGAAGTCCAATAATGAAGACTTGTCGCCAAAAGTGAGGAAACTTGTCATTGATGTATGCAAGCTATAAGTTACCAAAGGGAGCTCCTAAGTAAAAATCCTAGATAATGAGCTAATGTCGACAAGAAGTGACCCATCATAGGAGGGCCTTGATGTGTCCCCCATCAACCACACGAAACAGGTATCAAGATTTGAGATAGAATCATGTTGATAAGGAGTTAGTTCAAGAACGATAGACATGAATGAAGGCTAAAGAGTATTGTAGTTGATACTAACTAAAGGACTTATCTTTAACATAATAGTGACACTTTATTGATTTGGCAACATTGACTCAAAACTGAATGCGAATGCTTTGGACATGGAATGGTTAACAAAAAGAGGCAAGCACATTTACCAACCTAACAATCATGGAGATGAAGTGAAATACTGTCATGTTTAAGAGTGACTCACTACCATTAATAGGTTAAGTACCCCATTTTCCTAATTTCCCTAACCATTTCTGGTCAATAACTCTTTATTGACAAGATTGAGGAGGATAACATATGTGTGATCTATAAGTTCATCCTGTGGAAGAATCCTTTTGAGTTTTTTTAATGAACCATGAGAAGGAATGGTTTGGCCTTATCATTTTTGACGTGTCAAAAGTTTCTTTATGAATTTATGAGTCTAATGGAGGTGTAGCTTGACTCCTTTTTCATGTTTGGAGATTTTGAAAAAGAGAGAAAAAGAAAACTCGAAAGGTTCATTTTCGTAGAATTGTCTCTTATGTTTGGAAAGGGAGAAAATGATACTCAGGAGAACCTCTTAGCCATGTTCGACTAAGGTATTCATTTTTCGTAAATATTCTATCCTAGTCTGGAAAAGGGCTAAAAGAGAACTCCCACTATAGGAACGAGTCATATAAAGGGTAGAAAATGGTTCTAATCATGATGGAACTAATAAAAACGTGAAAAGGTCAAGAGGCTGGCTAATAAGACCACTCATCACAATGGTTCCTTAGGAAAGGGAAAAAACCCAAGGGAAAGTGAATGATAGGCCAAGAAGATGGTGATGATGGAATGCGTAAACCAAGGCTCATCTGACAAAAAGAGGCTAATAAGAATGTAAATCATGAGAGGTAAATTATGAAGATAGTTTTATTTTTATACAAGCCTGAAACATGTGGAAACTATGCTTGAGAATACTTGAAGAAAGATAGTTTTATTTTTATACAAGCTTGAAACATGTGGAAACTATGCTTGAGAATACTTGAAGAGAGTTTCATATTTTCACAAGCTTGAAACATGAGAAAAACTATGCTTGAGAGTGGTTTCATTTTTAAACAAGCTTGAAACAAAGAAAAAATATTCTTGGAATAAGTTTGCATGCCCACAACATAATGACTGAATTCTGGGAACATGCCCCCCAAGCTTCATTTCATTCACCAGAGTATCTCACTAGTTACTAATATGCAGATGAATAGTACAAAATGGCTAATTAATTACTAAAAAAACGACTAAAATTTGCATATAAATGACTATTTTTTGGTCGGCGACCAATAATAGCTAATTTACAGTATCTTATAACGTGAACAACTTTTAGTCATTTGTATCTTAGTCATTAATTAGTTGTCTCAATTTTATTGTCTAGAAGTATATTTAGTCATTAAATTAGACATTGATTTGGCAATTGATTTGGTCATTAATTTAGTCATTGATTTGGTCATTGATTTAATAATTAATTTGGTCATTAATTGTCACAATTAATCACCAAATATACAACAAAATATATTGCTAAAAGATCACCGAGAAAGCCAATTAGTGACCAAAGAAATATGACCAAAATTTTGGTCATGTTATAAGATACTGCAAATTAGCTACTAATAGTCATATATATGCAAATTTTAGTCATCGTTTGAAACCAATTAATGACCAAAGATATATGACTAAATTTTAGTCGTGTTATAAGGTATTGTAAATTATCTACTAATAGTTGTATATATGCAAAATTTAGTTGTCACTTGTAATCAGAAATTTATCATTTGCATTAGTCATTTATATTTTTTGGTAGTATCATATTCATTATATAAATTACTACTTTAGTAGTTTATATTCATTTCATTATTTTCATTAAAAATCATTATAAGCAACTAATTTAGTCGTATATTCATTTTATTTGTTCATCATTAATAAACATAAACTACTAATTTAGTAGTTTAAAATTGATTTTATGTTTTCATTATTAATCAACGTAAATTAATTAGTATGATTTTGCAACTAAACTAAAAAAAATGGCATACAATGTACATGTTTGTATAATATGAAAAGACAAAGTTACATATGTTAATTACAATACTAAGCAATATCAAGTGCAACTATAAATAATTCCAACCACATAAATTATATTATATAAAATGTCAAGTATTACAATATGAGTTTCCAACTTAATATTGGTTGGAGCACAATTTTCACATGAAATAGTGTTTCATCACTTCAAAACATTATCATTGTGTTGCCAAGGCATTGTAGGTGAATTCACCAACTCTGAAGACTTGACCATTAGTCTTTATGTGTGTGTCTTATATAGGATATTGGCTCTATGAGCACTAGTAGACCAGTTCTCTTCTCTTTCTCTTTAATTTTCATTTTGTCGCTCTAGTGTTATTGTTCTCCTCTTTCTTCAATTCCTGCTTCTTACCATCAATAGTGAGTTAATTTCCTGAAAAAAGAAATACAATGCAAAGTATATGACATGAAATTCGATGAACACTGGAATATAAACTAAAGTAGAATATAAAAGATTTATACGATATATACCTCGACATCATCAATATTGTTAATGTCATTTTTCCCCACAAAAGCAAGAAAATGGAAGAAGTTTGCTTTAGTTGGGCAATAGTGGCCACTATGTGGCTAGATGACCTATATAAACAAAGAAAATAAAACATCACCATAGAATAAATTGTGTACCTACTATGTTCTTAGTGTACAACATGTGTTCATGAAATGTTATCTTCAACTAAAGTAATAAATGAAAATAGACACACACATTTATATTCCAATATTTTGAATTCCCATGTTTATGGTACATTGCAATTTTGATTTTATCCGACATAATCAAACACAATGGAGCTAGCAATTTCTATTAAGAATGTCTCATGCTCCACTTTTGTAGTTGTATCATTTCCTCTAGTTATCTTTAAGAAATAGTGACACTTCAACAATAAAACTGATCAGTAGAAATCTAATGGGTGGAGAAAAGTATTGCTGATAGAAGATTACAACAAGAAACTAAAACAAATAAGACAAGACTTTGTAAATTATGATACTAACCAGGAATATAGCTTCAACATGGTAATATTCAATTGTCAGCGTACTATTCTGAGGGAATAGGAATCCAATTCCTAGAAGCCAACAAATTATGTATGCCCCTTGTTTTCCCTATAATTGATTGAGCAAGATTAGCACATGCAATTTCCATTTAGAATCTTTGAAATGACTCTATAAATATTCAAAACAAACTTAATGTTACTCATTCATTTTTCTCTAATGCAGAAAAAACTAAATATGCTAACTTGTTTTTGAGCTGGAGAATTATGTAATTCATTATGTCCAAAATCATTCGTTATTATCATG
Organism: Pinus tabuliformis; assembly: GCA_031772625.1. Lineage (NCBI taxonomy): Eukaryota > Viridiplantae > Streptophyta > Pinopsida > Pinales > Pinaceae > Pinus > Pinus tabuliformis. The sequence continues at coordinate 1,550,845,906 of CM062816.1, read as the reverse complement.
ACTATTTTTTTTAATGATCAGGAAATAGGCCTATATTTGATCAAAAACATATTTTTTAGAATATATTCCATTTTTCTAATTCAAAGCTAAATTTCCTTCCAGTTTATGATGTTCAAACAAAGTGAAATCTTCTTCCTTTAATAAGTCGCTAATATATTACTAAACGAGCAGCTACATAATGAAGTTATTAGTGGTGGAATACTAATAAATAAAAAATACATGAAAGACATAACACCACTATGTCCTAGGAATGCCAAGTCTTTATCCTCTTGGTTGGAAATATTACTGCATGAAAACAACATATTTGACAGAGAAATTTTCTAAAACTAACCAACGCGAGTGTATCCAACAATGACATTTATATTGGCATGCCCTCAAAATGTGTGGAAGTATCAAACATGGGTACTACACTTCCCTATACACACTCCTCTTTCTTCATGTGTCTTCATAGGAAGCCCTCAAGTTCTATACTCTTGCAAGTACTACTACAAAGTTCTAGCTCTAAAGGCACTCAGATTTCAAATAGATGAATGTTTTGTATCTTGGTTCTAAATAATATACACAGTGATGGAAGCATTTGCTAATCCTAATCTTGATTATATGTCTCTATGAAATAGAATTAAGGAAAATGTTTCTGTAAAGCTTTAGATCCAAGTCAACATGGACAAAGAAACAAGGTTTGACTTAAAATCAAGCAAGACTTAAGAGTTAATTTAGGAAATTTGGTCAAAAGAAAATAACTTGGGCAAAACTTTTATTTTTAAACTGTCAAGTTTTACCTGATTCTTGCCCAAGGCCAAGTTAGATCATGAGATAGTTCTGCTCGAGTTTAATTTAGAACTTCAATTTTTTCCATGCTAAGCTTTGAATCCATCTAATCTGCTCATATTTAGATCTTAGCTGAGTTAGCCTAGCCAAGTAAGCTAAGTTGAATCTAGTAAATATGGCTACAAGTATCTTTACGAGTTAAGGTAAAAATGGCCCAGATGTGATATGAAAAATAAATGCAATGTGATGAATCATTTCTTATGATATAGGATTGATACATTTTAGATGATGGAAATGTTATGTTGTCATGTATGGGTAGGGTTGACAAGGATATGGTGAAATTTTCAAAGGCTGTAGGTTGTCACAAATAATGGTATGGTATTTCAAGACCAGTTGGCTTCCTATGATTAGTTTTGATTATACTTGTAGGACCATTTATTGTAGGCGTGTTGAAAAATATATCAAAAGGTTTGCGTTAGGTCATCTTTTAGTTCAAATATTGTTAAAATTGGCAAGTAGGGCCAAACTCCATGTGGGTCTTCTTATTTATGGCAGCTGATATTTTTCTTGGATTCCTCTCATCGAGAGGTGTAGAATTTATCTAAATATCATCAGACATGTATTCATGGAGATATGAATTTAATTATGTTATTTGACAATTTGTCAAGGTCGGCGAGCAACCAAATTACCGCAACTTGTCTTCAATGTTTTATTATAAATAGAAGAGCTCTTCAAGTCATTTTGTACACACACTTCTCCTAAAATATCTCTCCACTCGTTTGGGTTTGGAGGCTAGAGAGATCAAGAGGGAGAAGTCCTAGACGTAGTGAAGAAAGGGTCTTCTAAGAGAGCCCTAGAGGTAGAACTAAACAGCCCTAGCCTTGGTCTGATGGGGAGATATTTTTACAGGCAAGAGGAGATCTATATGCTGTCAAGAGGGAGTTATATTCACAACTCAAGGAGGAAGTCTAGTCATTGTTCTAAAAGTATATTTGACCATGCCATAAATGTATTCACAAAGTATGTATAGTTGCTACCTTGGAGGTGCCCCAATGTCCTAAATGTTGGCCTTATTCCGCAGCAACAAGAGGCCTAATCAGCAGCCCTACTCTGTTGTTAAGAGAGACCCATATGTATTAAGCTCCTATTTGCTGTCATAAAAAGACCTTATATGAAACTCTCTTAGCCAAAGTTGGAGAGGCCCTAACCAACAACATATGAAGGCCTAAAGCCACAGTTAGAGGAGCCCTTATCACAGCATGTAAGGGACCCTTAGACGCAACCAAAAAAGTGAACAATCTAAAAACTACAATGGAAAAACCTGGATTAAAATCTATACCAAGCCTGCCTCCAATTTGTAGGGCCATTACAAACGATATTATCTCTTCAATACAAACCATGACTTTCTAAAGCTATAAGTTGTTTCATGTTTTCTGTATATCATCACAAATTTTGGAAGTTCGCAGCAAAAATATAATATCAAAGATTTCCTACTAATAAACAAATGCAGCCAAAATGTTTATTTCTCAATAGACAGATTCTGGATTTGTTACAAACAATATACTAGAAGTATCAGAAACATAAAGCATGAAAATTGTTTACATTTTTTGCCAAGGTCCCAACAATGTTTTCTCAATAGACAGATTTTGAATTTGTTACATACCACAAGTAATAGATACATAAAACATGCAAATTATTACATTTTTTGCCAGGGTCCCAACAATGTTTACTAGATACATAAAACATGCAAATTAATACATTTTTTGGCAAGGTCTCAACAGTGTTTGAAACCACATACTTCACCAGTGAATAAATTTGCAAAACCAGTCCAGATGCATAATAATATCCAATGCCAATACAGAGAGAGAAGTCAAAGATGCAATGAAAACAATGACTTCTAATTACTTTCAAGAAAGGGATTTACCTTCTCCAACACTGAAACACTCTTCCTCTTTGCAGAACTTCTTGGAGTTCTCTTGGAACTCTCACCAGCCTGAGCTACATCCTTTTCAGCAGACTCTTGAATGGAAGTGACCTTCTGCATCTGAACATAATGTTATAAATGAATCAACATTTGTTTAAGCCTTGACAGTTATAAAACAATACAAGGAAGCTTCTAAAAAATTTAAAGAACATCTTAAGTAAACCTTTTTAGGACGTTGAACATCATCTTGGTTTTCATCTGGAGTATCTGTCTGCCTTGACTCCTTTTGAATTGGATGTAAGTTTTTATCTACAGGCTTTGGTGTGCTAACATTGTTGGTGTCTAACTTTCTCTTTGGACGTTTCAATACTTTTGCTTCTGAATCTGTACTTGCAGCCAACTGAGGATTGGTGTTAGGTGATTTAGTAGGAATTTCTTCTGCCCAAGCTAAATCTAATACATATTCTAACACTATAGTTGTTTAACCTAGCAACACAAATTCTTCCTTAGTCTCTGACATCTTTCCAGGAAATTTTGTACGCCCTCATTTTGATTGAGAGGAGTCTTCTACTGTGCCATCATTATTGAGAGTAGGGGAGGCCAAACCTACTTTCTCTTTACTTGACTTTTCTGGAGAGGCTGAGCCTAATCCATCTTTAGGTTTTGGTACTAACGAAACCAAACCCTCATTGTCCTTACTAGATTATGTTGGGAATGACAACCCTTCCTCCATCTTACTTGATTGTGCTAGAGCTACCCCGCCTTCTAAATCCTCAACTACTAGTGTTGGAGAGGCCAAACCTCCAACCTCCATACTTGAGCGATCCAGGGAGGCCAAATTTATGGTGTCCTTAATTGATTGTGTGGGAGAGGCTACCCTCACCTCTTTGCTTTGGGTTGAGGTAGCCAAGTCTAATGTTTCGACATCTGATCCACCTGGGGATAAAATACCCAATGTTTTCTTCTTTTGTTGATCTAAAGGGGCCGAATTTTAGCTTTCCTTGCCTGATTTGCCTCTTTTTCTTTTGGATGAGGACAAGCATTAAGCATCATTTCCAACAAAACTTTATTATTTGTATCAGGAATTGTTTCTAACCTTCTACACTTCCTCCCTTCCTTGACATTACCAGTGGGCTTACCAGATTCCAATATTTTAGAATCTAATTATTTATCCATCTCAATGTTTGGTGTAGTTGATGACCTTTTGCCTGACTACTTCTTCGACCTTTACTAGCCTTGACTATTCCTTGGCTATTCTGATGTTCATTCAATGTTTAAATCTCTTTTATATTTATATTTGCATTTGATTCACATATTAAATCTTATGAATGTTCAAACAAGTAATAGTTACGTTCTTTCTACATTTATTCAAATTTTCACATTGTAAAATGCCTATTCCATTGCCCATAGAATTCCAATTCAATTATGTGCGTTATAGGTTTTTCTCTGTTGTATTATGATTTTATTCAATTTACCTACCGTAGATCCATTGGGTTCAATGCAATTATTGGAAGAGAGGGGCTTCCACAAATATCAAGAGTTGTAAAGGCATGTCAAGATTTTATAATTTAATCTAGTCACTATAAACTAATGAGAAATTTGAGAATATTGCTTGTCATAGCATAAATTTGACGATACCTGTTGCATGGCTCTAATTATCCAAACGGTTTGACATGAATTAGTAACAACAAGGTGAATTAATCATTTTTGATATTTTGTAAATAATTGGCCTATCATACTCTCATAACCATAACACCTCTCTACAGTGAGCTTTAACTTCTATTTGGATGAGTAGGGAAAATTCATGAATTGTCAAGTGATATAAGGTTGATAAATCTTCCCATTCCCATGCATTGGTGCAGATAAGTGACAGAATTTAATGAAAACTGTAATGACCTATGTTACCATGGAAGATCCTTGCTAATCACCTTGCTCAATTGAAGGTATCATCTCACCAAAGGTTAGACAAATGGAATCATTTCAATATAAATGGAAAATAGAACAATTTTTTGTGTGCAAGTTAAGAAGCCCTTCAAAGTTCTAGCTAATGGTGAAAGAATACAATATAATGGATGGCACTATGATGCACGTTGGATATTACATTGAGAAGAAATATTTAATAGAAAAAATAAAAGTATCATATGCATCGAATTTGGATGGCCCCTTATTCAAGGTCTCCCACATGATAGATGCTAAGAAATGTTTTACCCTTGCCCCCTGCATGCATTTTCAGTTCTTGGGGTCTATTTGTAGGTCATTAAGGAAATTCATTCAAAACAGAGTTCTTTCTAGTAAGAAGACATGCTGGTACAGTAGAGGAATAACTTTATGTTTTGATTGTAGATTTAAATGGGCTGGGCACGGGATGGATATATCCTTGTTAGTATGTTTGGTTGAGAACTCTGTAGAGAGAGTGGACAAGGAAGGATGAACATAGGTTTGAGACCAAGGAGATGAATGACATTTTGTATAACTCACATTAAATAAAATTCTATCCACTCACATTGACTTAAAAACTAGACCATTAGATTCCTATTTGATGATTTAGTACAGAAGGTACATTACAAATTGGTATAAGAGCCATTTGTTATAGCACTGGGGACGTACAGGCTCAAAGACATAAATAATAAGATGAAAATATTCACAAGTGCAGTTCTGGGATGGTAAGACAACTTTAGGACTTTCTCAGCTATGGTTATTTCCTACATATGGGTGTGATGCCATTATGAAGTTGTCAACAACGATGAATCTTGTGTATTGAATAGAAATTTCTAGGATATGCACCAAATGAGGAAGATAGGAAGGATATGAGGAGTCTTCCACTGTGCCATCATCCTTGAGAGTAGGGGAGTCCAAACCTACTTTCTCTTTACTTGACTGTTCTGGAGAGGGTGAACCTACTCCATATTTTGGTTCTAGTACTATCGAAACCAAACCCTCATTTTCCTTACTCGATTGTGTTGGGGATGACAACCCTTCTTCTATTTTACTTGATTGTGCTGGAGCTACTGTGCCTTCCAAATCCTCAACTACTACTGCTGAAAAGGCCAAACCTCCAGCCTCCTTACTTGAGCGATCCAGGGAGGCTGGATTTATGGTGTCCTTACTTGATTGTGTGGGAGAGGCTACCTTCACCTCTTTGCTTTGGGCTGAGGCAGCTAAGTCTAATGTTTCGACATCTTATCCACATGGGGATAACATACCCACCATTTCCTTCTTTGGTTTATCTAAAGGGGCTGAATTTTTGCTTTCCTTGTCTGATTTTCCTATTTTTATTTTGGATGAGGACAAGGATTGAGCATCATTTCCGACAACACTTTCATTGGAATGTTTATTTGTATCTTGCATTGTTTTTGACCTTCTACTCTTCCTCCCTTCCCTCAAATTACCAGTGGGCTTGCCAAATTCCAATATTTTAGAATCCAATGATTTATCTAGCTCAACTTTTGGTGTAGTTCACAAACTTCTCGCCTGACTGCATCTGTGACCGCTACTGGCCTTGACTATTCCTTGGCTGTTTTGATGTTCATTCAATGTTTAGATCTCTTTTATATTTATATTTTCGTTTGATTCACATATTAAATCTTATGAATGTTCAACAAGTAATAGTTACGTTCTTTTTTCATTTATTCAAATTTTCACATTGTAAAATACCTATTCAATTTTCCATACAATTCCAATTCAATTCCGTGTGCTATAGGTTTTGCTCTGCTGTACAATGTTTGTATTCAATTTACCAACCACATATCCATTGGGTTCAATGAAATTATTGGAAGAGAGGGGCTTCCATAGATATCAGGAGTTTTAAAGACGTGTCAAGCTTTTATAATATAATCCAGTCACTGTAAAATGATGAGAAATTTGAGAATATTACTTGTCATGGCATAAAATTGACGATACTTATTGGCATGGCACTGATTCTCAAAATGGTTTGAGATGAAAACATTTTTCAGTAAAAACAAGGTGAATTAATCATGTTTGATATTCTGTAGATAATTGGCCTATCATACTCTCATGACCATAACACCTCTCCATAGTGAGCTTTAGCTTCTATTTGGATGAGTAGGGCAAGCTCATGAATTGTAGAGTGATATAAGGTTGATAAATCTTACCATTCCCATGCTTTGGTGCAGATAAGTGAAAGGATTTTATGAAAACTATAATGACCTATGTTACCATGGCAGAGCCTTGCTAATCACCTTTCTCAATTGAAGGAATCATCTCTCCAAAGGTCAGACAAACAGAATCATTTCAATATAAATGACAAATAGAACAATGTTTTGTGTGCAATTTAAGAAGTGCTTCAATGTTCTAGCTAATGGTGAAAGAAGAAAATAAGATGGATGGCACTGGGATGCACGTTAGATCTTATATTGAGAAGGAATATTTTATAGCAAATAAAATTTGGATGGCCCCTTATTCAAGATCTCCCACATGATAGATGCTAAGAAATGTCTTCCCCTTGCCCCTTGCGTGCATTTTCAGTTATTGGGGTATCTTTGTAGGTCATGCAGGAAAATCATTCACAACAGAGTTCTTTATAGTAATAATACATGTTGATATAGTAGAGGAATTACTTTATGTTCTGGTTGTAGAATTAAATGGGCTGGCCACTGGATGGATATATCCTTGTTAGTATGTTTGGTTGAGAACTCTGTAGATCGAGTGGAAAATGAAGGATGACCATAGGTTTTAAACCAAGGATACAAATGACATTTTACATCACCCACATTAAATAAAATTCTATCCATTCAATTTGACTTGCAAACTAGACAATTAGATTCGTATTTGGTGATTTAGTATAGAAGGTACATTACAGATTGGTATAAGAGCCATTGGTTATAGCATTGGGGGTGTACAGGCTCAAAGACATAAATAATAAGATGAAAATCTTCACAAGAGCGGTTTTGGTATGGTAAGACAACATTAGGACTTTCCCAGCTATGGCTATTTCCTACATATGGGTGTGATGCCATTGTGAAGTTGCCAAAAAAGATTAATCTTGTGTATTGAATAGAAATTTCTAGGATATGCACCAAATGAGGAATATAGGAAAGATATGAGGATTCTTCCACTGTGCCATCATCCTTGAGAGTAGGGGAGGTCAAACCTACATTCTCTTTTCTTGAATTTTCTGGAGAGGGTGAACCTAATCCATGTTTTGGTTTTGGTACTAATGAAACCAAACCCTCATTGTCCTTACTCGATTGTGTTGGGGCTGACAACCCTTCCTCCATTTTACTTGATTTCTATAGAGCTACTATGCCTTCCAAATCCTCAAATACTAGTCCTGGAGAGGCCAAACCTCTAACCTCCTTACTTGAGCCATCCGGGGAGGCTAGATTTATGGTGTCCTTACTTGATTGTGTGGGAGAGGCTACCTTAACCTCTTTACTTTGGGCTAAGGCAGCCAAGACTAATGTTTCGACATTTTATCCACCTGGAGATAACATACCCACCATTTACTTCTATGGTTGATCTAAAGGGGCCAATTTTTTTCTTTCCTTACCTTATTTTCCTCTTTTTCTTTTGGATGAGGACAAGGATTGAGCATCATTTCCTGACACTTTCATTGGAAAATTTATTTGTATCTATCATTGTCTCTAACCTTCTACTCTTCCTCCCTTCCTTGACATGACCAGTGGGCTTTCCAGATTCCAATATTTTAGAATCCAATGATTTATCCACCTCAAATTTTGGTGTAGTTGACAACCATCTCTCTTGACTGCTTGTGTGACCTTTACCTGCCTTGACTATTCTCTGGCTATTCTTATCTTCAATCAATGTTTAAATCTCTTTTATATTTATATTTGCATTTGATTCACATATGATATATTATGAATTTTCAAAAAGTAATAGTTAAGTTCTTTCTGCATTTATTTGAATTTTCACATTGTAAAATGCCTATTACATTGCCCATATAATTCCAATTCAATTCTGTGTGCTATAGGTTTTGCTCTATTGTAGTATGTTTGTATTCAATTTACCTATCACAGATCCATTCAGTTCAATGAAATTATTGGAAGAGAGGGGCTTCCACAGATACCAGGAGTTGTAAATGCATGGAAAGATTTTATAATGTAATCAGTCACTATAAACTAATCATAAATTTGAGAATATTAGTTGTCATGGTATAAATTTGACAATACTTGTTGGCATGGCACTAATTCTCAAAATGGTTTGAGATGAAAACATATTCAGTAACAACAAGGTGAATTAATCATTTTTGATATTCTGTAAATAATTGGTCTATCATACTCTCATGACCATAACACCTCTCTATAGTGAGCTTTAACTTCTATTTGGATGAGTAGGGAAACTTCATGAATTTTAGAGGGATATAAGGTTGATAAATCTTCCCATTCCCATGTGTTGGCAGAGATAAGTGACAGGATTTTATGAAAACTGTAATGACCTATGTTACCATGGAAGAACCTTGCTAATAACCATTCTCAATTGAAAGAATCATCTATCCAAAGGTCAGAAAAATGGAATCATTTCAATATAAATGGCAAATAAAATAGTTTTTTGTGTGCAAGTTAAGAAGCCCTTCAAATTTCCTACCAATGGTGAAAGAAAACAATAGGATGGATGGCATGCATGTTAGATCTTACATTGAGAAGGAATATTTAATAGAAAAAGGAAAAGTATCATATGCATCGAATTTGGATGGCCTCTTATTCAAGGTCTCCCACATGATAGATGATAAGCAATGTCTTTCCCTTACCCCCTACGTGCATTTTCAGTTATTGGGGTCTGTTTGTAGGTCATGCAGGAAATTCATTCACAGCATAGTTCTTTATAGTAACAAGACATGATGGTATAGTAGAGGAACTGCTTTATGTTCTGATTGTAGATTTAAATGGGTTGGCCATGGGATGGATATACCCTTGTTCGTATGTCTAGTTAAGAACTCTGTAGAGAGAGTGGACAAGGAAGGATGACCATAGGTTTGAAACCATCGAGATGAATGATGTTTTACATGACCCACATTAAATAAAATCCTATCCATTCACTTTGACTTAAATATTAGACCACTAGATTCCTATTTGATGATTGAGTATAAAAGGTACATTACAAATTGGTATAAGAGCCATTGGTTATAGCATCAGGGATGTATAGGCTCAAAGACATAAATAATAAGATTAAATTCTTCAAAAGTGCAGTTCTAGGATAGTAAGACAACATTATGACTTTCTCAGCTATGGCTATTTCCGATATATGGGTGTGATGTCATTGTGAAGTTCTCAACAAAGATGAATCTTGTGTATTGAATAGGAATTTCTTGGATATACACCAAATGAGGAAGACAGGAAATATATGAGGAATCTACCACTATGCCATCATCCTTGAGAGTAGGGGAGGCCAAACCTACTTTCTCTTTACCTGAATTTTTTGGAGAGGGTGAACCTACTCCATCTTTTGGTTTTGGTACTAATGAAACCAAACCCTCATTCTCCTTACTGCATTGTGTTGGGGATGACAACCCTTCTTCCATTTTAGTTGATTTAGTTGGAGCTACCATGCCTTCCAAATCCTTAACTACTAGTGCCGGAGAGGCCAAATATCCAACCTCCTTACTTGAGAAATCCAAGGAGGCTAGATTTATTGTGTCCTTACTTGAATGTGTGGGAGAGGCTACCTTCTGTTTCAGGGAAAACTAGTGTCAATTCCAACTTCTAGTCCCACTAAGACGGGTAACTATCTTAGAAACAAATAATGAAAGATTTTAAAGAGTTCCTTTAGGTGTGATAGATGGAAGAGAAGAAAAGAGGACCAACCTAGATCTTCCGCTTTGATCCTAGCTTGATTTCTCCTTTCCTTGATAGAATTTTCCACTCCTCTCCTACTTGTCCCGCTTCAAGAGTACCTGTAGAGTCAAAGTAATAGTAAACTATCGAAGCATCTCTATCTAGAACATCATAAGCAATGCGGAATGAGAAACACATTGACCATACAATTGCATTCATAAACAATAAGATTCACAAATACAAGATTGTATGGAGGAAAACTCAAAGAACTTTATTAACAGTAATGTAAGAGAGGATTACAACCTAACTGTCTGATCCAGCATCATCCTCCCATTTGTATAAGCCCTCTTAACCTCATGAATAAGAAAATCACCCAATAATGTAATGTCTCTTCTCACTAACAAACCAACAACACTTCCTTACAAAATACAAAATTCCAGCCTCTAGATCTCTCAGATGAGGGATCCATTTATAGATGTCTTGCAAGGTTGTGAGTCAGCTCTGGGTTTTTGATTAGTGTCATTCCATTGATAGTTATTAGTTCCACTTGGACATTTCCATGATCTCTTACTCATCCTTGGGAAAATTTAGAGAGGCAAGTGTCACAAGAGAAGTTTCTGGAAGATTCCATGATCATCCACCTTGCAAATTATCTCTGCCATTTGTCTATTCTCACTCATCACACCCCATAGAAGGCCATTTCAGTATGCATCACACCTTTCCAATTAGGCAGTCAGTATGCATCCCACCTTGCCCATGGAGCAGTCTATATGGTCCAGTTTTGGCCAGTTTTGAGTAGCTTTTCAAGTGAAACTTTTGTGAAATGATGTAATCAGTTGACCATGATCCGTTAGGTTGTGAAACAACACTTTTAGGGACTTAAGGAGCCCTTAGTTTATGGACATATGAGTTTGGGTTTGCAGTGCCCAAATATGTGTATGACAGTTGTCCCCTAAAGCATGAGGTTGTAAATCTTCTGATGTCGGGTGAAATGATTTATTCATGAGGATTCAAGGTATTCATACCGGAAGGTGACCTGTATAAGATATAATACAATACATCATCACCATATTATTTTCATGATCTAGTTGAGGTGGGAATTCCCATGCTCAGCTTTATAAATTCATTTTCATGTACATAAGACAGACAATTGTCTGCTGTTGCAGACTGGTGATTCTTCACATGAAGAGTCATCTTCCCTGGCTTAGATGACTATCTGTGCAGCTTCTGTGTACAATTGATGTCTTTATTTTCTTGAATATATCATAGCCCAGATGGATGAAACTAGATCCGGGGTCTTCAAAACTCATCCAATCTTCACCCGATGTACAAGTCGATCCATGTGAAAAGATGTTCTGAAGTCGAACATGGAAAGACATTGCCTGATTACCAGCCAATGATGTAAGTTGTTAACAGATGTGAGAGGAGTCACCGATAATGATGATGACCCTCAAGGTACTACAGTACAATTCACGTGGTGTGAATATACGAGCCAATGTCGAACGCCATGCAAAGTCTTTCGGTCGAAGGTCATTGATGTAAACCTGTCGTCGGAAGTGAGAAACTTGCCATTGAGGCATGTAACCTTCAAAGTACTGAAAGGGTTGTTTCTAAGTCAACCTCTTGGATAATGAGTTGATGTCGACAAGAAGTGACCTATCATAGGAGGGCCTTGATGTATCCCACATCTACGACGCGAAACAGAGCAAATGATTTTTGTGGAGGTGAAAACAATCTAATGATATAAGGTTCAGGAATGGCGGCCATGAAAAATGAAGAGTGGATGTAATGCAGTGGATAAGACATTTGCTGGATGGTGAACTCTCTAAATGACTTCTCTTGAACATATTGGCAACACTGATATGGATTGGTAGCGTTAACCCCATGGATGACATGGCAGACCAATGGTGACAGTGAATGGAAAAACCCAACCCAACTCAATCACGGTGATGGAGTGAAAGTGTCATGTTCAAGAGCGACCTGCTACCAATAGAGTTCTTAAAGTTTTCTTCCCATTTTTCCCCAGTCATTGACGACCAGTGCCTCTTTATTTTTGACAAGCTTGAGGAGGATAACATACGCTTGGTCTATAATTTGCCCTTCAGGCAAACTTGTCGCTTTGTGTTTAGCGAGCCTAGCATCAATGAGACTCGTTCTTGTCTGGGTGGACAAGTTTGTCGCTATTGTTTTAATGACTTTAACGACAAAGATAACTCAGTCCTTTTCATGTTTAGAGAGTTTGAAAAGGGATGAAAAGGAGACTCCAATAGTCCTTTTTCATGTCATAATCCCTTAAGTCTAAAAAGGTGTAAAATAACACGAAAGGGATGACTTTTCGATAGTTTTAACAAGCCGACAAAGACAAGCGCTCGATATTTTTGTTTACTAATCTCTCAGGTCAAAAGGGATTAAAATATTCTAAAGGGATGGTGTTCCCCTTACTTTAACGAGCTAGAAAGGCCAATAGTTCGACAACTTTTTATATTTAACGAGTCTAAAAAGAGTTTAAAAGAGGCTTGTTTTTTAGGAATGAGTGGTATTTCTGGATAGCAACTGGTTCTAGGTAAGTTTGGAACTTCTCAAAACATGGCAATGTGAAGAGGGTGGCAATTAGAATCACTCGTCGCAGATGTTACTCAAAAGGGTAAACAATCAAGTGGAAGCATATGGTCGGCCAAATTAAATGGAGGTGATGGAAGGAACACAACCAAGGTTCAAAAAGGGCTGATAGCAAAGCGATCACAAAGGTTATTTACCAAAGGCGGGTTTATTTTTTAATGATCTTGAACCTTGTGCCAACATGTGCTCAGTGCAGGTTGATTTTTTAACGAGCTTGAACCTTTTGGGAACATATCTCTTGATATTGGTCAATGATATTCAGTTTATTGTTTAACACATTAGATTCTTTCTTCGGTTGTTCAACCTACTCAATTGCTCCATCAAATTGATTAGAAATATACATATATATGCTTAAAAAATAAATAAAAAACTAACATTTTACTTAAAGTACATCAATAGTAACATAAAAAGTAGTTTTACCTCTCATTTTTACCATTTCATTTAAAATTTGGGATTTGGAGCTCTGGAGTGGTTTTCTGCCTCAAACTTCATCAATTGATTTCGGGAGATCCAGTGGACTATTCTTTGTGCCATCAGGACCAGGTAGGAGCTAACCCTAAGCTCTTCATTTTCATTCCATCCTTTTATGATTTTGAGCAAGTTTTCCCTTCCTTCTGAGCCGCTGGGGTTTGAAGAAATCGTTCTCCCATCATCGCACCTTCCCTATATCGAAAGGTGTGATGCATACTGAGTTGTTCATTGGCTAGTCAGTACGCATCTCACCTAGTCCAAAGGCAAGGTGCGATGGGCACAGAAGGGAAACTTTGCACGGCAATTTATCATGAAATTTTTGCCTGTTTTTACTGAAATTTGGATCCTAATTCATCTTTTGTCTATGACTCAGATATTTGTTGGATCAAGATGGTCATCACATGGCATGAACATGAGCATGAAGAAGAGGACATGATTTCCTTGCATGATCAGGGTACTATTACTGCATTGCGAAACTGTGGTTTGCTCAAATTCTTCTGTATATCTAGCATGAGGCAACAAATTAGTTTGTTGCAATATTTCCTCAATGCATGGGATCCGATCAAAAAGGTGTTCCAGATTAGAGGTAAATCTATCCCACTGACAGTCGAGGACATCTACTTTTTGACGGGGTTATCGAGGCGTGGTGCCCCTCTTTCACTATCGGGATCCGTTTGTGGGGGAAAATTGGTGAGAGATTATATTCGTCAGCTTTGTAGAGATGAATCTTAGCCTAGTAGAGATGACAAGATCAATATCCGAGACATCATTTATTGGCCTTCGAGGACCATTTTATTCACCTTTGCTAGATTGGCTGGAAGTGTAGCTCTTCATTTGGTGAATAGATATTATGTGCAGTATGCTTTAGAATGCTTGGAGCCGAAGGTATTCAACTGGTGTGAGGCAGTACTTCCAGTGATAAAAGAACAGCTCTCTAATGTAAAGAATGGAAGATCCAAAAACTCTGGGTATGGTTCCATTTTAACTGCTTTTGCCTTAGAGAGGATCCCACTAATGCATCCACAACATATTTCACAAGGATTTCCAGCGCCGAGGGAACCCAGGATGCAGAGATGGGTTGAATGCATGGCCAGACATGCTGGTCAACCACATATTACTTTCTCTAATGCCTTCTTTGAGTGGTTCGACCATTAGGAGATGGTCTTCTTAGAGTATCCGTATGTTGGGATGGACTTTTGAGGTGATCTAGATTTAGCGCTGCTGGCTGGCGAGTAGTGGGGTGTGATACGTAAAGATTTTGACCATATCTTTGTTTATCAACTTTATAATATTTTCATGATTTATCAAAACTAATTGAACTCATGTACTTCTGTAGATGTGGGACCAGTGAGATCAATGACATGCCCAAGGGTGGCAGCTGGCGTTCCAGTAGGAGAAGTTTTAGGGAGGGCTCTCCTTTGTGATCTGGACATAGCAGAGACCCTGGTAGTATTGCAGGATCAAATTGAGGGTCTTACCCTTGGTATTCAAGATGTGAAGATGGACGAGTTACCTCTGAGGCTACAGTGCCATACTATTGGCATTCTGAGTCGATGGACTAGGCTCTTGCATATGATCGCACAGGTGGTGACATGTTATCACTAGCATCATTAGTATAGGATGCTTTTCTGCATTTACTTTTGAGTTTCTTGGTTGCGTGACCGATTTTTCCTTGTACACAAAACATTATGTGAAACTATAAATAGTTATATATTTTTTTTTCAAAGTTTATTTTGGTTAAGTTATGTGATCCAGATGGAAATGTTGATGTAAAATGCTTTTCTTTACAAATGTTGCAAATGTCTGTCTAACACATAATTAGCTAATGAATCAATTAAAGTGTTTAAGTTTATGGAAATGTGTTGATATTGAATGGAATCAAACTACCTTTCCAAAATCTTGACCTTTAGGAACATACGATAAATTTTTGGGTTCCGAACTAAATAGACGCCAGTAAGCTATAGAATGACGAGTTGTGAATCTAGCCTGAAAACAAGTCAATGTATACCATGTGAAATGGTATCAGAGAGAATCTCTATCAATGTGTTGTACTCAATGATGTTGTTCGTCGATTGACCAATACATATCCCCCTAAAACTCACTAACTCGCTGCTTCGATCAAAGATGGCCCAGGCTACAGAAGATAGGTTTTGTGTTCTATGACTCGCTCCATCGGCGTACCCAACAAATGTTTCCAAAAAGTATGACATCTGCAATAAATGCAAAGTGGATTACTTAACCAAAATGACAACTCTTGATGAAAACAAAAATGAAACAAAAGCATATAAAGAGATTACTACACTCGATCAAGCATAGTATTCCTTAAGATACAACCTGTTTCGTGATTGCAACAGTGGAATTCCATCATAATCTACTAGCTCGTAGGCTCCTTTTGCTAATACCCATTTAACAATGTAGGGGCCCATCCATAATGATTGGAACTTACCTGCTCCAAATTTATTAGAGTCCTAATTGTAGAGTAAGACCAGGTCACCTTCTGAGAAGACATGAGGCTTGCATTTTTGTCAAATTGCGCTTTGACACATTTCTTATGTGCTTCATTAGCCAGCATGGTGTCACGATGGGTTTCATCCAAGTAGATTAGTTCCAAGAAACGAGCCTCTTCCTCTGAAGTTTTGGGAAGTAGATCGATTGTGAGCTTGAGAGATGACATCTCACACTGAATCGGTAAGACAGCTTGCAGGCCATACACCAACTGAAAAAGCGTAAATCTGGTCGCATTTCTCGCCGAGATTCTATATGCCCATAGAGCTGAGTACAAGATTAAATGCCAATCCCATTTGTGGGCTCCAATCATTCTCTGCAGCATGCGCTTAAGGACTTTGTTGATTGCTTCAACTTGTATGTTAGCCTACAGATAATATGAATTAGAACTATTGTGGGACAATTCTAATATGATAGTCAATTCAACCATCATGTGATTGCAAAAATGCGATCCATGATCTATGACTATAGCTTGTGGAACACCGAACCTAGAGACTACATGATTGAAAAAGAAAAGAGTAGTCGTTTCGTTGTTGTTGTTTAATGTAGGAATCTCCTCAATCAATTTTGTAAAATAGTCAACGACAACTATGATATACCCATGCCCCCCAGCCAAGGTGGGATTACATGTCATAAAATCTATGCCCCATTTGGCGAATGGTCCAACAACAACTACTTGATGCAGTGGTGCAGGTGGTAATCTGGTTTTGCGATAAAAAATTTGACAAGCATGGCAACTTCTTACTACTATTATGCAATCTTTGAAGATAGTGGGCTAGAAGTAGCCAGCTTGCAATATTTTCTATGCAGTAGCGTAACTAGATAGATGCCCCCACATGTGCCTGAATGACAGTCATTTAGGACTTTTTCAGCCTCCTCTTGCGTGGGGCACCTTCGCAGAACTGTATCGACACCACGACGGTAAAGTGTATCACCGAAGATCATGTAGTCTTTTGCTTGGTATCAAGTATGTCGTTGTTCTAAGCAAGAGGTGTTAGGCCTAAAGGTTTGGGTTTGGAGATAGATTAGTATATCTCCGTACCGGGTTGCTTGATGATATCAAAAACAATGTTTCATCCACGATCGATGCTTTAGATATTAAATCATTGGACGATGATGGGAGGTCGCAAAGTAACTCCGCAAAGACTAGAGATTTCTTTGATTTGGATTTGGTGAATTCCAGATCAAACTCTTGCAAAATGGCTATCCATTTTGAATATTTTCCCCTAGCAACTGATGCGACAAGATCTAGGTCATAGGGTTGCAATCTGACAAGATGGTATTTTTGCGAAAGAGTGTATAGTGTCGAAATCTTTGTACTGCTTGAACAGCTTCCAAAGCCAGCTTTTCAACATAGGAGTACTTTCTTTCCGTATCATCTAAGTTGCAGCTTAAATAATACACAGGATGTTCTATTCCATTGTATTCCTGTACTAAAACCATTGTGATGGTGGTATCTGTGGTAGCGAGATACAGGTTAAGGTCTTTTTGATAATCAAGAGCATACATTAATGATGCTTTTACTAGGGAACTTTTCAAAGCATCAAAGGAAGCTTGCACAACCTAATCCCAGTTGAAGGGAACTTCTTTTTTCAACAGACGTGTATAATCTTTAGCAAGTTCGGCATAATTTGGAATGAACCTCCTTAGAAAATTTTCTTTCCCTTGGAGTTTTTGAATCTAAAGCAAATTTGAAGGCGGAGGCATGTCGATGATTGCTTGAACCTTACATGGGTCGAGTCGAATTCCATCCTTAGAAACTACAAAACCAAGTAACCGACTAGAAACAACACAAAGCACACACTTGTGTGGATTGAGTTGTATCTTGTAGTGTCGGCAACGTAGAAATATAACTCTCAAATGCTGCGGATGATTAGTCTGCCTTCATGAATGAGCCAGTAAATTGTCGAGATATGGTTGAACGATGTGTTTGATGTCATGGAAGGCGTAGTTCATTGCCCTCTGAAATGTTTCCCTTGCATTCTTCAAACCGAAAGGTAGTTTGTGGTATGCGAATGTGCCCCACGGACATATAAATGTAGTCTTCAACTGGTCCTGTGGGCAGATATTGATTTGATTGTATCCGGAAAATCCATCCATAAATGAAAAGACTTCGCATCCGGCACATTCATCAATTATCTGGTCGATGAAGGGTGTAGGGTAGTTGTCCTTTGGACAAGCTTGATTTACATCCCTGTAATTGATGCAAATTCTAATCGTTCCTTCCTTTTTCATCACGGGAACGACATTCGATACCTAATTAGTGAGAGGAACGGGGTAAATGAAACCAGCATGTAAAATTTTTTCAACTTCTACCTTAATGGCAATAGCTTTCTTCGGGTGAACTGGTCGAAGCTGTTGTCATACTAGCTTGACATCTGCAGTCAATGCCTGGCCCTTCTTCATATGACCAAGCAAAGACATCTCCGAATTCATGAAAGAGAGCGTAGTATATTTCCGGTTCTAAAGGAGAACAAGATTTGCCAACATGAATATTCTCTCCAACATCTGGTTTGGTCGAGATATTAATGGCAATAGTTTCTTCAATATTGGACAAATTTCATTCTCAATCCATCGTATTTATAGTATTCGATACAAAATCAAAACTGAATAATGATTAAGGTCGTTAGAGTAATCCTCGTTGTTATCTTGAGGTCAGGAATGATGGTGGTGATCTTGCCATGGTGTCTCTCTTATCATCATTAACTGAATGATTCCATCGTCTGTAGAATGTACATGCGACCAAGGATCAGAAGAGGTACCATACTCTAGAGACCTATCTATCCAAATGCTTGCCAAGCGTTGATTTTGGTTTGCCACCCATGCCTAGAATATTGATTGCTACAACAATTCTCTAGGGCTTGGGGCGATGATCCATGTTAATAAAATGTTTGGAATTCTTCTTAATCTTTGATGATGTAGAAGATATCATGTAACAGGTTTCGACTATGGCCACTTCTTCCAAATTACGCGAAGGTGGAATCGCAAAAGTACCCATTAGGGAAGGGTCTTTTAGGAGACCTACTTTGATATTTTGAAGCAATTGAGAGCTTCCATGGATCAAAGGAATGCTTCCAATAACTTGAGAACTGTTGGGGAGGAAGATTAGTTGGTCAATGATTGTGATTTCACCTTGAAAGGGAAATTCAATATTTCTAAAATATGTTGACACAACAGTAGCCATAGCATAAATCCAAGGCTTGCCTAGTAGGATGTTGTAGTCAAGGTTTCCATCGATGACCTTGACTTCAATTTCTACTGTCTCGCCCCCCAGTTCGATTGGCAAATCACTTAATATCCTATATCGCGTGTATGTTCATCCATCAAAACGTTTAATGTCGTTGATGATCATGACAAGGGTGGAGAGCCTGAAGTTTTCTAGCAACGCATTGACATAATACAGGTAGATGCTCCCTCATCAATGATTGTTCGATGAAAGATTTTGTTGAGGGCTTTTACGTGGATGAGGAAAGTGAGTTGTGCACGTAATTGAGGTTCGTATCCTTTATGATTAAAGGCAACTAGATTGGAATCCGTTGGATCAATCCCACCTATCGCTGATAACAAAGCCTGTTTCTGGGATGGGAAATTCTACAGTACTTCAAGTGTCGACATGGCAGATGGCAATGGGGCTAGATCATCCAATATATTATAATTTTGTACTGCTTGAGCATGAGGATTAAATGTTGATTTATGTACTACTTGCTTAGGTGGTTTTATTGTTAATTCAGGAGTGATTGGTGGAACAACTTTTGATGAAGTTGTTGTCGAACTGCTGGGTTGATCTATGGCCTTCCCGTTTGACAATTATGGATTTCCACAATCCTTATTCCTTGTAGATATCAAAGCATCATTTTGTTGTTTTGAGATGGATAGCATAAGCAATTGGCATGGGGAAGCATGATCACTAGCAACCAGGTTAGTTTCTAGATTTGGAAATGGATCAGTCAATACCGCTGAGGTATTTGAAGTCTTTTTGAAAAACTTCTTGACTTCAGCTTGATTTGGACAATCTTTTGTGTAATCGTCCTCATCACATATGAAACATGGCTGATTAGGTTTCTTATTTCTAGTAGTGTTTCCGGAAGGTTTCTCAGGAGTCGAATCCTCATGTTTCTTCTTTTTGTTTGTCCCTTTCTTCTTGCCCCCTGGTTGCTTAGGATTTTTTCCTTTGTCAGTTGACATGGCATTGACCTCTGAGGTGAGAGGTTATTCATCTGCTTTTTGACTAGAAACCGTACGGGCTTTCTTAGATGTAACCTCTGTGGTTTTCATGCTTGTCATACCTATCATGCCATCACCAACATGAGAGTCTTTGATTGATTTAGGAGGGGGAGGAATAGAAAATTCTGGTCTAGGAGCATCAGGAATTTTGTCGTAGAGCGTGCTAGACTAAGTATAGATCAAGTCTAAATATTGCGCACGAGCAATGATTTGCTCTTTAATGAAAAATCCTCCCTTAGCCACATCCTTTGTAATAGAGGGTAACAATGACTTTATAAACCATTCAGCTAAAATCTAATCAGTAATGTACGTCTTCACCATTCTTCGACGATGCCGCCACTCATGAATATGATCAGATATGTGAGTGGTTGTCATCTGTTTAAAGTTGGTGAGGAGTTTTGTCCCTGTTTCGTACCATATGGGTAATTTAAAATGGGTTTAAAAGGTAGTGGCAAGGGTTCTGAAGTTATCAAATGAAGCTCTACGCAATTCTATATACCATTTAGCTACCGAACCAGTTAACGTTCGCTGAAAAAGGTGAAGGCTAATTGAATCGTCATTCAGGGTGTTGGATGAACACCAAAAATGGAATGTCATCACATGATTCGATGGATCTTCAACTTGATTTCCATTGAATTTAGGAATATCAAAGGGAAGCTTATGAGGAATCGCAGGCCACCAAGGGGCATAAGTAATTGGATCATTCATTAGCCGGTTTAGATCTGGTAATTCTAGAGTTGCTACAAAGGGCAACTATTGATTAAGGTTAGCCGAAGCATACCCAGGATAAGATGGTCACCTAAGCAATAGGTCTTTACATTATTTGATGCTGGTAAATTTGATAAGGTTGATGGGCATAACCATTATAGTATGGTTGTTGATAACCGCTTTGGAAATGCGGTTTCCCGTTACATACAAAGCCTTGTTGCTCAGGTCCTTGGTATGACTGCTGGAATTACGGTTGTTGATATACCAGCCATGGTTGTTGGACCATTTGTTGTTGTCCAATACTAGATGATTGACTAAGATGCAGAGTGATAGTACCTGTTTGAGCCTAATTCACTCTAGACAAGGAGGCACTAACCTGAGGTTGTGATTGAATCACTGAGATGAGAGGCTGTTGTATTGCAACCTGAGAGAATTGAAGTTGGCACAGAATATGTAGCGCTTGTACTTTCGATACAGTCACGATAGTAGGTGTAGTGGGAATATTTGACACAGGATGGAATAGTTGCATTGAATATACAACCCTTGGTTGTTGAGGTAGTATTGGTATCCAATTGCTGGATGTAATTCCAATTTCACCTAAATTTTGTTGTAAACCCTCATATGGTTGTTCTCCAGGAGGGAAAAATGAAAAGGCATACTACCCCCCATATGGCGGTAATCCAGTAATTAAAGGGTAGATTGGCCTTTGAAGATACATTGGATCAACTTGTTGAGTTTCAACATAAGAAATACCAGATGAGATTCTAGATGAAGAAATAGGAACATACCATGTCGTCAAAACAGTCCCTGATTGGACTCCGACTTCTTGTTGATAACTAGCCAGGACATATGGTATACCAGCAATCATTGTAGGAACGATAGCAGGAAGCTCTGCTGTAGCTGTGTCAGTTGACATAGTCCTAGATGTTGATGGTTGTTCAAACATATTTAGTCTATCCAAAATATTTCCTAGCGATTCGACAGGAACTTGCAATGAAAAAGAACTAACTTCTGTAGTAGAAGGATGTAAGTGGATGCCAGTTCGAAAATGCACTGGAGTACTGGGTGGAAGATCCTCTACTATCTCTTCTATAGTAATCAATCCAGGTGGAAGAGGTAGACCGTCAGGTCTGTAAAATATTTCTGGAGCCAAAGAAAGTGTAGCTTTTGCAGTAACAGATACTGGAGGGTTGACACCTTCTGAATTCTGGAATTCAACTTCCAGATGTTTAGGCAAGTGAACTTCAGTTTCTCAATCGGTCCTAGGTGGAGTTGTTGCAGGAATAGAGGTGTCTACCGTTACACTAGGATGTGTTCTAATGTCCTCTTGTAACTGCGAAACTTTCTCTATAAAGGCAGATGTACCAAAGATAATTGGAGTAATTGTAGTCTTTGACGATGTTGAAACACAAGTTTCAAATAAATCAGGTGAATTGGAATTAGTTAAAAAAGAACGCTTTGCCCAGGATGGTTTCGTTTCTGGGGTCAAAGACAGTTGACTCACTAGTCTCCACGAACGATGGGGTTTTGATTGAATTACTTCCACGATTGCAGATTACTTGATCAACTAAAAAATTAAAGGGGAAAAATGTTATTCCGATTTAAATGAATTTTAAGACAATTTGATGCAACTTGATTTTTCAATTTTTAAGAGTCGAGAAAAAGCAAAAGGTGACTCTAGTCGCCTTCGATTTTTTATGAGCCTGAAGTGACAAGTGCTTAGATGGACCTTTTCTTTTAAGGAGTCGAAAAGGAAAGAAAGTGACTACTCTGGAATTCTAGATAGAGGGTTTACCAAACCGATCGTAAAATTGCAAAACACACCTTGGTGATAAATGATAGAGAAATTACCAAGGACTTATGTACGGCAGTCAATCTTCCCGAATGTTGTGTTCAGTGCATTATGATCGATAGGGCGGCATACACGGCTTCCTAAGGATAAAGGATATCAACCTATTGTGGTCTCCAATATATACTCGGTGGTATGGGGAGCACAAGTCCGTACTAGCACTTGTCGTATCAAACAAGAGGAATCACCCAACCTTCGATGAAAATGATAGTTACCAGGTTTTACGACGGGCCTAGACTTCTAGATGTGTTGCGTTAGGTTCCAAAGTGTTTTTATGTTCATTGAGGTTTATTTTAGAGTTGATATTTCTTAGAAGTTTGTATTTTAAGGTTCACCACATGATGTAGATGTGAAATTCCTAAATATGCAATCTAAAATGATAAACAGTCATTTATGTTCTTTTAGTAATGAAAATCCTAGCTACAAAGGAAAGAATATGATGATTTTCTTTTAGTAGAGAGCATAGAGCACACACTAAATGCACTTTCCTAAATCAAATTTCGCATGCAGTCAAAATGCAGATGCACATGCATGTATTTGTTTTCCACTTTCATAATGTGCGAATGCCAAAAAAGAAATCTAAGTACAGATCTGAACTATTTTCTTTCAAAGCGACAGTACTAACAATTTTCTTTTCAAAATGAAAGGAAGACTAAGACAACACTTTTCAATTTTGAATTGAAAACTATTTTCGACACTTCAAATAATAATAATTTCAAATCAAGTACAATGACAAAAGTACAACCAACTATCTAGAAGAGGAAGACTTTACGACACTCTTCTTTTGATTCAGAATGACAATTACAACACTTGCATTAAAAACGACAGTTCGATTAGGCTACTTTTGACAAAGCAAGACTGTAAATGATTGACAAATACACAAAAACATTTACAATTCCTAACTATGGAGGCTGAAATAATGTGAAGGAAGAAGGTTACAGCAAGAAGGTACTGATCATGAATAGAAAAACTATTGAATAAAGCTGAAAAAAGGGATGAAAAAACCAACTTTCAGAAAAGAAAGTAGTATCACTCAATCATCGCACTTGCAACATAGGGAAACAACGATGCATCTCACTTACAACACATGGGAGGTGTGATGCATCTAGGTTGCATAGTTACAGATAGTGCGATGGGCTAGGGAGTGAAACTGAGCTTGGGTTTTGCTCAAAATTTACAGCTAAGTTCAGTGATTTAGGCTAAGTAATGATGGACAGTAAAAACAAAGCATAAGAGTAAGATTTGATGAGGTTCTGAGCTACCACAAGAGCACTTAGGATGCTTTGTAAGTTAGATGTTCAGTTCATAAACCAACCCGGAGATTGACTGAAGCAATGTTTATCTAATTCGCAATTGCATAGCAAAGGCGTTTCAAATTCTAGCTGGCTAACTTCAGGCTCCGTCTATAGTTTATAAAGAAAACAATAAATAAACAAAACAAACTATTCGTTCCCCAACGGAGTCGCCTTTTTGTTTCAGGGAAAACTAGTGTCAATTCGAACTGGTAGTCCCACTAAGACAGGTAGCTATCTTAGAAACAAACAATGAAAGCTTTTCAAGAGTTCCTTTAAGTGTGATAGATGGAAGAGAAGAAAAGAGGACCAACCTGGATCTTCCACTTTGATCCTATCTTGATTTCTCATTTCCTTGAAAGAAATTGCCACTCCTATCCTACTTGTCCCACTTCAAGAGTACCTATAGAATCAAAGTAACAGTAAACTATCAAAGCATCTCTATCTAAAACATCATAAGCAATGCAAAATCAGAAACACATTGACCATACAATTTCATTCATAAACAATAAAATTCACAAATACAAGATTATATGGAGGAAAACTCAAAGAACTTTATTAACAGTAATGTAAGAGAGGATTACAACCCAGCTGTCTGATCCAGCATCATCCTCCCAGTTTTAGAAGCCCTCTTCACCTCATGAACAAGAAAATCACATGACAATGCAATGTCTCTTATCACCAACAAACCAATAGCACTTCCTTACAAAATAAAAATTCCAACCTCTAGATCTCTCAGATGAGGGATCCATTTACATATGTCTTACAAGAGTGTGAGTCAGCTCTAGGTTTTTTATTAGTGTCATTTCACTGATAGTTCTTGGTTCCACTTGGAGATTTCCATGATCTTTTACTCATCCCTGGGCGAATTCAGAGAGGCAAGTGTCACAGAAGAAGTTTCTGGAAGATTACATGATCATCCACCTTGCAAACTGTCTCTACCATTTTTCTATTCTCACTCATCGAACCCCATAGAAGGCCATTTCAATATGCATCACACCTCGCCAGTTAGGCAATCAGTATGCATCGCACCTTGCCCATGGAGCAGTTTGTATGGTCCAAATTTGGCCAGTTCTGAGTAGTATTTTAGGTGGAACTTCTGGGAAATGATGTAATCAGTTGACCATGATCCTTTAGGGTGTGAAACAACACTTTTAGTGACTTAAGGAGCCCTTATTTTATGGACATATGAGTTTGGGGTTCCAGTGCCCAAATATGTCTATAACACCTTAACCTCCTTGCTTTGGGCTGAGGTAGCCAAGTCTAATGTTTCGACATATGATCCACCTGGGGATAACATACCCACCATTTCCTTCTTTTATTTATCTAAAGGGGATGATTTTTTTATTTCCTTGCCTGATTTGCCTCTTTTTCTTTTTGACAAGCACAAGGATTGAGCATCATTTCCAACAACACTTTCATTGGAAACTTTATTTCTATCTGGCATTGTTTCTAAACTTCTACTCTTCCTCCCTTCCTTGACATTACCAGTGGGCTTGCCAAATTCCAATATTTTAGAATCCAACGATTTATCCTATTGGAATTATGAAACAGGTGTTTTCCTTGATGGCAACTCACTCAGATGAAAGATCACAGTACAACAGGTTAATAGCAAAGAATTATAAATCAGACTACAAAGAATGAAGAAAGAGAGGTATATGCAGGTTCACCTTGACCAAGGTGCATATACATGCAGGTTCACTAAACACAAGTAGCGTATATGTACACACACACTTTCACAGAAGGAAAAGCGCATATATATTGGAAAACTAAGTTTTTGGTCCAAGGTATTTGGTCCATGGTATTTTGATCCATGGTAATCGTCCAAGGTATCTGGTCCAGGGTATTGACCCTAGGTATTTGGTCCAAGGTATTGGTCCTAAGTGGTTTTGGTCCATGGTATTGAGAAAGGCCTAAAAGTATAAAAGGAGGAGAAGATCATTAGGCTAGGTGTGCAAGTATCGAATATCTAATGAAGTGTGAGATCTAGTATGGAGGTTATTGGCTTATGGTATTGTATTTGATCTAAACCAAGGATGAACCTCAACGGTTGGTGAAGAATAAAATCTAATGATGGATTGGGATCTTAAGGCTTGAAATGAATTATCATTATGTGGTTTGATCATGTATAATCTAGATGTGAATACTGACGCACATATTGTTATGTAAATATTATGATATGGGTATAACTTAAGTCTGGAATAGCTGTAGAATTATGAATTAATATTTACAAATGTGTACACTGGTTGGCTTTGATAAAAGTGCATATACATTTAGGTTTGACACATGGAAGTAGCGTATACCTCATAAAGTATGTTTTAGTTGTTTTTGTTTGTTGTTGGAGAATTATGGGTTCTGGTGACTATATTGTGGTGATAGTATTCTGACTGATCAGATTGACTCTCAAAGTGATTGATT